>VZSZ01007024.1:226029-265807 GCA_013398815.1 Ibidorhyncha struthersii | reverse complement strand
GCGGGTGCCGGGGCAGAGTTGCCCACGAAGGAGCCTGCGAGGGGGCTCTGGCTGGGGAGCACTGGGCTTCAGGGCGCGCTGGCTGCTTCAGCGGTGGCTGCAGAGCCGGGTGACAGTCTGCGGCAACTCCCGAAGGGTTTCCTACCCGGCTGCTTCGAAACGACAGTGGCAGCTCAGCTCGGACATCCTGCAGGATGGGAGATGGGATGTAAAACAGCTGCAGGTAGTGGACTTCAGTATTTACGCCACTCCCCACACGGACTCCGTCACCGGTCCTAAGGCTGTGGTACCCGCGCCCTGCTTGGAAGAAAGGGACATGCCTCCAGTCAATTCATGTGTACGTTGACTAAGGAAACTTTCAGACAGCAGCGTTGGCCACTGGGTTGAGAATGTGCGACGGTTTTGTGAAGGAGAGAACCTCTTTAAAAAGCTTAGGAGAACTGGGTGTCACACCGACTTGGGGTGTAATTAAATAGAAGGCAGCTAGACCCTGCTATTATGGCTAAATTAAGCGGAGGAAACCTGAAACGTGTTGCACTGTTAGTCACACTATGGCTGATAGGATAGAGGTCATACTTAGACTGATAAGACCTGTAAGTACCAGTTTTTAAGTTCAGAAAAGGATGAATCTGACCTGTTTAAGACAGGTGATAGAATTTCATTGATTTGATTTGTTCTGATATGGAAGAAAAAATTGAGGAATAACAATGATTTGCAAATGAAGAGGAGAGGAACCTGGAATCTAGTTTCCCAGGTGAACACCAGAAAAAATTATCTATGGAGTCAACTTCTTAAGAAGGGAAAGGCTTCTGAGAGAGAATTTGGAGTTTGTCTCTTCCAGGATACAGCATACAAATTCAGGACTGAAACAGGTCCTGAAGGGAGGAAGAATTGTCCACCAACTGAAGTTCACAGTGTGACACTGTTTTTAGAAGGATTCACCCAAACTTGAAAATGCTCAGAAGACTAAGTGAGCATACTCAGTAACACTGTAAAGTTTGCAACGATTTTCTATGTAGGATTTATTCCCAAAGGGGACTCTTCAACAGCAAGACTCCCTCCAAACTTTTGGGAGTCTTGATTCAGCTGATGCAGGCAGATTTGCTTGCCACCTGCTCTTCAGAAGATGCGGAGGATAGCAAGCAGTGCTCCAATCTGAGCGTGTTGGTGGACAGCCCGCTGAGTATGAGCCGGCAGTGTGCCCAGGTGGAAATGGGCAGGAAATGGGTTCAAGTTAAGCCGGGGGAGGTTTAGGTTGGATATTAGGAAAAGTTTTTTCACTGAAAGGGTTATCCAGCATTGGAATAGGCTGCCCAGGGAGGTGGTGGATTCGCCATCCCTGGAGGTGTTTAAAAAAAGGGTAGACGTGGTACTTGGGGATATGGTTTAGAAGTGGTTTTGTAAGGTTAGGTTAATGGTTGGACTGGATGATCTTAAAGGTCCCTTCCAACCTTAACGATTCAATGATTCTATGATTCTTATTCATCCCAGTTGCAGCCCTTGCGTGGGTCCCATGAAATAAGATACATGACTGCAGTACATTTCTTCTCGTATTACGTTGTGCTGTAGGCGTGGTACAGGGGAAGTAGTCACAAACCTGCAAAGAAGCATCCACCAGTGATGCTTTCCTGCTGGCTTCTGTTTTTTCTGGCTCAAGGCAGACTTGTTGAATAACAGCTTTTCTTGTGAGGGAATACATTTAGGAAAAACGGTATTCCTTGCCTGGCATGAAGCAGCATAATCAGTGGAAAAGTGTTTTTGCTCGTAGAGAGGTCAATAGAATGCAGATATAAAGCCTTCAAGTGGCAAAAGTACATTTAGATGATCAGCGCAGATAGAAGAAGGGTTGTATGCAACACCAGCCAACACCAAATGTAACTGAAATAAAGTGTTTTGTTTTGTTTGCATGTGTTTTGTTTCCTTGTATTTACATGATGGTGTACTATTGTGCAAAGAATCTGGATAGAAATGAAAGAACTAAAACTGCAATTGAAAAAAAGAACTATAATGAAATAACGATCATGGTAACATGGATATTGAAAAATGCATTGGAATAGAGTATTGTATAGTATTGTATGATAAAAAAAGATTACATTGCTATCTTTGCTTTTCCTTCTCATCTTTTTTCTTTAGAGTCATCTTGAAGAAGAGTGCTATGAGGCTTTTTCAGAGTGTTATTAGGAACCTGGTATGGGCCTCCAGCAGCAGATTTGGATATGAAGGGAGCTTTCTAATGATGGATAAAACTACTCTAAGGAATTCATGTCATTACATGAAATCAGAAATTAGGCATTTGAATCTCAGGGAGTGGGAAAAAATATTAAAGAGATGCAAAATTTCAACAGTCTGGAATTTTTAGATGAAATAATGGGCCAAAATTTTTCAAAGTAGGTTCCAAAATAATTGTACAAATACCTCGTGTACAATGTGTATTATCGTGAATATAAAGATTCTATAAGAAATGGAGCAAAAGGAACTGATTGGTATAATAAACTGTGTCTTGTGAATCAGGAGCGTATGTTAAACAGGGGAGAAAAAACAGTCAAGATTTTCTACCTCCAGATAAAAACAAAAGTAGCAAACAATGAAGGTGAGAGAGAAATAAAAAAAATAAGAGGTCTGAAAAAGTACTTTGTTCTAATTTGGAATAAAGGCAATGAGATGGAGCATTGGCAGATTGATAACAAAGATGAAGGAGCAGAAACTACAAAGTTGGAATGAAAAATCAAGGTTCAGAAATTGTAAGGATAGAACCAGTTAGTTTTCTCAGTCTATACAAGAACAGTGTCTAGCAGGTGTAATTGCAGGCCCGGTCCTAAGGGGTTTTTAGTAGCTTCATGAAGTTAAGAATACCAGATAAGTGAAGAATCGCAAATTTAGCACCTATATTAGAGAAAGTAAGAACAATTAGGAGTCTTCTGTATTTGGCACTGCACAGTGTGTTCCAGACCAATACGTGTTAAGAAAATAGTAGTTCAAGATATGGAGAAATGGTAAACTCATGTTTCGAATTGTAAATCCTGCCAATGGGATGAAGCTATGGAATGGGTAAGTATAACCTTAGGGTTTATCTTACAAGAATTCCTGGTAGGATTAGTGAAGCGTTACAGCCAGCGCAGAAGGCATTACTGAGATCTTCTTTGAAATATTGTATTAAATTCTATTCCCTTCTTGTTTATACATATTAATTTAGATGGAAATAAGAACAGAAAAGAGTCCAAAGGATGACAGAGATGCAGAAGCTTGTTTTAGGAGAATAAGACAGGCATGTGGCTTTTTTTTTAACCTAGCAAAATGAAATTTCAAATGAGATATAACTGTTGCTGTTAAATAATTTTAAGGTTAAGAAGGGAGAAGAATAACTCATATAAAGTCAGTCAAAGCACAGAATAAATGAGTGTTAATGGCCAGTCTATAACTGCAGCTTGTTTTATATTCAGATAGGATTTCTACCAAGAAAAAAAGAGGTTCTGAATCTGTTTGTGAGAGAAGTAATAGAGTTTCTACTGGTATTTGGAAGTTAAAGTAAATAGGTTGCAGAAAGTTGGTGGTCCCAGTCTGGTGCTGCTTGCACGACACTGCAGGTGAGTTGTGCCCAGAGCTGGCTTCCTTTCACCAAGGAGAGTTCCATCAGAATGTGCAATGATTGATCCAGTCGGCAGATGGTCACAAGTCGTGTTCCCCAGGGCTCAGTATCAGGGCCAGTTCTGTTATTAAAGAGAACTTTATCAATGTTTTATCAATATCAATATTTATCAATATCAATTTTTATCAATGATCTAGATAAGGGGATCAAGCGCACTCTCAGTAAGTTTGCAGATGACACCAAGTTGGGTGGGACTGTTGATCTGCTTGAGGGTAGGAAGGCTCTACAGAGGGACCTGGACAGGCTGGATCAATGGGCCAAGGCCAATGGTATGAGGTTCAACAAGGCCAGGTGCCGGGTCCTGCACTTGGGTCACAACAACCCCATGCAGCGCTACAGGCCTGGGGAAGAGTGGCTGAAAAGCTTCATGGTGGAAAAGGAGCTGGGCATGTTGGTCGACAGCTGGCTGAATATGAGCCAGCAGTGTGCCCAGGTGGCCAAGAAGGCCAATAACATCCTGGCTTGTATCAGAAATAGTGTGTCCAGCAGAACTAGGGAAGCAATTGTCCCCCTGTACTCGGCACTGGTGAGACCCCACCTCGAGTACTATGTTCAGTTTTGGGCCCCTCACTACAAGAAAGACATTGATGTGCTGGAGCGTGTCCAGAGAAGGGCAACAAAGCTGGTGAGGGGTCTGGGGGACAAGTCTTATGAGGAACGGCTGAGGGAACTGGCGTTGTTTAGTCTGGAGAAAAGGAGCTGAGGGGAGACCTTATCGCTGTCTACAGCTACCTGAAGGGAGGTTGTAGTGAGGTGGGGGTTGGCCTCTTCTCCCAAGTAACAAGTGATAGGACAAAAAGAAACGGCCTCAAGTTGCACCAGGGGAGGTTTAGATTAGATATTGGGAAAACTTTTTTATCCAAAGGGTTGTCAAGCATTGGAACAGGCTGTCCAGGGTGGAGTCTCTTTAAAAGACATGTAGAGGTGGTGCTTAGGGACATGGTTTAGTGGTGGTTTTGGCAGTGTTAGGTTTACAGTTAGGCTCAATAATCTTAAAGGTCTTTTCCAACCTAAATGATTCTATGATTCTATGCTTAACATAAAGTGACCATTGGCATTTGGAGGCTGGAAAATTTCTTACCTAAAAGAAACTGATTACTTGGTGCTGGTCTTGCCTCCTGTCTCTTAACACCTGCTTTTGCATGAATACCAGGACCCACATAGGATTAGCAATTGCTGCTGACCCCATTCTAGAGCAAGTGGTGGCCTTTGTGGATCCTTAGGACTGGATCTTATTTCAGCCAGTAATGTTGTAGAGTGACAGGAAGAAATGACTGTCTTGGAGGTCTTGAGTCTCAACAAGCTGAACTTGAACCCATTTTTTTTTCCTTCAGAACTGATATACTAGAGATATCAATCACCAATGCTAAAATGTGGGAATCAGGATAGTACACAGCTGTGGGACTGTTTGCAGGCAGGCTTGGAAGCAGTAGAGGTGGGAGCTGAGACAAAGAATAATTATTTTTTATTTTCTAGGAGAGAGACTTCACTGATGAAGATGAAGAGGAAGAAACAGATAAAGAAAAGGATACTGCTTTTTCCTTAGATCCTCAAGGAAACTTCCCCCAATAACATTCTTGGAAAGCTGTTAGATGGATTGAATTTGCTGGCTGTAGATGCTGTAAGGAGCTATATTGCCCAGCAGGGGACATTACATATGAAAGCTTACTATTTTTGCCTACATAACATGGGCAGAGTCAAGCCAAACTCTGCCAAGGCTGAGGGCTCAGGCTTAGCCTGTTCTTGCAAATATCGTTGCTGACCTGGAGGAAAAAAGAAAATCAATTGACATTAAGATTTGAGGTCTAAAAACTAACTCAATTAATTTGCCCATCCCTCTTACATGCACAAGATCATGGGAGCCAAGCCTTCTTTGCCACTTGACTCTCCCCATTTCTTTTTCATATCCTCAGTCTCATTATTCTTCCCTTTCACAGCTGTCAGCGTAGGCCAGCTTGCTCCAGATCCAGGGTCTAACTACCGGCAGGGACAGTGGTAAGTGGTTCTCAGCCCGCAAGGCTGGAGACCTTCTAACCACTGCAGTTGGAGTTTGCTACTTGATGGAAGTGTCACCCTTCACTATAAAGTAGGTTTTCATCCTGTCTTCTTGTCATGCATTCTTTGTTAATGGTTTTCAGCAGATCATTTTCTGATAGCAGACGTCACAAGTCATCAGGAATTTTGGGTCTCTTCCAATTTATAAAGAAACATGGTCTCTAGCAGGTATTGTTCTCTCTCTTTTCCCTATACCTTAGTATTTTGCATGTCCTCTCCATTCTTTTCCAATATATCTCTACTGTACTGACGTTCATATCATTTTCCTTCCCTCCCTGTCTTTCTTACCTAATCTCAGTCTGCGTTATTCCTACTCCCTATTTTTTTTCCCAGCACTAATTCTTAGGCTGAGACTCTCTCTCTCCACATCTTTCTCTTTCTGTTGTCAACATTAATCCATCTCACTTGAACAACCCCCGCCTTGTCTCCATCACCTTGGTTCCTAGTTTCTTTGCCCAGTTTATCACAGTGTCACCAATGAAATCTTCCCTCTCTGATTAGGTGCACGTTTCCCAACATCCTTTCCCTGACCCAAAACCCTATTGACTCTCCTCAGCACCATTATCTGGAAACACCACTGTCCATTCCCAGCTCTTTTACGCACGATGGCTCCTTTTAAGAAAAGACTGCTCTCCAGCCTTCTTACCCACCTTTATATCTGTAAAACCCCACTGATGTTTCACAACCCCCACCCTTTCCTCCCAAAACCTCCACTAGTCCCTTGCACTTCTCTCTCCCTCCAGTCTCCTGGAATCCAGCAGTTGCCGTAAAATTTCATTGCCTGCACTGATAGCTATTTTTGTGCCTAGAGGTAGGGGAAATAGAATGAGTTGTTCTGCTTAGTTGAAGTTTGATTATTGCAAGAAATTATAGTGTATAGAGAGGACAGAGTCTTTACAGATATTTAGATATTAAAAGGTGACACTCTTCTTGAACATAAGCACAGTGCATTTTTTACATTTCATAGTAGGTCAGCCTAAATGCAGGTCAGAAGTATATCTGGTGATTTCCCTCCATTCACTCCAGCTTCACATTGGACTATTTAGCCTTCGTGTCAATGGCTAAAAGCTCAATAAGCAGTTGGTAAAATCAACCAGGAGTTGTGTATCACTCATAGGATAGAAATACTTCAGTTTTGCCTTTAGACCATGACAATCGTGTCAAAACCTGCTGTCAGAAATTTCAAAAAGGGAGGAAAAAAATACATCCCAAATACACACAGAGGTTCAGAAACATTTGCAGTAGTTACACACTGTTTTCTGGGTTGCAACACTCGTGTGGTACCTCAGCAAAACCACACGTACATAGTTTCTGTAATAACTCAGCGTCATTCTGGGCAGAATGAACCAGTGCTGGTGCGAGCAGTCAAAATACTAGTGATGACCATAAGTGTACATCTTTTAGCAGGACTGAAGTGTATTTAATGTACTTGCCCTGTGGTGATGTTACTGACAGACACATATGCAAAGTACATGTCTATTAACTATTATGTGCACGTGGTTATTTTCTACACTCATGTACATATAGACACAGTAAAATATGGCCTTATCTCATTAGACACTCTCATTTACGTGGGGTTGTACAGCTCGTACCATGGCTGGACTACAGTCAGGACTGAGGTCTCCACTTCAGAGCAGTCTAATTGATGGTCCCGTTGCTCCTGAACGATTTTGCACCACTTCAAGCATTATAAACCGTATTCACCATCGAATCCCAAAATAAACATTGTAATATAATTCAGGTCCTGATTGTCAAGAGGTTAGGCGGCCTTGCTCCAGTTATTACTTGAGTTAAATACTGTAATAATAGCATTCTTTCTATTGCAAGCAGTTGAGTGGGTGTATATGTAGCAATTGTCTAAGTGGGTAGAATTTGCACAGATGAAAATGAAGTAGATGAGCTGTAATATCAAGTGTGGGTGACATGCCTCCTTTATACACCCTTTCAACTTGCCCACGCAGGATGTACACACCAAACAAGGCAGCCTTCTGGAAGGCTGAAGGGTCATAAAACTTTACAGGAGCATGGGTTTTGCTGAAAGGGTCTGTCTAGGATGCCTTAGGCTTCAGGAATTTAAGAGAAAAGTGCTTAACAAGACATTCTTTGGTTTTGTGGAGGTTTTCTTCCTAACATCTTCTCATGTACTATCAAGTAATTTTCATTTGGACATTTATGAAACTGTAACTTCAAATACTCTGCCTAAAATGAAAATTTCATAAATGTTTTCTTCTACATCATTAAGAAAAGGCTATATGAATTACAATCTTGACCAAACCACACAGATAGAAAGGGTTAAAGCCTGACTGAGATTTTTGAGAATCTGAATGTTAGAGAACACACTTCTTTTCATAGGGGAATATGTTTAAAGACAAATATTGTAACTTCACTTCAGATTGCAAGAATGTTTCATTCTTAAATAAAACCAGAAAAAAAACAACCATACATGTGACAAACCTCATTTGTAGGTCGATGAGAAGTCAGAAGCTGTAGTCAAGTTTCTCAGGCATTTTTTCTTATGATATAAAGTACAACAGATTAATGCGTGCATAACATGCTTGGTCCAGTGTCACTAAGACATTTGAACCATTTGTTCAATAAGCAACCCTTTCACACAGATAATGGCAAAACATTTGGACTATTTTATATTTTCATGTATTTGAGACCAGGGTTTACTATCATTGGTAGGCCAGACTTTTCTGTCTCTAAAAGAACTGAATTCAACCCTACCTGGTAGAATTAACTGTAGAAGAGCAGTGACAATGATTTCTGGTATCACTCCACAGACAAAACTGTTGCCCAATCCTTCTATTCAAGGAATAGAGGGGCAACCTTCTATGGCCAGAGCAGAGAATCATGAGGAAAGGACTGGAAAGGATCAGGACACCTCAAGAGGTGATCAGGTCCATCTCTTTGCTTAAGGCAGTGCCTCCTATGTCTGTGTCTTCATAGATGATTGTCTACATTAGTCTAAAAAAAATCTATCGTTAGAGATTACCCCACAACACTACAAGGCTATTATTATTATTATTATTATTATTTTGTTATGAGTTTTCTGTAAAGCAAACAGACATTTCAGAAGACAGAGGATTGGTCTGTTGGGAGGGATTGAAAGATGATGAATTAAAGCACTTTAATGTTCCATTAAAATTAGTAGTAACCACAGATACACATCCACTTTCTGTCTTTCAATTTTAGACGTTCAATTCCTAGTGCATGAAAAAAATGTAGGATCTCTTCAGGAATATGTAAAATGAAGTCATCTGTGCAACAAAACAATAATAAATCACGATTTCAAGTAATTTCACAAAAGCGATGCTATTAAGTGAAAGTAACCTGAAAAATGGGGGGAAAAAAAATTAAGCTGATATTTTAATAATAAGAAAGTGAATCCAAACCATCATACTTTCTTAATTAGACTGCTTTAAATCATGTTTCTTCCCTGTGTGTCTTTCAATCCCCTTTTGCTTTCAGAAAAAGTACCAAAGTGCTTCTTGAACTTAGTTTTTTCTAGATTTTCAGTGATCAGCCACACTTTGTACCTGACCAAACTAGGATTTTTCAAGACCTTGCTGACTAGTAAGGAATTAAATTGCTGATTTACAAAACAGTGACTTTATTCTGTCTTAGATTTACTGGTATCTAAGGTTACTTTTATAGCTGCAATGGCTACCAATAAAAACTTTTTTTAAAAAAAAATAACTCATAATGTTTCTAAAATAGAGACATCCATGAAGGAAAAAAGCACAATCTATTGCATAATCATCCTTCCTCTCATATTTTCTTCTGAGGGTATTCTGTAGTAAGTACTGTTTCCATCTGTTTGAGGATTGAACTAATTTCCTTTTCCTGCCTTGACAACTAGCGGTTTTTTTCCAGAGTTCATGAAGTGATTTCCTGGAAGATATTTCCGAATAAGGAGTCTGAGCCACAGAACAGTCTATTCAAGTTGTTGACCAGCAGGAGCTAAGATGGTGTTTCCAGTTAAGGATGCTAGCCTTGATCTGGACAAAGCATTTTGATGTAGTTCTGCTTCTTTTGACCCTGGTTACTGAAAGATAGACAGGAGGTAACAAGTACTGGCCAGAGATATTCTCGTCATCGATTGTCAGATTTGCCTTTGAGAAAATTATGGAATCTTGGTCAATCCAAAATGTTCTTGCATGTCGTGATTATAATCGTACTTGATAATTTAGCATGTATATTCACAGAGAGTTTATTCTGGATGAAACAATTAAGTGAGTGGTTTTCATATGAAATTTCACTGTCTTTTTCAGTGAGAAAACCCAGGAGTTTGGCTTTTACTTTCCAAATTACTAGCACAGAACTCTGTGGTGCTCTTCCATCCTAATCCACGGATGCTTGACATAATGGCTCAAACGGCTGCTCATGTGCATTGGTGGAATGCTTGCTCTTTCCTTGTGAAAGAAGTGCTCACTAACTATAAAAATGGATCCACAAAACTTATTTGAAAAAAGACACCAGCTTATCAGCCTAATGTGTTCGTGGACCTTTCTATCTGCTCAATGTTTCTCTTAATCATCCTGAACTCTTGGTTAGAACTGAAGAGTCTACCATTTTTTTAGGTCAGTCGAGAACTATATCATCTGGTAGCTCATCTGGTAGCTCATCTGGTAGTTAACTTAGGCAACTGTATGGCATTCCTATATTTCAGTATTCCCACACATATATATATATATCAATATTTTCATATCTCATTATACACAACTTTTGTAAGGGAGTGGCCAACGTGTTCCCATCTGTAAAAGACTGTCATTTAGTAAAGCCTGATGTCAGTATTTGCAGCCTTCCTGGATTCACCTCTTGAGCCCCAGGAAATTAATCCATCATTACATGTATTCAGGAAGGTGTCTGGTAACAGCTGCCATGAGGTTGGAAGAGACCAAGACCAGCATGGCTGCTTCTTCAAATGTAGTATCCCTTTTTGGTTGGGTACCTCTGAGACAAATTTTTCCCAGATGTTAAAATTTAATCAGAGAATTAAATTACCTGTGCTTGCAGCTCTGAGGCCGAGGTGTACGCTGCAGATATCCAGAAGGCCATTGCTTTTTACCTCCTCAACACTATTTTTTTCAGATGGCCAGGGAAGCTGATCACATTAGCAGCCAAGAAATCCAGAGGTACAGTCATCTCCGCACCAAGAAAGCATAACTGCAGAGCAGATTGCATCGAGGCTTGTTATGACACTGCTAAGGTGGTTGGAAGTATACTCACAGCCCACGCCACCAGAGTTCAAGCTGTATCTGTGGCCTTAGTGTACTGAGGATGTGTACTGCCATTCTCACATTGCCCACATCCCATCTGTAACTGTATCTATCTGTACTGCTTCCGACCACTCTGCCACTACTGAGTCCTCCGGAAGGACTTCTACTAGTGATATAGGCTTCCACACTTCTTATTTGCCTCAGGGATTACGAAACCCGTCGCTCAGTAAGTCTGAACAGCTCCTGAAGGTCTCCCATGAAGTTAACATACATACAAACAGCCACCTGAAAGTAAAAAAGAAAGTGACTTCCCCCAGCTGCAGTGCTTTGAAATGTATTGCCTTTATGGATATTTACTTCTTGCCATTCTTCCTTTCTCTTCCAGGATCTGCTAAGAACATGGATTCTGGGATTTTGGCGTCAGGAAAGAGGTGGGCTGACACCAAACATTTTCCATCCCACGTACTCATGTGGTGGGCTTGAAAGGAGCAGGAGGGATCATGACCTACGTACTCGCTTTAAGACTGAAAACACTCGAAGCTCTGAAGATCATGCACACCAGCGTGCAAACCAGCACATGGATAGCACGCCTTCAAGACTCTGGTCACTTTGCTGCTAAGAATACCTAACAGTTGGCATAATCTGGCTGGTTTTTAATGCAGCAGCAGCTTTGATACAGGATACAGGCACAGGACTGTCTCGTGTCAGAAACAGTCCTAGCTTACTGACCTTCGACAGACAAGGAAAAGCTTGTTACTCCTTAAGGAGTGAAATAATTCTAGTGGAAGCTTATAAAAATATCTATGTGGTTTTAAATGCTCTGTTATTACCTGTAATTATTAGGTAAAAGACGAGTCCTAAAGAGTGCACTCCCTGATGATTTGGTCACGGTATTATAGATTTCATCTTGAATTAATGTCCTCTTTCAGCTGCTGCCCTAGGCCTTGTGACTGCCTGTCTGCTCCGTGACTCAGTCCCACAGCTGAGATCATTCTTGTTTCCAGCCATCAAGGGTACTGGTTGTCCACATAACTCCAAACCTAACAACTGAAATTGCAAACAAAATACCATTGCTCCTGGTAGGACGTCCTTACTCCTGTCATCATCAGGTAGGAAGCTACTGAAATTTTTGTCATTTACATTTGAGAACATGTAGTTGAATTAATGAATCAAAGAGTACCTCAAACAAAAATGCCCTTTTTACTTCCCTGAATCAGGACAAATACACTAAAAATACATTTTATTCTTTTATTCTTATTCATTTTCTTTATATTCTTAAAGTACATTTCTTAAGGTACTCTTAAAAATAGAGGATGTTTGCTGAGAAGTGTCTACAGTGATTACACTGTGTTTCAACATCATGAGCTATAGGTAGATTGCAAGATAGCCTGCTCAGTTAATAGGAGTTTCAGAAGTTCTGCTTTATACTAATATAGCCCAAAGACCCCTAACAAAACACTTGTTTCCTATATCCTGTAAGGTTATCAGAGCAGTGTCTTTGTCTGAATCATTCACCCAATAACACAGTTCTGCTAAATGTGCAGCTGAAAGCAGCAAATAAGGAAAAAAAAAAGATTTGAGTAGATTTTTATTTTCTTAGATTTCTTGCCTCCAGTGGTATGCCTCCGTGTGATGGTGGCTCAGTGAAAAAGCATCTCCTGACCATCACAAATGTGGGCAGTGTGAGAAGCTGTTTAAAGTCAGGGACTTCTTCGAAATTCAAGTTCCTTTTGTATCCTGGTCAGAACTTACCAGGATCATTTAAGTAAAAGTGAGAGAACAAACACTTAATTGATTTCACATCTGTGGGTCAAGACCATCTTTGAAACCAATAGCAGTGTCATTTACCTAGACACTATAAGTCACAGAGCTGATATTAAAGTCATACTTCGTAAACAGTTTAATCAAAGTTATAACAAATAATTAACTCTTCCATTAACACCGCCCAGATGTGGAAATAATCTTATTAATCATCCTGGGTAGAGCAGTGCCTGTAAATAATGTTGTGCAACAGCTGACATTATATAGAGCCTTTCTGGATCAATATTTTACTTTATATATATGTCTAGAAACAGACTGAGCTTTTGGTTTTTGTTCTTTTCTGAAAAAGAGTTTCATTAAAAAACCTATTTAATAATAAATGTTTTTAAAATAACAACAGTGATGTTCAAACCAAAAGGTTTTTAGTACCTTTAGTGCCTTGATGCATCTGTACCCACTTGCACCAACTAATATAAGGAAAATTATGCCATGTTCTTCTACTAAAGAGATAAGCTAATATTGCAGTAGTGAGCTTAAGATTGGCAATTTGTGACTTTACATTAGCAAATCTTAGTCCTTTGTATTTACTGCTTGTTTGTATAAATTACTTGTAAATGATACAAAACCGCAGATTAAAATGTCCTAAGTGTTTTATATGCATTACAGGTGTATTTTCCTCCATGCACTGTCTGTTGAAATAACCTGTCAAAATTCCCCAGGACTAAATGTACTTTCATACAAGGTTACCACTACATATTCCACTCCTTCCATTTGTTAATGAAGATTTTCTTTTCCTCGTCTTATGCAGAATTTCTCCTAATCATTTAAAAAGGACATTAATTGCTTAGAGTTAAAGGCCTGTCACCAGATAGAGAAAAGGTGGCTTGCCTTACATTTAAAGCTGGAGAAAGCTAGTATCCCAGCAAAGGGAGACTTGGAGGGAGGTTCGAGGCAGTTTCTGACAAAATTCATTAGAGTACCACAACTGGCCATCCGGTAGGTTAGAAACTCCTGTTCTATTGACATGTTAAACTATTACTGCGTAAAGTTTAAAGAAGTCCCTCAGGCATTTCTGAAAATTATGCATATGATGATAGCTGCCACTTTTCCCAATCGGTTATGAAAAGAAATCTTAGGTTTGGAGGGCAAAACGTCTTTTTCTTCTCTGACATTGTATGGCCACAAAAGGATCATCAAGATTTTGAACAAAACTAGCCAGGTATCGCAACAGTGATCTGAAACGTTCAAAAGCATTGGCTGCTGAGACTCGTAGTGTCCTATCTCAGAATATTCACTTTATTTATCATCCTCCCAAATCATCACACCATATCCAAATTCTATTCACATAAAATTCAGTGGAATCCCTGTGGAAAAAAAAAAAAAAAAACAACCCTGAGCTATAGTGTAAAATTATAAAAAACGCAATGCAGAAACCCTGAGAGGTCATCTTGTCCATCCCTGCTCTAAAGGAA
This sequence comes from Ibidorhyncha struthersii, assembly GCA_013398815.1. Lineage (NCBI taxonomy): Eukaryota > Metazoa > Chordata > Aves > Charadriiformes > Charadriidae > Ibidorhyncha > Ibidorhyncha struthersii. The sequence continues at coordinate 251,651 of VZSZ01007024.1, read as the reverse complement.
GTTCAGCCATCTCTGATCATCTCTGCCTGGCAGTCATTTCACATCTTAAACAAGAAAGCAGGGGGCTCTGCAGTCCGGAGGGATCAGGATTCAATCCCATCACTTACCCCTGTAAGACTTAGGGTCTGCCACTAGAACCCGTTTACTGGGAGTGTTTCCCTATTAATGTATTTCCTATCCTTTGTATTTTCTTGCTTGCACAAAAGGGTTTGCAGTTCTTCAAACAATCTCGGCACCTTGCCTGGCAAAGTCTTCCCTGTCTAAATATATCTAGGCTTGAATTAGTAAAAGTTTTTTAAAGTTGCTCTTTGATCACCGTTCCCGTGATGGGTTCACAGATTTTTCTGACACGTGAATTTAAATATATCTGTAATTTCCTGATTAATTGTGTAGCCATAATACACAGAGTTGTTTTGCTTCCTTCTCTTCCCCGAAATGTTTCTTACTGATTTCTGGGTTTGCACACTTTTTTTTAAGTCATCTCTCATTTTATAAATGTGTGTTTTTCCTACCTTATTTCAGATAGATATTATTCAGTTCCTGAGATATGTGTTCCTTCATGGACCTTCATGCAGCTCCACTAAGTGACAAGACACTGGTCTCAGTCCTTGCATTCCTAGAAAGTAATAATTACTCCAGAAGGCCAGTGGCATTAGCCTCTACAAAAGGGACGACATATGCTCTTGAAGAGTATAGATCTCCAAGTATATTTTGTGGAAGGGTATAATTTACATTTCATTCATGATTACTTAAAAGATTTTTGGGTTTGGTTTTTTTTGGTCATCCTGAGATCATGGCAGTTTCTCAAACAAGGTTCTTGATAAAGAGCAACCAATGGACTGATCTTACATCTCTCTTGATACATCAGTAGAAGAGAAACCAAGTGAATGATCACATTTTGCATGGCTATTTCTTCTCCAACATTTAGACTGAACATTAGGATAGAATTTTTCACAGAAAGGGTGGTTGGGCATTGGAATAGACTGCCCAGGGAGGTCGTTGAGTCACCATCCCTGGATGTGTTTAAGAGACGTTTAGATGTGGTGTTGGCGGATATGGTGTAGGGGAGAACTTGTAGAGTAGGGTAGATGGTTGGACTCGATGATCCCAAGGGTCTCTTCCAACCTAGACAATTCTATGATTCTACAATTCTATGATTCTATGTAATTTGTTATCAGAAGTGTGAACACAGTTCCCTCAGTTTTCACAAGGTAAGTCTGGATTGCATTGTTAACTGTTTTTGATGAAATGCAATTCCAGAACTGTTTTTTTTTAATTATTCTATAAATTCACAACCTCACTTCTCACTTGCTATTTTTCTTTAGCAATCTCTATTGAAAATATCTTTTAAGTTCTGTAATCATAATTTCAAAATTGGGGCAATGTGAGGTTTTCATACACAACACTACTTTCTCTTGCTTTCCTGCTTGAAGAACACAGTTTTGATTTGTTAATTCTCTCTTCCCTGTAATTTAGTGGTAATGAATTTAATGGTAAGTATTTTTATTGTCTTTTTTGTTCTCATTAAATAGCATTAAAAGTTAATTGCTCAGTAAAAGCAAACACAGACAACTTATGCAGGAGTACAGATAAGAACCACTTCATTTGCTATATGAACAAACCCCATCAGAGTTTTGAACAAATAAACCCAAACAGAAAAAAGCAACGAGCAATCCAATTCTTAAAACAAAATAGGATTTTTAACATTTGGCAAAAATTTTGATCTGGTTGATAATTTTTTCTGCTCTGAGAAGATATGTAAGCTGAGTTGTGCTTCCTCTTTTTTTATTTTTCCTCGGCCTGTACAGAAACTGCAAGAGACATGAGGCTGCCTGATTCCTCAGAACTGCTTCAAAGTCCAAGGTCTCCTGTCCACAGGGGACCTATGGTCACCCTTGCCAGGGAGAACAAAGACCCTGAAATACAGCTAGTGATTTTCTTTACCCAAGCAAGAGGATTAGTATCTCTGATGGAACAATTTTATCCCATCCGGTCTTATTCAGACAAAAGAAATATTTTGCAGATAGTCCAGAGTGGATATCTTTTTTGGTCATCGAGTCCAACTGCTTTTTATGGTCTTTTCCAACCTAGACAATTCTCTGATTCTATTCTACGGTCTCTTTGACAGCCTTAAATCTTAGCACAGTAACATTCTCTATTCAAACTCTGAATTTTAGCCAAACCACATAAAGCCTATTGAAAAACCAGCAGAATTTTATCTGTATTGAAGAGTTTAAAAACTATAGGGATCAAATATGTACAACAGTAACACACTGTAACTTCATCTTTCCTTCTCTTACTCCTTAAAATATGCCATTTCATGCAACCTCCTTTTAAAATGTTTCTGGCTACCCACTGAATTAACTACTCTTCTACTTCTGTTTTCAGATATCTTCCTTTCGATTGTCCAAGTCTTTTGAGGGATTCGGAATAGCAGTTCACGGCCTTTTGGATTCTGGTAGCTAATTCAAGCAGGAGACGAGTCAGTAACCAACCACGGTTGGTTCACTAGGTGACATCCTTCTTGAGAAAAGCAAGATGTCCAAAAGGTACTCTGGGTGTCCAAATCAAACTTGCTTTGTTGCAACATCTTTTTCTCAAACCTTCCCAATGGTTAAGTTTCCTCGGTCTGTTTTATGAAGGAGAGCTGGATCAAACAAACCTAAACATGTAAATTTTGGTGGGATAAATGTTGTTGTCTTTCTGTTTCACTTTTGCTGTGTTCAGCAGAGATGAAATTTGTACTTTCCAGGGAGATAAACAGGCCTTCAATGTGAAGAAAAACCCTAATAGGAACAAGCTACTCAACTCCCATTTGTAATATAAAGACACAGAACTGAAAAGAATAATGGGCGCAAATCCAGTCTCCCGCAATTTCAGGTCCAGGCAGATGGCTACGGAAAAAGCCCACAGAGCATCTACTCCATTTGCAATGACACATGACGCTTCCACATCACTGAGCTTAAGAATTTTAATAAGAGGTCAAGAGCTGTAGCAATTAAGTGTCACAGGACAGATTAAGGGAGTTGCCAATAACAGAGTTATCTGCAACATGAAGGAATTTGTTGAAGAAAACTCCCAGATGGTGGGAAAAAACTGTTGTCTCTGCAAAACTGACCCAGGGAAAAATCTCTGTTGACTGCAATCCTGGCAAACCAGATTAACGCTGAACAGTAAACACCACAAACACACGTTGGCAGTTTTAATGTCAACAGAAACACAAAGAGATTTTGTCCTGCGAGCCCAGGGTTAGGAAAAAGAAAGAAAGATTAGGAAAAGGGGGAAGAGCCTCCTGCTGCTCTCCAAAGACAAGCAGCAGACACTGACACGAGATCAATATAATGTTTGCATTCTGTGACACAAATGTAACTAAAAGTCTCTTTTGCTTGCCCTGTTGGAGGTAGCAACACATGCAATATGCAAAACTTAATTTCCCTCTGGGGGTCTTCTATATAATATTTCCAAAAATGTTTCAAACTCAGTTTTAAAACCCTTTAGGTTTTTCATGCTCAGGACGCTATTTAGGACATTATTCCAGAACTTGGTCTTCCAATATGGTTTGCAGTTTACATGTATTTATTACCAAGATAAGCATTTTATCTTGTGTTTATATTGCCCCTTCACTTAAACAAATTTTCTTCACGTTTAACTCTGGATGTGGGTTTTTTTCCTTTATCTAATCTAGGTCAAAAGGTCATATCCTTCAAGCACGGGAAATTCAGTTCCTCACCCTTCCTTGTGTTTTATCTCAGCCCCTCTGGTGATAACCAATGTATTGCAACTGGCTGAAACATTCACTTCGTCCTGTATGTTGCTAGTAGATTTTTGTTATCAATCTGCCTGTACATCTTGGGGCAGATATTGGGGCAACTTGGGTCTATATTTGGTTAGAATGTTTTTCTTGAAAGCAAGATGAAATCTCATCTGATCCCTTCCCAGCAACTTCTCCACTCATATCTGATGCTATTCAGCAGTGGTGTGTTCTACACTACCTCTCCCTCTTTTCTCTCATCTTCAGAGTCTGGTTTACCCCTGGTGTAAAACCTAAATAGTATCTAAAAGCACAGGACCAAGAACCCAGTTATGCTAAGTACCAGATAAACACAAAAAGGTCTGCACTTGATCCAGAGAGCAAGTGAAAGGCATTCTCGGAGAAAGCAGCAGGGGAAGTAATAACAGTGATAGATCTTGTAGTAGGCCAAATTACACATTGTATATTAAGTTTCTATGCAAGTTAGGCCACAAGGCAATGTTAAAGTAAAGAAAACCAAAGGAAGTGGCTGTAAGCAAGAACTGTAGAAATTATGGTCTTCTCACCTCTGGCAGAACTGACTACAGGCTATAATGTTAGACTGGTTTAAATAACCACAGAGTAACAAAATTAAGTTAAAGTTAAATCTGATTGCCACGATAGGATATGAACAGTTATGTATATCTACTTCCTCTACTTTTAAAGTAGTTTCATCTCAGTAATAAGATTATAAAGGAAGGGCTTGTCTTCTAGGCACAGCACTCTGGTGTTTATCCTGATACTCCTGAGCCTGCATTTATCCTGGTACTCTCACCTGGAGGTACAATGAGACCTTGACTTTCCACCCTATTAGCTTGAAGTTTAGGCAATGTTTATTACCCCTAAGAGACCAGCCTCCTCTATGCTTAACAACTTAGAATGCATTCATTTTCAGTATTAAAATTCCTATCTGTCGATTAAATTTTGAAATGCTAGTAGGGAGATACTTTCCTTTCTGATAACATTTGTACAGTTTTAATTTATTCCCTGTATTAAGTGATCAATATTTTCAACATAAGTAGTTCAAAATCAGTTCTAGAGCCAGTTCCTTGCATAATTCACAGAGCCTGAGTAACCACACAGTGCATTTTACTGCTAAATTGCAATGATTGACAGCTGTTTGTTTGTGATTAGTTGCAAAGTGCTTTTTGAAGAAAGTTACATTTGAGTCACAACTCAAAGAAGAGATCCTGGTGTTATCATTGACGGTTGTTTGAAATCATTAGCTGAACGTTTAGTGGCAGTCAAAAAACAAGACAGAGGGTGTCATTTTGTGTCCATACAAAAATACGGTGCACCCAAAGCTTGAGTAATTTGTGTAGTTTGGGTAACCATACCTCACAAGGGTATAGTCACATAGTCACAGAATCACAGAATCGTCAGGGTTGGAAGGGACCTCTGGAGATCATCTAGTCCAACCCCCCCGCCAGAGCAGGGTCACCTACAACAGATTGCACAGGACAGCATCCAGGCGGGTTTTGAATGTCTTCAGAGTGGGAGACTCCACAACCTCTAGAGAAAGGCAACTAAAATGAAAAAAAAAAAAAAAAAAGAAACAGCTGTCTTTTGAAGAGACAAAAACACCCAAGTCCTCGGTTTCCAGAGGAGAATGCTGAAAAGAATGTGGTTGTGGTTCATCCTGTCACGAAGGCAGCAGGAAAGGTGAACAGAGAACTGTTCATCAACTCCCATAACACTAGAACTAAGGCATGTTCAATGAAACTCATAGAAGATTTGTTTAAATAAAGATAAAAGGAAATATTTGATTATACAGCAGACAGCGGTCTTCTGGAATTTGCTACCAAGAAGCTCATAAAGGCAGAGGGTGTCAATAGATGCAAAAAGGATTAGACAAAGTCATGAATAACTGGTCCTGAAAGAGGTGCAAAAAAGGACAGGCAGAAATGCACCTCTAACACTCGTAACACATTTCTGTATGCTATGGAAATACACAGGTAAAAGAGTGCAGAAAATGGCCAGGCTTGCGTGATCTTCCTGAATAGCATCTCCTATTGCCTCTCTCATAACATATTGGGCTAACTGGAATCACTGGTCTGTTGTAGTATCACATGTCTTATATTCTTAAGAAAAAACATTTTGTTTGTGCCCTGTTCTAGATGCACCTCCTTGATGTTAATAAATACAATTCCCGTTCCCGGTATGAAAAAACATCTTTGTGTCTAAGGTAATATAAATTGATTGGTCTCTTTTTTACAGATATCACTGCAACTGAGTGAATCTATAATATAAGTAAATGATCTATACTTGGCTATATACTATAAGCATAATATATTAAATTACTTGAGAAATATTCATAGAAGAATGGATAAAGAAGGGATAAAGGCTCAAATAAAAACAGGTCCTAGGGCAGAACTGTAGAAATTATGGATGTGTCAATTCTAATAACCCAAGATGAAGATGCATACAAAATTAATTGTTGCTGGTTTACCTATGCCTCGTCCTGAAATAGCAATACAATCACATATCTGATAAGCAGACTGACAGAAGAATCAAACATACAAAATATATGCAGATTAGTAGCACGGTGCCAAACATGTGCAATGTGAACTTGGTTCACCTGCATAAATGAAAAAGTTCCTGTAAGTCTACAGAAAAGTAAGATCACAGGATTTTAAACCCCCAGGTTATTTCATGGAGAAGCACGGCATGTTTCTAAGCTGGCATCTGTTTGCAAAGGGAAAATACATATGTCATACAGACATATGCTCATGCTGTAAAAGAGAAGTCTATTTTGCTCTCTCAAGGAATCACAAGGCAGAACCCACGCGGTTTTCTAACCGATCCAGCCACTTGGATCGATGACAGTCTGTCTAGTATACGTACAGCAGATTAAAGAGAGACCCTCAATAACTCTCACTCTATGGGTTTGGTCATATTTCATCACTCACAGAGAGATTTTACGAGCAGTAGATACACAGCTCAAGAGTACTCAGCAATTATTTATTGGCTAACACAAAGGATAAATAGCTGGGACTATCATGCAACTAAGCTAAGGAAGCTTAGCATGCCTAAGTATGCTCACCATTGTCTTCCAGTTCTCTATTTTTTTCCTTGCTATTTTCTCTCCTTCATTTACTAGCAATTACCACCTAATAATTACACTTTGCCTGTGTTATTACTTATCTTACATGGCTATAGCTGAGGTATTGTCTCGCAGCTCAAAACCAATCTTCCCGAAGCTCTGAGGGGGATGTGATGCACCAAACTAGACTCTGGGTCACAGAGAGCTGAATCTGAATCCTTGTGCTGGATTACATCTCCTGTCTGGGTCATTCTTTGAGTACGTTCACTCTGGACTCTTCTTGCTTCTGCCAAAGCTATGCTGTCCCCTTTTCCTTTTACATAGTTCTTAGCACCTGTATTTGCCTTTTCTGCTTGTACACAGCAGTGTGGCACGATTTAATTACTGTATATGAAATCCATTTGTTATGCTGATTTAAAAGGTTATTTAAAATATTCATACTTTTGCTTGCAACTCTGACATCTAATGATTGCAAAAATAATTAACTAATTAATTCTTCCAGCTGACAGTAGCTGTGTTTGAACCAAGCGTTAAGTGAAAGAGTGAACAGAAAAATGGAAAATCCATTCTGTATATTGTGGTATGGAGTCTGGTGTCTGAATTTAGATTACAAATGTAGGCTCTAAACATCTTAGTTCCACAGAATTATTTACCTGGTATCCTGCTGATAAAGTGATTAGTTGCTGAGTGGCAGAGCCAGCCTGTGTTAATGCAGAAATCAACGGTAATCTATAAGAACAGCACCGTGATAATAAGCAATAAGCAAAGGTCCTTCCAGTGTGGCTCTTCATCGTGCTGTTCATAAATGGTCAGGTGCTCAGAATGCAATGTTTCCAATAATAGCTTCAGGCAAGGCATCCTACAGTGTAACTCCTTACAGCACGCTGAGGACACAGTACGTGAAAGTACACATTAGTCAATATTCATTGAGCAGTCAAGAATTAAATATTTCAGCAATTATCACTGAGTCTTGGCAGTCAAACATTTCAGAATGCCAGTACGGTCAAAATGCTGTGAAGACAAACCAAAAGCTTAGCATATGGCATGCTTTGCTTGTGTAGTGCTCATTTTATTACAGAGGTCTTAAATTTGTTAATGATATTGATTCTATGACACTTGTGTAGTTATTACATGTCAATTCAATAACAGCTTTTTTAGCACCAGTTTGTGTAACATGAATACACGAATATATGTACCATGTTATTATTTGGAATTTAAATTCACACATAAAAATAACACCAAAATAAATGAGTACATGAAGGAAGTAAGAATAATTTTGAAGTTAGAAAATTGACAAGGTGAATATGAAATCATCACACAGCTGATCGCAAGAGATTGTTCTAATGATAAAAAGTCACCCATTTTTGTGATCAAATTTTTCATTTCACTTTGCAAAGAAGCTGCTTAAGAAATCTGCACCTGAGATTTTTATTTGTCTCTTGGCCAATGCACAACATGGTATTTATGCATACAATATAATCAAGAGCAGGTAGCTACTTCATACTAGAGATATTAAAATTCACGTTTAACTTCTCTGGTCATTGTGATTAAGAAGAAGCAAGCATTGCACACACGTGTCCAAAGAGGAAGGTGACCAAAGAAATTTACACTTAATTCAGAAATGTAGAAGCAAAAGAAGACTCCTAATAAAAAGGGCAATTCTAAAGGCAAAACACACACACACAAAATTTCAAAATTATTTTTATAAAAAGAAAAATTGGTAAAGAAAGGCAATCTATCTATGGACAGTCCTTTTGTTTGTTTTCTAGGTAGCACTGGGACTTTAATTTCCTGCATTCTGAAAGCCTCATGTGAGATCACACTTCCATTTTCAGCTCAAAAATCAAGAATCCTCAGAGACTTCCTGCAGCATCTTCTGAAGTCTACAAAGAAGAAGTCTGAACAGTTACAGGATTTACATTCTGTTGGATTTGGTGACATTTTAGCAATATTCAGCAGATGCAGAGGCATCTGCCAGCTCAAAGAAATTCCTTTCCCAGAAAAATACCTAATATATGTTTCCCTTGGAAGGAGATAAAATAACTAGGTGATACTGCACAGTCCCTGTTGTACAAAAAACATCTCTTCTATCTAATTCCTAATAAAAACCAACCATAAAGACCAGGATTATTTTTTTTTTAAATAAACAAAGCTATTTTAAGAGAAGTTTTAATCACTCATTACATATTGCTTCACATTTTAAATAGAGGTGATTTGAAAGAACATTTCCAATGTTGTTCAGAAAACAAAAGTTCTCAAAGACAAGAGTATTCTCTTGGAAATTTGAGAGAATTTTTTTAGAAGAAATCTTCCTTGTTTCCTAGATTCCAGAAAACTTCCTTTTTTGTTGTTTTGTTTTGTTTTGTTTTGTTTTGGACATGCTGTTCGACATGCTTTTGATTAATCTGAGCTGCTAGAGAGTTCAGAAGTATATTTCGGTTTGAAAACATTTTGGTCTATTTGAGTTTTTGAAATGACATATCATGGAATTCCCTTTCAGCAAAAGACTGTACTTTTCAAATGTTTGTCCCCAAATCAGGAGAAAAAAAATTATAAAATGAAAATAAAATTAAAAGTAAATGGTAAAAATGAAAGCCTATTTTCTCACCAGCTGTGGATTAAAGAAAGCAACAAAATACATGTCACTATAAACCTGCAAGAACATTCATTTGGAAATTTCAAGTCAAAACTACTTTAAAAGCACTCTACCAACAAAACCAAAGGGATGTTCCGAAGCAGTTTCTCATGGCAGCAGGTTACAGCCCAGTGCACTGTAAGCTCCCTGTTTGTTTTTAACTTCTGAACACCAAGTTCAAAGCTGCACAGTTGTCCTCCAAGTGCTTTTCCAAAATGAGTGAAGCCGAAAGTAGTCTGGGAAGGAGCCCAGGACTGCTAACTGAGATTACAACTAAGAATGTCATTAATAAATAATAGTATTCACTGTGCCAAGGAGTGGGGATGAAGACATGTTAGGGGGGGAAAAAAAAGCAAGAGTCAATAAAAGAACACATCTAAGGCTCGACAGGTAAAAGGAGCTGGGGTAAATAAATCCTACTGGGCACAGATAAGGAGCAGAAACTGTAATTATTTCGCTGCAGTCACTGTAGTAATACCCAATATTACGCCTCTATCAGCAAAGATCTTTGAAAGCCACTGGCAAAACACCTCCTGCTTGCAGAAACCCATAAGCTACCTGTGCTGTGGTACAGACAGCCTGAATCCCACTGACAACAGCAAGGGAGTTACTGGGATTTTTCTTTAAGTGCTGAAAATGAAGCACCTGTATGCACAGAACTACTTTGAAAGGAAAAATAAATTCACAAACTGCCACGCTGTGCAGCTGGTGTCTGGCTTTATATCTCCTCTTAGTCTGGCCTGCACACTACAGGAATCTTGCAAAATCTGTTGAAATGCTGTAAGGATGGTGTTTCCAGAATAGTCTGCTCATGTCAGATTAATTTTCATTTTAGAAATCAGTTTGGTAGTCTAATCTCTCATCACTTACACACAAATGCCTGAAGATTAGCAGGATGTCACTTGCAGGCTTTTATATCAGCTATCGCACAGCCGACGTTTCCCAGATTCATAAAGATGTCCCTCGCTTTATCTGATACCATGGATTCAATTGATACCTTGCCCAGAGCATCCCACGGTATTTGCATGTTGTGTGAAAGATCCTGCTTTCCTCTCAGATCTTTCCTCTCCTTTAAAGTCCCTTATTTATGCCTTTGAAGCCCTCTCTTGTGTGCCCAAGTGCTATGGCTCCTCTTTTTTCCACCCCCTGTTGCAACCACTTCCTTTCTACTTGGTCGACAGAAAATCCCCCCGTGCTCGTCATTGTGTAAGGACCCTCTCGTACCCTTAAATGGCGCCTCAAACGGAGGGAGAGGCCAAGACGCCAGCTCTCGGGTCAGAGAAGCTGCTCCCTCTTCAAGGCTGGTATTACCCTGCATTGAGCGTGTTTCTGCTTGAACCCTTCCAGCCTCTACTCCAGCCTCTTCCACCATCTTCCCCAAGGCTCAGGAGAGCAGCATCACATGAAGCATCACTGGGGAGCCTGCTGGGACCTCCCTGCCCAGCCTGTCTCCCTGGTGGTGGCCTGGTTTCAGCTCCAGCACAGCCACCTCTCTCCTGGCCCCGGGTTTCACACTACCATCCTTCCTCTCCCAGCAGAGGAAGACCTGCAAGCAAACATCTAATGCCACCCTAGCGACATGCTGAATGGGTGCCATCAGCAGCTTAGTGTGGTCAGAAGGGGGTCTAAAGGAGATGCAGGAGGGAGCAAGGTCTGGGCAGCTGGCTGTGCCCATCTTCGCCTCCAGCTCTGGTTTATCATCTTCCTTCCATCTGTACTAACTGTTCTTTCTTCCTTGTCAACACTGCCCTAGTGCACCTCTATCCAATTCCTCCAGCTCCTGCTCCTCAGCCAGGGCGCTGAAGAAGTAGTAAGGGCAGGTACTGAACTACCTAGACCATCCTTTTAATGGTTCTACAGAAACCCACCCCTTTTTGAAATGCATATTAGACTGGACTAAAAGCCACTGTACAGGTCATCACTATGTATTCCTGCACAGTTCTTCTACAGAAACTACAGTACCATCAAAAGTCCGCAACACAATGCTACTGGATTCACATTCAAAAGCGTGAACTGAATGACCTTCTGAGCCCCAGCCAGCCTTCCTTCCCCAAACACGATGCCTGCTCTGAGGACTCCAAACCCTCCACCTGGCAGCAGTTGCTGTATATCTGTTCACTGATCCCAGGGGAAATGTCGGGAGGGTGGAAAGCTTGGACTGTTTGCTGTAGCAGGTAGCGGGGAGTCAGTCAGGCTGCGGTCGAACTGTTGCCACAGCATCTTCCATAAGGCAGGCTGGACTGAAACACCTGGCTCTGGTAGCATGCCGGACTGCCTGCAAGACCTATCTTCCCAGAACACCCGCAGCTGAGCCGAGCGAGAGGACCTGTTTCTGATGTCTCATGGAGAGAACCTGTTTCTGATGTCTCATGTAGTTTTATAGTTACATTGTCAGTTTTCTGCTGCACCTAGCATTGGATGAAGTGAAACCCATAGCCAATTTTAACGGAATTCATTATGAAACGATGAAGTGCAGCGATCACAATGCACTTCCTTTTGCTTTCAGAGGGCGTCTTCTCTACTCAGAGAAACATGTTTTCTGTTTGCATGAGCTCCAGTGTTCTGAGCTACGAAAACCAGCCTGTCAGGGGGATCAGTACGGACTCGGTATGTTGGTTGCTCGATGAGCCATCACTTCACTCAGTTAAAGAGCCTCTCGTGTTAGGACAAATATTGTCTCCTGTTCTTAATTCAACTCTTCAGCCACTGTTTTGTTTCCTTCACGGCCACAAACTGAAACCACAGTGCAGCCAGCTATTTTCCTTTTGTTTCCAGTGCCCTGATGGGGAGTGCTCCTGATCATCCAAAAGGGTACAATCCACACATCCTTCTATTTTCCAGAATCACCTTGTGTAAATATGGAAAGAATGAGCAAAAGAACGGGACACACATTTTTTAACTGATTTCTTTAAGATGTTGTTGACAATTAATTTACAAGTAAGGGGTCTGTAGTTTCTTTCTTAGTTTCATAATTCTGTAGTTAGTATCACCCACTCATAAACTCCCCTGATCACCCAAGGAATGACTTGAAATGACTCTGAAAATTCCTGTCATGCTTTCTTATTTCCTTTAAAAGCTTTTTATGCATTGTATACCTCTACAGGAGTAAGTTATTCTATTATTTAAACATAATTTATCATTCCTTGTTGTACTCTTGAGGTTCCAGAATAATTAAATACCACAGCTTAAACAGAGTACCCCTTCTCCTCTTTCCTAAAAAATCCTCATAATATTATTTGTAGTACTTCCCTTTTCTCCAGTCTGACAAAAACTGTAATGTCTGTTTCTCCCTTTTATAGATCTGTATCTCCACCCATATTTGATAACTGTATCAGTGTTTTCTTATTCCTCCTGGCTGGTATATCACTCTGGTTTATACTTTTTCTGCCTTGTAAATGTGCTCTGACCTCTCTTCTGAGTTTCCGTGTGCTTGTCAGATTTGTTGTTATTTTGTATTTCGCTTTACCATGGGGTTTGGAGTTTTTCTGTTTCAACTTAATTCATTATGTATTTTGTTTTCTAAACATTCTGAGAAATGTGCCTGTCCATGGAATAGGCAGCCTGAGGGAAAAGAGAATGGGATCCTACATCCCACATCCTACACCACCCCGGCAGGCAAGGTGTCCCACGGCAGAGGTGACACCAGGACTGCCCAAAGGAGCAGAGCTGCCCAGGGCTCACTGTGCACAGCTGCGGGGTGATATTTCTGGGAGCTCCTATCAAATAATGCACATTGTCCTGGGGCCCTGGGCTTCAAGCTGCAGCTGAGACATTTAATACAGACAAGATAAAATCTCTGGAGCTAGGCTTACATCTTGTTTATCTGAGGGCTGGTATTATCCACAGTTGCTACCCACAGAGGTATCGGCATGAAAACAGAGACTGGTTGAATACATGTGATTGACCATGATGCTACTTTCCTTATCACATCAGAGGTACAAGAGTGAGTTGTTTACTTTGTCATTGCAAACCATCACTAAACTGATTTATGTTCTACTTTCTTCTTTGAGTTTTTTTTTTCCAGAGCTTTCTTCTGATATTTCTTCCCAAACATGAAGCAAGGCAGAAGTTTCAGGTATATGTCTTTTCTGATCTGTGACTGTCACCTCCAGACATCATCTAATAAAATGAGGATTTTATTTCATGCATCAAACCACTTTATTTTTCTATATTTATATTTTATTGTCAGGAATAACATTCTTGTTTGACTGCAAGTTCTCTTCTCTGTGCTAACCGTGCTACCTCTAGTTATTATTTATTGGTCTTATTTATTCCTCTTTCTTAGTTACTCCAATGACAGAATTAATTGCTCTAACAAACAAGGGCTTCACCTTGTAGGTAGAAAAGTAATTCATACTTACAACTTGTACTGTTTCCTTTTGAAATCATCACATTAGGCCAAATGCGTTTGGGCTATTTTGCAGTAAACCTGGCAGAACTTAGCCACTAAGCCAAAACGCCATAAAAACAAGTCTGAATGCTGAATTCTCTTCCTTGTGGTTTTGCAAAGTGTTCGAGATCCCAACCTTATACATCAGTAACACTGGAAAAAAACACCAGAGACACAGTAGGGTCAGCGCTGAGACAGCCCCAGGAACCAGCAGCAACACAGACGGCAGCTGCCCGGACAGACAGTCTTTTCTTTTTCATCTGTTTTTCTGGTTTCTGTGGACTGTCCAGATACAAGCCTAGGAAAAAAAAAACAAACCCAAACCAACACACCACCATACATTTCATATTCTGTTCATGTTTTAATATGAAATCCTATCCCTCTTTCTACAGCTAAAGTATATTTGCTATAGCATAACCAGGACAGATTATTACCCTGGCATGGAGATGATGAGAGAGGAATTTCCTTCAGATCTAAAATCTCTGCCTTGAACTTCAAAAGATTTTCTCTGCATAGCCTTGGTTTAGGCCAAATACTTAGGGACTTGTAGGTAAAAAGAAATTGCTGCTAAAATCACACAACTGTGAACAATTTTATCATACAGTACAGAGTTTTGTTTTTCCAACTACTGGAGGACTCAAGCAACTAGGGAAATCTTCGCTCCTCACAATTCAAAACCTTTTCAGCCAGCACCATGATCCAAAAACACATTCCCCAAGCCTCTCTCAGGGTTACAAGCCAGTGCTGCTAGGAGATACTGAACTATCCTTCTCTCTGTTGAGTGTCACATCTCATCCATCCCCATGTGCCACTTCTCAAATAAAGTCCTGTGCCCCAAAGCAGTTGGACTTATCATTATGGTTTTGCATTTACCTTTGTTTAGGGGAATATAGTAATTCATCTTAAATGAAGTGCAGAGAATAAACCTACCATTTAAGTAAGATTTAACATAACAGAATTAGACAAACCAAATCATCAATGTGGGTTTCCAGTAGAAACAGCTTTTCTAATTACTGTGGTATCCTGTCCAGACTTCCCAGTGAGCCCTGTCTTGTGTATTGTACTGCACTCATGTGCCAAGGTCCTTCTTATTTTGGGGGCTCCAAAGCTGGATGCAATATCCCAGGTGGGGTCTTAGAAGAGCAAACGAGCAGAATTACCTCCCTCAACCTGCTGGCCACGCTTCTTTTGATGCAGCCCAAGATACAGTTGGCCTTCTGGGCTGCGAGTGCACATTGCCGGCTCATGTTGAGCTTCTCGTCAACCAACACCCCCAAGTCCTTCTCCTCAGGCCTGCTCTAGATCCTTTCTCCACCCAGCCTGTATTTGTGCTTGGGATTGCCCCAGCCCACGTGCAGGACCTTGCACTGGGCCTTGTTGAACTTCATGAGATTTGCACAGGCCCACCTCTCCAGCCTGTGCAGGTCCCTCTGGATGGCAAGTCCTAGTAGTCTTAAAGGCTTTAGAGAAATGGCCCTGGAAAAGGGGCTAAGGCTTCTTCCTCTCCCCTCCCCTCCTCTCCCTTTTTCTAATTCAGAAGAAATGAGTGACCGTGCTTGATCCAGACCGACGAAATACAGGCGTACAGGGCATTCGATAGGGCACATATCGAAACTTCACTACTGTGTGATACAGCCACAGTCACACTAAGTAAAAACCTAACAAGGCAGACAGATGAGTTTTGTTTGGACCTGTCTAAAGCAGCACCAAAAGAACATACCAGCCTTTCAATTAAAAAAACCCCAAATGTACACATTAAACCTCCTGTAAAATTGGTATTTATTATGCTACTGAGGATTAAAAAAAAAGGCAAAATCCCTAACTCCATTAACTAAAACAAATCCATTGAGTTTGTCTCATTAAAAAAAAAAATAAATTACAGATGAAACTAGTAAAAAAACTATCCTTTTTTTTTGTTAATCTCCATATAGTAGCAACACAAAGGATAATTTCTTTCCATGTTACTTTATAATATTGGTAACTTTTGCTAAAACCACTGCTAAAAACAAGCACATTATGAAATATAAGTTCATGCTAAGGTAAAAATGTTGATAACAAACCCAACAATGTAGTAATAACAGATATTAAAATAACACTAATGGAAAAATAGAGGGATAAGAATAATGGCCTACCAAATGCTGCCTCAAACTCTTTTTCTAAACTTACTTTTTTTTTGTCATAAATTCTTTCCGTGATTCAGATTGCTTAATTCTGTATCTCTTGTTTGGAAAACAGCTAGTAAGTTTAGCTAAAATAGACAGAAACTGTCTACACAGCAAACCCTTGTGAAGTTAAATGGAAAAACAGTTCAACAAAAAAACTCAAAATTTCACTCCCTGTGACTTTACTGTTACATTCCCACCCCAAAAGTCATCTCATCTCTTGTCCTATCTAGAAGTGGCCTCAAGAGGGCCAGAGAAATAAAAATAAGGAAGAATGGAATTTCTCAAGACCCAGACCAAACGCTTGTACCTGCTACTGTGTGGCAACTAAAGATCAAGGAAGGTACGAACTTATCTGGAATAGAGAATATACTTCAGACATTTTATAGACAGAAGAAAATCAGCTATGAATACAGTGACTTTGACTTTAAAAATAAATACATTTAAATAAATCTATTAAAGAATTAAAACTTCTGCCTTAAAATATCACAAGCTCTAGGAATTCATTAGTTTGAAGGCTTCATAGGATAAAATATTTCAACATATAACATAACATGTTTGTCAACTTTCTGATGTTCGTGAGGTCTTTCTAATAAAGCTCTTAGCATGTTTCCTGGTGGTTTATCATGTCTGTCTCTTAGAGTCTAAACTGCAAGTTTTGCCTGTTAAGAAATAAAAAAAAGAAAACCAAACACATCTGGAAGTAGCAGGAACTTCAGTCTTTATATTCATGACACACACAGGTAAAATACATCATCTAAAAGGCTTTAGAATTTATTTTCTAATCTGGACATGCAGTTACACAGGCAACGTCTGGAGGGACACCCCCCCCCAAGAAACTCCTTTTGAAGAAATTAGCTTCTAGCTATAGACATGTTACTGTATATTGGACAAGAGCTTAAATCCTCCAAAGAAGTTTGACCGTATGGAGCTCAAATAGGACCCGTGTTTATATCCAGTTCACTCTCAATTATGGTTATGTACATGAAATCTTCCCTGTATCATAAAAGCAGCAAGAGATACGGAATAGTTAATTAGGAGACACTGGAAATGCTGCAAATATGAAGTACCAGGAGACAAGGAAAGATAACGTCAAGAGGAAGGAATAAATATCTCTCTGAAGTGTTTAGCTATATGTAAGGAATATTCTGCACTTCTGTAGTTGCAGGCAAAAAGCAGTTAGAGGCTGTTCACAGCATGAACAGTGTGATGCACATCAGATCATAACAGAATATCTGTTTATTGATAATGAAATTTTTTCCTTTGACTATATAAATGAAAAAAATATAATTTTCATCAAATGGTTCACCTCTACCTCTTTGCTGGGTTTATACTGAAGGCAAGAGGTCTTGCAGAACGGGAAACTAGATCCATCATAGTTTATACTTTTATACATAAACAGCAAGTATTTCATCGTGCTGAAAGCAAGTGATTTTTTTTTTTTTTCCAAAGGCTTTCCTGCATCCCAAGGGCCCAAAGGAAAACCTTCTGCCCTGGCAGCTGCTGTGCCTTTCTGCCAGAAGCCGCTGCTCTCGCAGCCTGGCTGGTGAAACAGCTCATGTGGACACTCCTGGCCTGTTCTGAACTAAATTAGCCTGTTTGGTTCACCCTACTGATTCACTTATAAGACTAACCCAGCTCATTTTGTGTCTGGTGAACCGAAGAGTCACAAATGCTCTCCCTCCTAAGTAGAGCTGTGGGGATGGTAATTCCCAGCTGGGGAGCATCACAAAACCGGTGAGCACAGTAACATCCTCCACTGCCTCATCCCCTTGCTAAGTCCTCACCTGGTCACGGCTAGAAGAGCTTTATTTTAGAGCTTGAGAGACAAGAATAAAAAACAATTTAACAATACATTATTTAACTTACATTATTTCTAGGATGTCATCCAACATCAAGTTTTCTCTGGTGGCAAATCGGGTTTAGTAAGTCCCCAGTCCTTTCCCCCCTGTCCCTGTCACGTGCCTCTTCGCTTCTGGCAGTCCTTAAGAGAAACTATGCTCAGAACTGGATCAGAGAACCACTATTTTAAAAGCACTGAAAAATCAAGGTACGTGGAAAGAGGATGGAAAGGCAATTTCCTGGATACACATTAGATAACACATAATGTTAATAAAAGAGACACAGAGCAGGAGAAAGGGCACTGCTACTGCTATACTTTATGTTAATAAAGCAGTATTAATGGCTTCTGGAAAGCTATGCTCTGTTAGCAATTGTGAGCAGTAGGATACCACAGATTTCCTAAAATATTAGAAGTTACACCATTTCTGTAGTGATAAGTAAGCTCAATTTGGTATAGGCTGCAGGAGTCACTTGGGAAAGAGATCCAAAACTTTTAATAGATATTTCTGTGAAAATGTTATTCCTGAGTCCCATGCTCAATTATGGTCTACAGCAAATCAAATGCTGGCAATTACAAGAAAATAAATAGAACAGAATATATATAATTCAAATTTATCTGGGGAACTGCCATAGCATGCATGGCTTATTCTTATTCTTATTTTTTTTCCTTAGCCTTGGTTAGCTACAGTTGGCTGTGGCTGAAGAGGCTGGGATAACAGACCCTTTGGTTTGTCTCTTTATGTTACTCTTTTCTTACCAGAATTATTGTAAGCACATATTTGCCTGTGAGTTTCATAAAAATATTTTAATTTAAAATATTTCTTAGTTAGCATTCTCTCATACATTGAGAATATTTCCCTGGCATTTTAAACATGAAATGACCAGCTATGGAGTGGCAGAGCCTGTGCCTCTGGATAAGCCAGCAGTGAAGTACAAGGAGTCACCAGGGATGGTTCCATGGTGAGTGACGGACCATCCGGCATTTCTTCCACCCCACAAAACTCCTCGCCTGTCAAGAATATAAAATGTTATAATAGTAATTTTATATCAGCCGAGTTTTGAGGTAACAAAGCCTCCTGATGGACCTGTCCTAGTAACGTGGACTGGATAGTAACTGGTGGTATGGCAGGAGTGTGAGTGGAAAGAGTCCGTGCAGACAGGACACCCAAAACTGCCCAGTCTGTGAGGAGGTTACCCCAAAACAGAATTAAATGAGGAAACAAATAATGACAGCATTTGTTTACCATAGGCATCCGTTGGATTAAGCAGCAAACAGGGGATTACCAAGAGGCTTTTGAGAAAAGAGTCTGCCTGAGGAGAAGCATAAAACATAGAAGGAAACTTGTGACTGTGGGGTGAGACATGGAAGTGGGAAGGCGCTCAACACAGCGGTCATTCCCCTGTCCAGGATGCTGCCAGGTGTCACCCCGCTGCCATCACACCCCCATCTCGGCCTGCCACGGCATCCTCCCCGTGCCAGGCAGAGAGCAGGGCTGACAGTACGGGGTGCAGCAGCGGAACGAACCACAGCTCGGGGTGCATGTGGGAGCTGACGGGGTGCCCCCTTGCCAGAGCGCAGACTAGCAGGTGGCAGGGAGCTGCACTGGTACACACAAAGGCAGAGCAACCCTGTCGCCAGCGGGAGAACCTGCGTGGCCAAAGATGGGGGTGCACTTGTCACCCCCCATGCTGTAAGAAAGGGCTGCGCACATGTGAGCGTGCTCCTGTGGGGTTAGAAATGGTGGGCATTAGGGTGTTTAGAAAAGCGTGGGTGTTTAGAAAAGCATAGGTGCTTTATAACATCTTGCAAGTGTTTTGTACTCTGGTTTATCTGTTAGCCTGCTGATATTGACCCAGAATGTGAAGCTCACTGACTGCCAGCTAATTAGGTGTCATTAATAAATCAGGAAACCACTTTGATCCTAATTTGAGTTAAACCACGCAAGTCAAGCAAGTCTTCCCTGCCACACTCCCTTGTGTTAAAAAAAGTCCTATGCTATTAAAAAAAGAGTGAGCAATTAGCTTAAGTACCCCTGAATCACACTCAAGTTACAATAGCTCTTTAACTCAGATGATTGACTATTTCATTTCCTAGCATAAATGTAGTTAGAAACTAACAAGCTTATTCTTGATCCTCTAATTATATCGTTCTTCATCTCAAAGAAAGTTGCTGGTTTGGTGCATTCCTCTGCCATTCCTCTCTATATGGGGTCGGCCCTTTAATATGAGCTTGTAATAGAGCAAGAAAATTTCTTAATTGCAAATTATATTTCAGCAGGTAGTCTCTCCTCACATACATTAGTGTTATTTGCAGAAAAACCACTGAATTTGGGGAAATACCTCCAAGATGAACACACTGTCTATTGTTTTTCATAGTCATATGCTAAAACTAAGCACCTCTCCTATGAGGAAGGGTTGAGAGAGTTGGGGTTCAGCCTGGAGAAGAAGGCTCCGGGGAGACCTTATAGCAGCCTTTCAGTACCTAAAGGGGGTCTACAGGAGAGCTGGGGAAGGACTTTTTACAAGGGCATGTAATGATAGGATGAGGGGGAATGGCTTTAAACTGGAAGAGGGTAGATTTAGATTGGATATTAGGAAGAAATTTTTCACTTTGAGGGTGGTGAGGCACTGGAACAGGTTTCCCAGAGAAGCTGTGGAAGCTCCATTCCTGGAGGTGTTCAAGGCCAGGCTGGATGGGGCTTTGAGCAACCTGGTCTAGTGGGAGATGTCCCCGCCCATGGCAGGGGGGGTGGAACTAGATGATCTTTAAGGTCCCTTCCAATCTAAACCATTCTATAATTCTAGGAAATTTAAAAAAAAAATAAAAATAAAAAATTAAAATTTAAAAAAAGTTCCAGAGAAAAGTGTCCCTGAGAATTTTACTGAAAATATTAATCACGACACACAGCAAATAAATTTAAAACGTATAATACAAATGTACCATGAAAGAAATACAAATATAATTGTTATGAATTTAACAGAAAGAAAATTATAAAGTTAACATTAGTTTTTACAAGTCGTAACATAAAGAAGCTCTAGCAAGTGGCCAGCCTATTCCTGCTACGGCGTGCCACAACTTCAGACATTTAATTGCAAGCGAAGGCATCTTTGCATCTGCAGATCAGGACCTCAGCAGGAACAAGTTGAGTGTCAGCGGAAAACCCCTGTATGGAAGACCTCCTCTTTATTACAGAAGCACTAACATTAAACTGCTTTACTGCAGCTAGGCAAGGGAATGTCCCTAATTAGCCACCCTGTTTCTTGGGAGGCTGGAGCCGTTAGATTAGTTTTGTTACCCTGCAGTTACTTAAACCAGCGGGATCTTGTTTTGTGGTCAGTGGTGGCTGTTGAGGTGAAAAATTAATTGCTTCTATAAGCTCTTGCCTATGGCCATGTCCTTTGATTTGTCTTTTCTTTCACATCACTTTTTTGCCTGAAAGCATAAAAAGTCTTGCATTCTTTATGCAAAGTTGCTACCCACTCTTTAGATTAGAAAGAATCTTTTCACTCGGTATGTACATACTATTTAATATAATGGGTATATGATTAGGGCTCTTATACAATGCCAAAAATTCCACAAACTTGCAAGTAAAAATTAATAAGCAACAGAGATACATAAAGTCGTTATATTCGGAGCTACACTGAAAAACAGAGCTGTAATGAAGCACTATAAAACCTCCTTACAGGAATAGTCACAGAAAGCTACACCTGTAAAAACTAACCCAATTCAAAGAGAAATATACTTTATGGTAAAGAAAAATTAAAGCTACACATCTTCAAAGTAATTTTTTAAGATGTCCCTGATGTGTTCACAGTCTTAGGATGTGGTCTCCTCTGGCTTAAACTACATCAGCAGCACTTCCAAAGGTGCAAATGAATTGTGGCCGCTCGTAAAATAAATGGTCTGGCCCATTATCTAGGCCTATGTAACCAGATACCATTTACCTGCATGTACTAGTGTACAATAAAAAGGAATATAAAAAGTTAAACCAAAGTCTACAATGGGCAGAAACAGAAGTATTAGGTTAACAGTGTCTGGTAACTGGCAAGACCAAACAGGTACTGTTCAGATTAGTTATGGTTCCCACAGGATTCAAAGGTGCTTTGAATACACCAGGCACCTACAGCATGCGTTTGGGCTGTGAAGACATAGGAAACCAGGGACAATCAAATTCATGGTACAGGCATTATAAAAGTTACCTGTTATTTTCTAGTCTTTCTAGACTTTCTAGTCTTGCCTCCAAGCTAGAAGATTCTTTATGTAGGAATTAAAGGTACCAGTAATAAGTGATGGGACTCCCCAGCGCTGCAACAAACCAATTATCTATTCTGTGGCAATTTCTCCACTCTGGTGAAATGTCACATACACTTATTTGGCCTGGTTTATACAGGAAAAGAAACAGAAAATACAGACAGCACCGCCACCACCAAAAAAACAGCAACAACAAAAAACAGAGCCCTTCACTGTATACCATTAAGAGCAATTAAAATTCATATTCTGTCCTGGAATCAAAGGACATGGAGCTGTAACCAAAGCACCCCTTTATTTCTTGTTTTCCAATGGACTTTCTCTTGAATACTTTTGCTTCACTTCTGTGAAAGTGAAGTAATTACTGTTTAAGAGTGTTATTTCACTGCAACTGCAAATGCCGAACAAACCGTAACAGCTAAGGCAACCACAATGATTACAAGAACCTGCGTCTCCCACAGATTTGTCTGATGACACAATCTGGGTACAGTTACAGCATAATTAGAGGATTCTGCCCATCACTAAAAGGCTGAGACTTAAGGTTTCTTTAAGAAGGCAATTAAGGGATCAAAAATACACCATATAGTAACTAACAGGCCTAAATACCCGGATACCATGTTTGCTTTGTGTCCTTTTAAACTTTTGTTTGGCTCATCAGCTATTTAAAGGAAATACAGAATCTAGCTGGGATGGCTTCATGTATTTCAAAATAAAAGAAAAAAAAAAATTGTTATGTGCTGAACAAGAATTAGAAATGCAAGGTTTTGGGGACCGTAATTCTCACTGAGACAATGTTGCCACATAAAATTACTTTCTTATGTGCCAGATCACTCATACCTAAATGTCTCACAGATAGTCACAAAATAATATGTCAAACTACCTTGACCTTGTGATTTGCATTTGATTAGTGGACTCCAGTCTTTACCAAAAAAAAAAGTGAAAAGGAGATAATACTGAGAGACCTCTAGTTCTGCAAGTCATGAATAATCCACCCTCTTCCAGTTTGAAGCCATTCCCCCTCATCCTATCGTTACGTGCCCTTGTAAAAAGTCCTTCCCCAGCTCTCCTGTAGGCCCCCTTTAGGTACTAGAAGGCTGCAATAAGGTCTCCCCAGAGCCTTCTCTTCTCCAGACTGAAGAACCCCAACTCTCTCAGCCTCTCCTCATAGGAGAGGTGCTCCAGCCCTTTGATCATCTTTGTGGCCCTATGTCTAGCCTTACGTCCTGGTGGCTGCTCCTGGGGGCTGCAGGATGCCAGGCTTGGATATTATAAAAGAACAGCCATCTTACTCTGATACAAAGCATTCTCTGCATTTCACTTGAAATGTAGTATTGTTTCCTTAGGAATAGGAGCATAATAATTCTCAAAATATTTCATAATTCAACTTTTATACCCTCAGCATGTGTTGCTAAATGATTTGTGTTGAAAGATTTTTATTTTACTGCATTTTCAGTTTCGAAATATGAAGGTGATGTAGCATCCTAATTGCAGACATATACCCCTACGAGTGCTATAAGTGGTGTAACCTTTCCCTGTATTTCTGAAGGATTTAATTACTGCAGTGATAGATATGTACAAGTCCTGACTAATGACGGCATTTGATATTTTTGGTTATATCAGATGTAAGATGGTGTGTGACTCAGGATACAATTCATTTAAATATTTTTTCTGTAAGTGGATGGAATTTGTTGCTGGATGGCAGTTGTGCTTCTGTCACCTGAATGGGCAGTCCTTCTTCCAAACTCTTCTTTGCATACTTCCTGCATGACACCTCTTAAAAATCCTGAGGACATCTTGCATCCCCATAAGGCTGTATAGCCTTGTTACCCAAAATGTACTGATGCAAAGGGAATGAGACAGCACAGCAGACAAGCCACACAGCACATCATGCGTTGAATGTAACTAACGTAAAGCCCAGTATCCCAGCTTGTCACAACCAAACACCTTGCAGAGGGCCTAAAAGCAGGGCAGGCATGTAGGATACGCTTCTTTCTAATATTCTCCCAGTGTCCAGTGGGCAGCCTAGCAGGTAAGAAGAGATCACAAAGTCCATAATTATTAACTGGGAAATCCTGTCCCAGTGGTGCCTAGGAAGGCTTTGTAATCCTCTTCAGAGAGACCTGGATTTCATGCATTTTAGATAAGCTCTGAATAATCTAAGTAGAGCTGAATCCAAGGAGAGCTGAATCACTGTGTTTTATGTAGATCTCTCAAACCTTGTGCAACATCATATAAAGTCTCTGCAGTAGAGGCAAGGATAAAATCTAATTCTACAGGGCAGAATCCCATGGTCTGTTCAACATTGCACCTTTACTTCTCTCCTACCACCCTCTGGTTCCAAACAGCCTCCAACTCTCACAATGGGTCAGCAGGTCTCCCAAATAAACCAGTCTCCTTCACTCCACAACAATGAATTCCCAGGTTGTATCCGATGCAGTGCCTGAAGCAGGACTCCACAAGAAAGAGGTCTGGGAGCAAAACACTGTGACACCTGTGTCACTGGACGGTATCACATGTTTCTGTTCCCAATGCTGTCCTCCCTCCCCACCCAACCCCTGCCTCCAGCACCGCACTCCAACCTTGCCGCCTCCAGCCTGACCTTCTCCCAGGCCCCTTTGCTCACCAGACTTTGTTTTCATCCCGATTCCCTCTGTCCGCCCTGTCCCCATTCTCTCCTCATATTAACCCCTCCCATTACTTCTGCTCCAGTCACTACTCCAATACGCTTTGCTCAGGCTTTCCACTCCTGTTTCCCACTCCCGGTTTTGCCAGACTTTTATAGAATCATAGCATGGTTTAGATTGGAAGGGACCTTGAAGATCATCGAGTTCCAACCCCCCTGCCCTGGGCAGGGACACCTCCCACTGGCCCAGGTTGCTCAGAGCCCCATCCAGCCTGGCCTGGAACACCTCCAGGGATGCGGCACCCACAGCCTCACTGGGCGACCTGTTCCAGTGCCTCACCACCCTCACAGTAAAGAACTTCTTCCTAATATCTAATCTAAATCTACCCTCTTTCAGTTTAAAACCATTATGCCTCATCCTATCACCACACTCCCTGATAGAGTCCCTCCCCACCTCTCTTGTGGGCCCCCTTAGCTACTGGAAGGCCGCAATAAGGTCTCCTCAAAGCCTTCTCTTCTCCAGGCTGAACAACCCCAACTCTCCCAGCCTGTCTTCATAGGACAGCATTTTTGTGGGTGGGCTCCCCCCTTTCCTGCCCCCCCCCGCCCCCGCCGGTATCGCTTGGTCAACACCACCTGTAGAGACCCTTTAGTGCATCTCTCCCTGCTTGCAGCAGGGGGGAAGGAGCACAAACGCATTTTTCCCGCAGTGTCTCTTGTTGCAGATTTTTCTTGCGATGTCCTTTCCTCCCCTCCTTCCTCCCGACCCTGCACACCATGCAGACCCCTCGCAAGGAGCCACTGGAAGCACAAGAAGTCCTCGAACTGCCCACACAGAGGCACCCCAGCTGCAGCTCCCACAAGCCCAGCTACTCTGCAGCCGGCTGG
>VZSZ01007024.1:167059-225329 GCA_013398815.1 Ibidorhyncha struthersii | reverse complement strand
AGAGGAGGAGCGGGTCTGTCAGCCGGGGGTGAGGGGGGGAGATGCTGCGGACGGGCTGTCTGCGGCAGGCGGGTGGTTTGGGAGATGAGCTTTCGGTGTTAAACGCAGCCGGTGTTCAGCTGAGGCGCTCGCGGAGATGAGGTGCCCGCAGCCTTGAGTGGTGGCTGAAATATTTGCAGTTTTGGGGCTGAGGACACTGAATTCCAGCCGCTTAAGCAGGATGTTTTGAGGGCCAGAAATTTAATTCCTGGGTATTCTGTGGAGCAGTGGTGTTTTCTCAACACCCCTCGTGTGGGCTGTTCGCGCCAGGCTTTGAAGTGCTGCCTTTTTCGTATTTTTCTTCGCTTTGAGTGTTTAGAATCACAGAGCAGCCTGGAGGGACTTCGAAAGGTCATCAGGGTCAGCGTTTGGTGGGAAAGGGAGCCTACATGAGGTTGTCTAGCACCCCGTCCCATCGCATCGGGAAGCCTCCAGCGATGGGGACTCTGCCGCATCCCCCAGGGAGGTTGTTCCACTGAATGATTGTTTTTACTGTAAAAAAAAAAAAATTAACTCTTTTTAATGATGACCTTCTGCGTCAATGTCACTCTTCATTTTTACAGAGATCGAAAATTATATAAACTGGGATTAAAAGGATTTTATGTCAAAGATGACAATGACAGTACAGGTAAGGTAATAAAATGTACTGCTCAGTATGATGTGCTGTTAAAGGGAGTTATGTGTGGTTATTTAAGGTACAGTAGGACTGTATAACTGCTAACCCGTAGTTTTGTTCTTATTTCTGGCTTGTTTTTCAGTACTTCTGTTATGGGGATGGATGCGGATAATAACTTAGCACGTGCATAACTTTCAGGTTTCTATAATCTTGATGTGGAAGTTTGTGTCAAACCAGGTGCGATGCTTATTCCTGTTTGCACAGACTTAGGAGCTCACACAATCTCTACCTGGTGCACCGAGCAGATTCGCTCACAAGTGCCTGACCTGCTTTCAAATCATAATTTCAACTTTGCTAGTTCAAAATTAATTATATAATGGAGGGTCTGCAAATCCTAGATGTTTGCCTGGGGTTAATACTGTCCTGCTGCCTCTGTCCCGGCCTAGGACATTAGCTGTTGCTGATTAATCTCCTGGGCCAGAAGTAGACAAGAAGCAATAGCCCTGATGGGGGAAATTATGGTTTGCATGTACATGAGGAATCATAGGAGGAGGACTGGAGGAGTAAGTCTGTCCCCGCTTGCTTGTATTTTAGGAATAATCATGGTGCATGCTCTGCCAGATTCAACACCAGTCCCTTGCTCCATCCTCCCAAATTCCCCACGCATGCCTATCTGAACATAATGCCTTTGCTGTCTGATTTTTACACTGCTGTCTTGCAAGCCAGCATCATATAATAGCTTGATTTGAAAGGAAGGATTCTGAACAGAAAGGAATGTCCATAGAAGCTGAGAATGAATAGCATGGGTTAGATGGAGGCAGTGTGAGTGGAGCGAAGAAGGGGAAGGTAAAGCATGGTTTTGTGCACGGATGACTGAACTGCGGTGAGAGTAATCAGTTAAAAACAGAAGAGTCTTGCGCTGTGTGATAATTTGGCAGTAAATATACCCTGACCAAAAAAAAATCTTAAATTTTTCAGTTTTATCAACTGTGTCAAGAGCTTTTGTATTTCATAAGTTTCGTCAATATACAGTTCCTACTTTCTAGGTGGTACTTGTCATTTCATGTACGTATGATGTTACTTAAAAATTTGGTAGATGTGCAAGCAGTGTTTCAATATCTGATCAGTTATTTCTGAGATGATTATGTTCTCTAATTCAGACATTACATTTTTGTAAAATCGTATTATCTTTCTTAGTGTGTTTTTTGAAAGATTTGAAACAAAAGCAGCAGTTTCTTGTGTTTTCAGCTTGCTTGGATACATGCCAAAAGAACTGCTGTAAAGCATTTTCTTTTCCTAATGCTAATTTTTCTGTTTTTTGCTGGGTGTTACTGTAGTTTGCTCTGCAAGTTATTGAGATGACTGACTGTGGTGGGTTGACCCCAAGCACCCACACCCTCTACCCCAGTTTTTATTGCCAAGCATCACATTATACGGCTTTGACTATTCCTTCAGCCAGTTTGGGTCAGCAGTCCCAGCTGTGTCCCCTCCCAATCTCTTGCCCCACCCCAGCCTACTCGCTGGGGAAAAAGAGAAGGTTATAATGCTGTGCAAGGACTGCCCAGCGATAGCCAAAACCTCTGGTGTGTTATCTACATTGTTTTAGCCACAGATCCGAAACACAGTGTCACTCGGGCTGCTATGAAGAAAGTTAACTCCATCCCAGCCAGACCCAGTGCAATGTTTTGGCTGTCAAAGTTAGATTTTGATTCCTACTGATAGTTATGCAGAAAATAAGATGCTGATGATGAAAATTTTGAATGGGAGAGGAAGTTTAAGAGGCAGTTCTGAATTTTTGTCGGCCATGCTGTTGTATTGAGGTATCAGAACCAGATTGTATTCACTTAATATAATTTGTTCATAGGGGAGGAACAAGCATCCGAGGAGGAGAACCGTTGTCCCAGTGCGACATTAAAGGTGGATATTAATCATGCTCTTGACCTGGAAGAAGTTGAACTAGACTCAGAGGCTGAGCTTATGAAGAGTATGGGATTGCCTCTTCAGTTTGGTGGGCAGTCAGCCCACAGGGCCTTTGTGGTAAACTTTTATTTGCTTTATTTATTCTGTTTACTTTGTGTTTCCAGACCTAGGTGCATGTCTGCTCCTTGGTTGTTTTTAAGACTGCGGTTCATCAAAATGTGTCCGAGCTGGCCTTAAGCTGCTTGCTTCCTGTACTTGTAACAACATACAGCACTGTGATCTGTGCAGTTTGTAAAATCTACCTGCCAATTTGACTAAACAGGGTCAGGCTGTGTTTTTTTGCTTCCATATCTATATTGCTCTTGTTACTAGAGAGCACTAGTTTAAAACAGCCATGGTAACATTGATGCTCTGCTTCAGAACAACTAGTACACTCCAAACTGAGCACCTGTATTCACACTGTCTGCTTTAACCGTTTGGCTTTAGATACTAATATAAAAAGCTAGTTCCTTAGATCCCCCTTGCAGCTGATAGGCCCAGGCTGTTCCAAAGGGCATGAGTGACGTTTGGGTGCTCCACTTCCCATAGAGAGTGGTTGGGCTTTAGATGAAGAATAAAGTTGTGCACAGATAGAGAAAAAGACAGTGGGATATCCACATTGTCCACTTTGTAGAATACAGATCTCCCTGGCAGTGAGGGAGTACTTTTGTGCAGAGCACTCTGTAGATCTGACCCGATTAATTTGTAAATAAACAGGAGAAAGTTGTACATGATTTTAATTGATGGTGTGTAAATAGACCTTAATGGCATCCAACTTCAAGGATAAGATATAAGCATAATTTGTTTTGCTAGCAATGCTGCAAATAAGTTCAACGAGAAAATAATGTATGTTTTTGCTACATTACTACTAAGCATTGTGCTTTGCACTGCATGTATTAACATGACGTTATGAGGGATGTGGATGAAAAATTAATGCCAGTTCTCTGAACCTAACTTCTTTATAGTCCACCTTATGCATTTGTCAATGCAATAGAACTATGGATTGCAGCTGATGGGACGTTTGGAGTAATGCCTGTACATTTGCAGTCTTTTGCCCACGTGTATTGTAGTCCCTCATCACCGCCACCTTTTTAATTGACAAACTTAATTTGGCAGTTTATGAAAAAATTTGGCAGATTTGAACAACGTGTTTTTCTTGGATGCTTTTATCTGGCTTGTATATGTAAGCACAGGAAGCCCCACTGAAACAAGTGGAATTGTATTTGATGAAACCAACAAGTTACCTTAACATTTCCTTTCGGTAACAGGTTTCTGTCTTCTGCTCTACTAGACAACTGTAGTCACCTGAGCTTGTTGTAACAAGTGAAATGGTTGTATTGCACAAATGAAAGACCCACCTGTTCAGAGAGGAGGCTGTTTGCTTGTGTTTGTGTTAGCCAGCTTGGAGATCAGCATGGGTTGGGAAGAATATTACACCCCTCTTTTGGGTCAGTGTCTTCAGGCATACAGAGATTTGGCTGCAGGATTAACAGAGCTTATGCATATAGAGTGATGCCTTTTTGTTTAAAGCACCCAAAGATAACAAGGATTTAACAATCTACTAGGGCTGAGCATTATATTTTCACTACCCTAATAAGATGTCTGAACAGTGTTTGCCAGCCAGGCAGATACCAGGCAACAGTGAGGGTCAGCCTCCACATCCCCCTGAAACAGTTCCTTGATGTTACTGAGATACTGTTTTACTGTTGAGCTCAGACCAGTGACCGCCTAATTCCCAATCAACCTCCCTTTAGGATTTTTTTGGTGTTCATGTCTATGTCTTTCCTTCTGAATCCTTGAGCTACTAATGACTTCCCTCCCAGCAGCCCCACTTCCATCTGTAATTCTGCCCTTTTTGTCTATGTGTCTTTCTATAGACTTTCTCACAACTTCCTCAGAAATGTCAGCCAGGGTTATGCAGCGGAGCCCTATCAGACCCATAAATCCTACAACCTTTTGTGGGGAGAAAGCTAACAGCAGGGTTGCAGTGAGAGGGGGGTTACAACGGAAACAGAAATGTGCTTGGAGAGAGGACAAGAAAAGACTGCATATACATTGTGGACTTCTAAGTATGTTTTTTTCCATTATATTTTAGGCAACAGAAAATCATAGAAAGAGAAGTAACATGAAGATTATGAAAAAGAAAAAGAAGAAGCAAAAAGAGTTACAGCAAAAACATGAGGATAAAATGGGGCAGGAATGCCAGGATCGAGCTTGTGGTGGTCCTATCCAGTCCATTTCTGGTGAGCTGGCCATAGCTACAGAGCAATGTGAGAAGAGCAGCAAACCCCAGGCCATAAGTGAAGGGAACTGTGGAAGTTCAGAAAGTCTTGCAAATGAGGCTTTACACAGTGAACTTGAAAAATGGGAGAAGTACTGGAGTGAGTATGGAGAGGGCCTTCTTTGGCAAAGTTGGCTGGAGAAGCATCAAGAGGTCTCGTCGTCTGAGACCACCACAGCTTCTGAGCCTTGGAATAGTCCAGACACCAGGGAAGAGTGGGAGCAGCATTATAGCGAACTGTACTGGTATTACTGGGAGCAGTTTCAATACTGGACAAGTCAAGGATGGACTACTGAGAGCTCACATGGTGACAATGTGGAAGCTAATGGGGTTACCCAGGAGACGGGTTTTTCGGAAAAAAAGGACTTGGTTAGCCCAGGGGCTGAATGCAGTGAAGTGCTGAGTTTGGAGCTGTCTCCCTCTGTCACCAGAAGTGAGGAAACACTCCCTTCAAGTGCTGAGCCCCACAGTGAAATAATCTCTGGGATTTGTAATTTGAATCTGAATTTGGAGGAAGTGGAGCAGAGCAGTGCAGCTCTAGCAGTAGCACACCAAGGGCCTCAAGAGCATAGTTCATCTGACAGTGAAAGCCAGAAGGAGCCCTGTGATGGAGGAAACAGGAAAAGGAGTGCATCTTGTGAAAATAAAAGTATTAACCAGTCAGGTAATACAAAATCAAATAAATTGATTCTACCAGAATTTCTTTAGGTGGTTACATATAAGAAACAAGGGCATGTCTGTCTTATGCCATTTTTAAAAAAAGTCGATCAAGTATTTTGTGCAATGATTGCATACTTGATTCCTTTTTCTTCTGCTGTCTGGACAATTTCTCTTCTATCTAACCTGTATATTGAATGTGTTCTTCAGCCAGAAGTGATTTTAGTAGAACTTGTACTTCGTAAATCTTCAAATGTACTACAGAAGGTGGTGAGAGCGCACTGTTAGTGCTTACTTGTTTATTTATCTTACTATTGGTATTGCAGCTGTGTTCATTCAGCTGATGTGTCTTTTCTCACTGATTGTCTAAAATGAGTGAAAAATGAGGTTGATGTTCTCATGAATCTGACAAATTTTAAGAACAGCTTTTTGAGGAAAAAAAAAATGTTCTGTAATTCTGGGGTTGGTGGGGTTTTTTTGCCTTTTGTCTAAAAATGCCATACTTGAAAATAAATTCTTGTTTTGTTGTACTATGTTACAGTGGAGCAGATGTCTTCCAAAGGTCCTTTCCAGCATTAAGTTATCAATTAGTCAGTGAGCTGTAGTCGTCTTTACAACCCCAAATGCATACATTCGTAGCTAGTGCTAACAAGTGAAAGTGCCAGGTAATGTAGTGGTATGGTGAAAGCCAGTGGCTGTGCCTCACACTGCTGGAAGAGCTTCTGTGAGGGAGGTAAAAGACTGGGCTGAAGATGTTTTTGCCAGCTAGTTCAGCGTGCAGAGAAAGGAGCGAGCCATCTCGTTTGACTGCCAGTTCTTCCTGCCAGCGTTCGCTTCAAGCAGCAGTGTATTATCTTTCCTGACTGTTGTATGGTTTCTCCCGCTGAAAAGGAGGGATGAAGCATGTGAGTTGTCAGCAGCTCGGGGCTTCAGTCTGGTGGGAAACCTCTGAGTCTGCTGCTAGTGACTTTCTAAGGAAGGAAGAAGCAGGTGTGGTCCCATCTTGACCCTACAGTATAGTTGGATGGGGAGAGGTGAAAGGAATATCTCCTTTCCAACAAGAAACGAGCAGAGTGGTGGAGTCCTCTCTTATTAAATGTATGTGAATATCTGCATAGCTAGTGAAATAGACACAAAATCTACACACAAGGAAGAAACTGTTTTGAATTTGTACCTTGTAGGCATTTTATTTTTCTTGGAGAGCTGAGGTAATTTGAAGTTGGTCCTGCTTAAGATTATTAGCTCTACAGTGTAGCTAATACTGGAAGCTTGTATTGGTATGTTGT
This sequence comes from Ibidorhyncha struthersii, assembly GCA_013398815.1. NCBI lineage: Eukaryota > Metazoa > Chordata > Aves > Charadriiformes > Charadriidae > Ibidorhyncha > Ibidorhyncha struthersii. Next base: position 218,491 of record VZSZ01007024.1, on the reverse strand, counting down.
CCCTCAAAGCCAGGGAAAGCTATGTGTGTTTGGCACTTGCGCCATATTTGTCAGATTCAGGTATGTCTGACAACCTAACTGTAGCTGCAGGCATACTTTGGGGACGGAAAGATAAGGAATTTATTTATGCAGAAGAAAATATGATCTCATCTATCTTTTTTAGGTTCACAGGGGTCATGTAGCTTGAATTCACATGACAAAGAACAGTTGCTGCTTCATGACCGAGATGAAGATGAGGATGAAGAGCCTCCTGAATACAGACATGCCAAAGTCAAGAGAAGGCAAGTCATGAAATTTAGATGAGCTTTTTTCTCAAGAAGCCCAGGTCCAGAAGCCTCCTGATTTATAGTAACTATTTGTTTGACTGAGATTGTGAGTTAAAACTTCAGTACAAAACCACAGAGTCTTCTGTCACTGCTTATCACTTTGCCTGGCAACAAGAGGTGGATATTTCTTCTTTTCTGTTGCTTTATGAAAACAATGTACTGCCTCGATGACCGTGCAAGGTGATGGTACTATTCTTGTGCACCTGTATACAGGATTGTTAAATTGGGTAGGACAACTCACTTATCTAGGTCTAATTAGTGTAGATGATACAGGAAAGATAGTAAATAATTTGCGTTGTTTAACCGAATAGTATGCTGCCAGTAAAGTGCTCAGTCCTTTGGCAGTCATAAAATAGCTAATCTCTGCCTTGTCATAGTCTCTTTCTTCTCTAAAAATTTATAGCCTCAAAGATGATGAGATGGTTCTTCCTCTCTAATAAATTTACAAACTCAAAGGTGAAGGGATGGATGGAATTACTGTCTGCTAATCGTGTAGCTTTGGGTTTGTTCTAATATTTTGCTGTTGCCATAGCATTAATAATAGATAATAATATAGATAACGTAATAAACGATGAAGGTAATTTGGAAATAGGGTGAACAAACACTATCTTCATCTGTTCCATGTAGGTCTTAATGGTAAATATTTTAAGAGGTCATTTGGAATAGTTGGAACATTATAACCCCAACAGAAGGACATACATCTGTAGAACTGGGTGAAAAAAAAAGTATGTGCTCGTGCATATGAATAGGCTGGTGTTATCTGCCTTGCTTGGTTTCAGCAGTGTGTGGAAGAACTTAACTGAGGCCCACATTTAAATGTTTTCAATACCTGAGTTTCTTAGTGTTATATCTGTAAAACAAGAGTGTTTTTTACAGTAAGTAATTTTGTCATCTGTGTTTTATCCTAGCCATGAACTGGACGTGGATGAAAACCCAGTGGAAGATCCTGAGGAAACCTGCTCTGTTTTGGGCTTCAAGTGTGGCACAGGACAAAAGTAATTGCTTATGAGGAACTTGGATTTTTTTCATAAGTCAGCTCTCTTGTTATTATTCAAATAGACCATTCATCTCCATTCCCATTTTGTTAAACTTTTGAAGGTGATTCTCAAAGTTAGTCTCTGCTCTTAATAAAACTGTCGTCCTTTGGCTAGAGAGAGATGCAAAGTTACAGAGACTAAAGAACAAGAAAAGTGCTTTGAAACAGAAGTATAACTTGTAAGGTACTTGCAGTTGTGTAAATGTTAAATGGCTGGTCAGTTACTTAAATTGGAGCTTAAAGGCTCTGATAATGAATGTTCCTCTCAGTTTGGAGTCGTTTGCGCTTAGATCATAATTTACAGCTGTTTCGTATTGGAATGAGGTTGTTTTATACTAGTAAAATGTTGCTATACTAATAAAGTGTTGTGAGGATGTGGACCAATGAAATTTCATTTTTGGTGGTACAACCTAATGCTGTAGTGCTGTAGAAGTAACTTCATAGGGCACTGGTGGACTGTAGCTTAGGCCTAGCGCTTTTGCAAGATGCAAGTTGTTTAGTACACATATATATGTTTCAAAGAGGAGTATGTTTTGTATTTGTAGTTGGCAATCTCTGTTCTACTTTATAAAAATTATTTAAGTGAATTGCCCATATATTTCTTTTTTTTTTAATTGGATTTGCCAGGAGACAAAAGTAGCTGTTTTGGAGGTTCTTTAGAGCCACCAAAAAGATGTTTTATTCTACTAATCAAGATATTTTGTCATTTCCTATTCTTCAGGCTGGTCTGGGAAATTGTTTCCACCTGAAGTTATACACCTGTTATATTTTTCAATTTTTTTTTTCTGAAACCAATTTGGGTAAACATTTTCAAGTAAAAATATTTAAAAGAGTTTTCATGAAGGTATGTTGTTTTGCAGCTACATTCAGTGACGTGTATTTTAAGAGTGGAGCAGATTTCTTGTAAAGAAATAATTTAGTCTAAATTTTCTGTAGACATCAGTGTTCATGTTAAAGCTTCCAGACTGGAAATTAACCAAGTCCTTTTTTTTTTTTTTTTTTTTTTTTACTTTTTAAATTTCAGGTATGGTGGAATTCCAGATTTTACCCACCGAAGTGTGCAGTACTTGGAGAAAAAAGCAAAACTCAAGTCCAGATTCTTGGATATGCGTAAACCAAGGAAGAGCAAAAACACACACATCTTCTTTACAGAGGAATCTGAAACGTCCTGCAAAAAAAATAAAACTTTGAAGAAGGTAGGTTTAATTGTTAGTGTTGCTGTAATTCATAGATTTATCTGCTCCCTTACCTGTTGTTGAAAAAAAAAAAAGTGGCCTTTTTTAAGTGTCAGTCCACTGCTCTTTATTCTTTTTTCTTTTTTTTAATTTCCTTGCTTAGATGAAAAGTGGTTAGTAAAAGTGGTTAGTTTAGGTGGATATGGAAGGGCATTGATGGACTCTTGGCAATCTGCCAAGAGGAATGTGAGCTTAATGGTGAAGTTCTGTGAAAGTCATTCATAACATCTGGTTGCATCATTCCTTGAGAAGTGTGTGAAGGTTTCTGTAGTTACTAAAAGTATCTCTGATTATAAAATGCATGTGAGGGCATTTGTCAGTGCTGGCACTTCAGCAGTGAGAGAAAAATGTTTGTATGGGTTAGTGTATTTCATGTAAGTCCATGTTCTTAGTAATGTGTATCAACATTTTTGCTTACACCTCTACTTGCATTTATTTTCACCTATAATTTTATGCTTTTTTTTTTAGCTCAGAAATTAGTAATGAGTAGAAAAACTTGTTCACTGTAGATTTTTCTTAGTTAAGTTTTTCTTAGTTCCTTTAAAATCTGTTACCTCTGATTTTCAGTGTTGCTTTTCTGCCTTCAGGAATGCTTGGCCTCCTCCTTTTCACACCCAAGTGCAAAACGGTGTTTTCTGGTGGTGACACCACATACTGTATTGAACTCCAGTCCCATTGCTATAATTTTTGATCAAAGGCTTGATCATCTTGTACCGGAGGCCAGTGTAGTTCGAGGGCAACTTTAATTATGTGAAGAAAAAAGAAGTTATAAATTTCCTCAGGCTTTCTGGTAAAGAACTGCCCCAGGCCTAGTGCCACTCAGAGCAACTCTAACGTAAAAGTGAGCAACTGCGTGTGGCTTTGAAGCATTTGGACTAGCATCTGCCTGTTGGTTAGGACGTAATGTTGAGTTTTCTACTGCGCAGCAGGACCCTTTAGCACGTGCACCATTTGGTACATCTTGGAGCTGATGCAGCTAACGTATGAAGTTAATTTTACCTGTTTATCCAAACCTGGAAGGCAGAATTCTCTGCCTGATCACTTCTTTGAATGGGGATCGGAGACAGTTAATTAAGGGAGTTAATTAAAAAATAATAGTCTTGGTTGGTCTGACTATGTTTCAGATATTACTTGAGAATGATTTATGGTATTTACAGTTGATTTTGTGGGGTTTCTCTTTTGCAGGTAGTTGATATCTATGTCCCAAAGACAGCTTGTTTTCAAAATGTAAAAAGGGAGCAGAGTTAAGGACTTGTGTATCCTTCTGAATTTTTTGACTGTGGATATATTACTTTTTTCAAAATACATGTGGTTGAGAGTGTATGCGTAGCAGGCGCCTTTGAACTCTGATGCTTTTAAACTAGCCTTAAAGTTCAAAAGTAAGCTGGTTAACAGTCTAATCATCCATGATACTTGACAACCACAGGTGGAGGAGTTCCTAAAGCAGGTTAATAAACCTGGAGAGGAAGCCACATCCCAGACAGCCTCCCATCAGGCTAAAGCAGAGGCATCGCCTTCGAGCAGTGACTCGGAGGATCAGGAAGGCGTTACTGCCATACAAACTGTGACACTGAATGCTGAAAACCAAAAGCCACTGTCTTCCAGCACGGCCTTCACAGAACCTGGAGGGAGTAACCTTGAGGAGGAAGCACAGGATGCGGCAGCAAGCAGCTCCAATGGCCAGGGTGCGGGGAGGCAGGAGCATGGCTGTGGGCGGCAGCTAGTCTCTCTGGATATTCCCGATTATCTCCGGGCAGAGACAGAGGATGTCAGCCAAGGTACATCAGTTTCCCACAAACTGGAAATGAATTGGCAGTGGACTTAACACTGCAATTTGGGAAGGCGGTATTGTGTGGTATTTATTCTGTTTATTCAAAGAGACCCGTTAGGTCCAAGGGGTGATGAGGCCAATTGAGAATTGTGCTAGTAGAAGTAGCTTATTCCTGGAGTGCCAGAATCCCAGGTCTTGTCTTTAACATTAGCAGTATTTCTTCATAGATGAACAGTCATTGTTAATCCTAGATGTGATCTAACAGGTCTCCAATTCACACCCTTTTTCCCCTGTAAGGATGAGGGTGATTAACTTCAGGTAGGTACACCGTCAGGTGTTGTGTTCTCAGATGCACAGTGCTGAGCTTTGGGGAGCATGTGTTGTTAAAATTATTTTCTACAGGAAAAAAAAAGAATTATGAGCTTTTCTATTTAACACTGTGAACAAAGGAAAACAGGATTATTCAGGTTTCTACGTATAGTTTAATCCTTCCTACAGTAATTCAGTTATGATAGATTTCTACTGTAAAACTCTTGTCTAGATTGGTTCTTATTACTTATTTGTATAAGGGCATTAAACTGGTCTCTGATCCACTTGCTTGCTCACTATGTAGAGTTTATTGCCATCAGTTGAAGATAATGGCTAGCCTGGTAAGGCTCTTTAATGGGTGAAGCGTTAGGATTTTTAGGACTGTGACTGTTACCTGTCAGGTAATACTATTCCCTTGAAATACAGGATGCTCTTTTTTTAATTTAAACCACTAATCTCCATAATCTGGCAAATGGTAATAAAGGACATTTAGCAGTGTTGTTAAACATGAGCATCTTATGTCTTAACTCTCACCTACCTACCAATTACATTCCTAGCCTACAAGAACAGTGATTGCTAACTTTTTCAGTGTCTTCCAGCTGTAGATGAAAAAATTACCACAAAGAAGAAGGAGAAAAAAAGGAGGAGAAGGAATAAGATTGCGCTGGGAGCTATACCTGCTGAGATTGCTGCTGATCCAGAGCTGGTCAAGTACTGGGCACAACGCTACCGGCTCTTCTCTCGGTTTGACGAGGGAATTAAACTAGACAGAGGTGTGTTTAGTACTTGGTGGTATAAGATGTATCCAAACCTGTGGCCGCCCTTGCCGTTTATTACTGATTTTCTTATAAGAGGAGCATTACTGAGTGTGGGTTTGCACCTCTGGATAAATTCCATCCAACAGCAGGCAGGTGAACAGAAGTCTTGGACTTCAGTAGAGCTTCTAGCCTGGGACACCTCTGTTTGCATTAGACCTGTTGATTGCCAAAGATCGTACTGTACCCAAATTATGCTTGGTCAGGACTCTTACAGAAGCTCGATGACATATTTCTATATCTTATAAAATAATTTTGTGAAACTTCCAAATGTGCTGGTGGATCTAGTTTTGTTCCGTTTTGTTCTGACTTTCAGCAGTCACTTTCAAAGTTACTTTTTTTCTGTGTTTATATGGAATCCACTTCCAAATCATAAATTTATAGGTAAAGGAGGAATGAGGATTACTGTTTTTCTGTATCTTGGGTTTGTTGGTTTTGTAAACCTTTCACTTCTAATGCTTTCCCACAAACATGTAGATTACTTGGCAGACCAGACAGATAAGAAAGAATATATTTCTGGTTTTATTTGTTACAGAGTGTAATTGTGATGTATAAAGTTTTTCATAGCTGTCTCAGTGGGCTTGTCCTTGATAAGCCAGAATCCTCAGCACCAAGTTCAACAAAGCATTTACCGAGATTCAGGCATGTCTGTTTGCTTCAGTGAGACTTTGTTTGCTTAGCAAATCGCTAGACTGACCAGCGTTTATCATCTTCAAAGCCTAGATTTCCTGGTTGAATGCGCTAAACCAAAATTGTTGGGATTAATGCTAAACCTTCAGTTGTGTGGGGGGGTTGGTTGGCCTTTTTTATTTTAGGTGACCTTGAAATAAGAGCTGAAAATACACTTCCTTTTCCTTTGCAGAGGGTTGGTTTTCTGTTACTCCTGAGAAAATAGCTGAGCATATTGCCGTCCGTGTTAGCCAGTCATTCAACTGTGATATCATAGTGGATGCATTCTGTGGGGTTGGAGGAAATGCTATTCAGTTTGCATTGACCTCAAAAAGAGGTAAGCAGGTGTTACATACAGCGCATTATTTTGTTTCTTAAATCTTTTTCCCTCCAAGTTTGGGTATGCACTTTGTTCGCTGATTTTTATTGTTTTTTTTCACTACTTCTGAAGCAACGGAAGCTTTCTTGCTTCATCAGACACACAATATGAGCTTTGTGATTTCAAAAAGGACCCATAAAACTACTTTTCTATTTTAAGTCACAGTTGAGTTTGTGTTGTACTAGACAAAGTGATTATGTGGCATAGTAACTAGTCTGTCAGATGTTCTGAAGATTACTGGTAAAAGTTGAGTTTTGTTTGCAGTGCCAACCTGCAGAGATGCCACAAAGCTGCTGCTTTTCCCAATTGTTATGCCAAGTCTTTGTACTCAAAAGCAGGTTACATGTGAATAGTACTTAAAACACTTGAATGGGATCACCTGCAGGTACAGCAGAATAAAATACAGAAAAGTGATGACAACTTAATATTAGTCTAAGTTCCTGTTGCCAGCTAATGAAAAACAAACAAACAAAAAAAACCCTTTGACTGCTTGATATTTTTCTACTCATCTAACACTCATCTAATTCTTCTGAGTAGTTTCTGAACATGACAAATGGTAGTTTCTACTGCATTAGATTTGGTAGGCTATGAGCCATTCTGTAAATATTTTTTAAAATTTCACTTAGCTTTTTGTATTTCCTGGCTAAATTTTTATTTCTATGATTATGTCCTGCCCTTGTATGATCTCTCTTGTGCTGCATTGGGTGTTTTTTTTTAAATTCAATTTTCAGTACAATGTGATCAGCCACAGGTAAACATTTATCTTTAACAACGGAGAAGAGTAAGTTTCTAATTGACACCCTTTAAGCTGTCAGGCTTCTGCCAAGTTTGAAGTGAGGAGGACTTCCTCTCTCAGGCGGACAGCCTTACCTTTCCACTTCTTGAGCTGAGATGGAGGATTGTCATGGCAGTAGATGTATGACTGCCAAAAGCTAAAGCTTCCCAGCTTTGCAACAGCAGCTGAGCCTTCCAAGCCTTGGCTGTGTGGCTTCCCTTGCTGGTTTGTGAATGCAGCAGTTCTGCTCTTGGTGGAACCTCTGCTCCTGCCACGCAAGGGAAGGTTCTTCCTCTCTGAGGAACCATAGCTTCATGTCTGCCATGACCTATAAAACTGAAGTAGTCACTCACCACACAACAGGAGGTGATAGATGTGACTTGTATCTGGTGGCTACAGAAGAACACCTTCCTCTGAAACATCCTTTTCTTGGTCAGGTGGCATTCACAGTTCACGTTAACCTGTGCGTTTGCTCTCTCTTTCATTTGCAGTGATTGCTATTGATATTGATCCTGAGAAGCTCAGTCTTGCACGCAACAACGCTGAGGTGTATGGTGTGGCGGACCAGATAGAATTTGTGTGCGGAGACTTCATGGTGCTGGCTGCCGACCTGCAAGCAGATGTTGTGTTCCTCAGCCCACCCTGGGGGGGCCCTGACTACGCCACTGCTGAAATCTTCGATATCCAAACCATGATTTGCCCAGACGGATATCCTTTCAAAGTTACGCATTGTTGTGACTTTAAATGTTTACAAGCAGTTTTCTCGTCCCTCTCTTGACATGGGCTTTGCATGTCCAGTTGGCTAACTGGGGATGATAGGACCAGCAGCTGAAGTCCTGGATGTGCTGCATTTGTTTAATTCTCCTCCCCCAACTTCAGCTACATGACTTTGACCACCGAAAATTAAATATTTTTATTACTTTTTTTTAAAAGTCATAAAGAGTTATTTTTAAAAGTAAAAAATCCTTTAGAGAGTTGTAGTAGCTTCTTAACTTAAAGCATTCATTCAGCAGTTTTAACTCCTTTATATTATTTTATTAAAATACCCTGAGGTAATCAAATAGCCATGTCGTGTGTATATGTAGGTAATGATTAGTTATGTGACCTATGGCTGTCATTAATTCAACTTTTTAGTTGATTTATAAAAGTTATATCTTATTTAGAACTCAAACTATTCTCCGTCATAGCACCGGCCTATGACTTGGGAAATCACAGAAGAGTGCAAGCAAAATATTAAAATATTAAAACTTTTAATGTATAAAATTCTGTACTAACTTACTAACATGGGTATTGAGCACTTGTTCATCTGGGAAGATATTAGCACAATAGTTTTATGAAACATGAAGTGTGGTGGGTTTTTTCACCCCCCGAATAATCTCAGTTATTTCCTTTTTGGCTAAAATGTAGCCATATTTATAAGAGTAAGAAAATCTTTGTATAGGTGTGCGAGAGACATTCCATGAAATGCATTAGAAAACAAATATGAAACCGATGTACTAGTTATAAACTACATTCAAATTTCTCAAATACTTCTTTGTAGTTCCATTAAGTTTTCTTAAAAAGTGAGGTGCTTGGGTTTTTTTTTTTTTTGTACTTTCTAGGGCAATAGTGGTGAAAGAGATACTCTTTTGAAATGCAGAAATTAGTATTGTCTAAATGCAGAAACTCTAACTCATACACCCAGAAGACTAACTGTAATTTAATTGCATAATAACTCAATTTGGGACATACTTTCAAAATGAATGAGTATAAAGCAACTTCTCCTTCCCCATTCTTGTTTTTTCCTTTACTGGCTTCTACATTTGAAATTTTCAGGCTCTCCAAGAAGATCACCAACAATATTGTGTATTTTCTACCTCGGAATGCTGACATTGACCAGGTATGTTATTGGGTAAGGGCTCGGTAATTACAGAAAGCTCAGCTGGCTTAAAACTTAAGTATCATAAGCACAAACTTTAAAAGTTTAAAGTTTGTTCAGCTGAATGTGGGAGTTTTTTTTGTTTTCAGTTTGAACCTTATGTTAGGTGATTTCTGGTTTTGCAGTCCTTCTGATATATTCAGAAATGCGAATAGTAGATTATTTCCATGATTTTGATACTGTTGCTTTGCAAAGCAACAGATTGGAGGTTCTTATAGAAGATCCAAAGCTAGTACATTTCTTGAGTGCCAGACAGATACATTATTATTAAAGAAAAAAAAATATTTTAACGAGCTCTTACTGTGTGGTAAGTTGCTGAGTCCTAAACTTTCATGGCTTTCAGTTTATGAAGGAGTTGCAGGAAATCATTGTACAGCCTGCAGTCACTACTATCGCCGATTAGTAGATGAGAGACAAATGTCATGCCATTAGAAGTGGTACTGATGCCGTCCACACAAGTGTGTGATTCCATATGGGCTGCATGCATTGCAGTAATTAGATACTTAGATACATCACTGACTTGATAAACACACGGTTTGTTTCACTGGTGTGGGGTTTTTTGTATTAGAGATTTTTGTTAGAATTTTTTTTAAGTAATTAGATGACTGTAACAATTCCCCTGAGTGTCTGGTTTAGTTTCCTCTGTGTATTTTCTATGTTAATCATGTCTTGTAACTTTTTTGCAAAGAAGGGAGCAGGGAGATGTTCTCCTCACCTGCAACATGCTGCAGAACTTCCCAGGATTATTTCCTGCTTTTCCAAAAGCTGTGTCTCACTTGGAGCAGGCAAGGTCTGAAGCCACGTGGTGGCTTGCAGAATCATTGGTGGCAAACAGCTGGCTTGAGGAACAGGCTGAAATTCACACAGCCTGAGTATTAGCATACTATGAACCCGCACTATGCACAGCACCATTTGTACAGCAGGTGATGATTCAGTTGCATTTTTGCATTTCAGGCTTATGAATCCTTGAACAGGGGCCTTAATTTTAGGCCGAGTTTCTCTAGTTTCAACTTCTAACCACTGCATTTTATCAAGTGTTTCATTCCCACAACGAAGAATGACCTTACCATCTTTCTGCTTTGCTCATGAGCACTTTTTACTGGATTTGTAAATGGGCAAAGGCATCTACATTTCGCTTATGTTCCCACAAAAGCATCTAAGAGTACTATCCATAGATCTGCATCTATTCGTGCAGAAGAGTTCAGTCAGCATCTCTACGTGGTTGGGTTAGGTGTCTTGCTGCCTCTATATCTTGGTCTGGTTGGCTCTGGATGTTGTTGATGTGCTCTAAGTGTTCCTTGAGATACCTCCATGGGTTTGCCTTTACACAAATGGCTGAAGAGTAGCTGCTGTTGCTCAAAAACATGGCTTTGTGGTCATAGCTTAGTTGTTAAAAGCACACAGCTGGAGGCCTGGGTTCGGTTCAGTCGTCCAGGCTGTGGACTACTCTCTGGAAAAGAAGTCAGCTCCTCATGCCTTTCTGTAGAGATTGTGCCAGTATAAGAAAAAAACCCTGAAGGCTGATCATCTGAGAGTGGGGAAAGAGAATGTGAATAGCCTGCTGTTTAGGGAAATGTTGTCTTAATCCTGTGTGGACAGAGGTGTGTCAAACATGATCATCCCAAACGTGACCTTGGTGGCTACTCTAGTCCAGAGGAGACTAGTTACGGGTTTGGCTGCCATCACTCTGGCTGTACTTTAAAAATTAAGTTTCTGAATTTACTGCCACTATACTTCCAGGGCTGTGAATTTCCAGAAAACCAGAGGATTTATTATTGAAGTGCCTTAATGGTTAGTGTAGATGGTTGTCTTCTCAGTTTGCTCATGGTTTTGCCCACAGTTCTCATCCATCTTGTTTTTCTCATGGAACAGATGGGGTGGCTTCTGCTGCAACAGCTGCAATGATGAGGGCCTGTGGACACCACTGCTAGGGTGGTGCAGTGATGTAGCTTGGCTTGTGAATGTAGTTCGTAAACTCTAGGGGCCTATAAAAGCTTGATGAATCTTAAACATTTTTTGCAGGGGATTAATACCTGAAAACTGAATAACTTGGGTAAGGCAATATTTGCTGAACAGATTATTTGATGCCTTAGATTTGAGTGGAAACTTAAAAACCTAAGTTTGCTTTGTGATAGCATTCCTCAGGCATGTAAGATTTGCCTTTTCTGTGTCCTTAAAAATTAACTCTGTATGCTTGCACACATATATGAGGCTTTCAGAGATCACTTAACTCTTAGAATAGATGGTCTAACATGCTTAACATGTGGCAGTTGTTAAAACTTAAGTACCCTGCCTCTTGTCTCTTGTTGACTGGCTTGAATCTACAATCGAGGTGTGCTTGTGTGCTTTGTCAATTAAAATTTATTTAAATGAGGACTTAATTGCCATTGCGAACTTCCATGAAGATGTTTATACTGACTGTAAGCCAGTGTATCAGTGCAAGTTTGCTTGTCTGGCAGTGGATCTCAAGCAGAAATGGAAATAAATGTCCAGCAGCTAGAAGCAACGTTACAATAAAAACCTTTAGTTAAGGTGGTGCAAATTAGTTAAGGTGGAAAATACGTGCTTCTTTTTACTGTTAGATAGCTAACGTAGAATAGGGATCCTGCCGCTGGTGTGAAAGCAGGTGGTAGCTGACCTTGACCTAGCTGTGCTGGAGCATACGGTGTTCATTGCCTTGTTGGTACACAGGACATCCAACCTTGTTCCACGTGGTTTTATTGCAAAAACAGTGCTTATTATGTCTGCAGGCATGGCCTTTTCTGTGTAGAGTTAGTCTTGTAGAGACAGATGGGGTTCCTTGAATTCCCTTACAAAGAGTTACAGAGTTTATGTGGAAGAGGAGGTATGAACTTCTGTTTTTCTGCCTCGAGAGGGAGCAGCAAGCCAGTGGAATATGGTTGGTGCGTTTACAAGAAATGTGAAACATTTCCCTTAATTGCATCAAATCTCCTTGTTTACAACCATGGACTTGTTACAAAATTTGTAATATATACAGGTCTGTTTTTAGGTCGAATGAATCTTGCAAAATGTTCTTTCTAATTAAGGAATAATCAGGAAATATTATATATGTGTGTGTGCACATACATAAAAATATATTGTTTTATTAATAATGCCTACTGTGTAGTTCCTGTGGGACACCCTTGTCATACCCATCTCTTTGCAACATCTCTACATCTGAGTCTTTTCTTTCTTTAAGATTTTTTCACATCCCTAAAAAAAAGGGGGGGGGGAAGTTGTGGAGACTACTAGTCAGATGTATATTAATAGCGCTTCAGTTCTGGGGGCCTAAACTTTGGCTGCCAGTGGTGTTTTTGAAAAGCAAAAGAAAAAAAGTTTGACCTACTTAGAATTCCCACAAAGTAGGAAAGAATTAGAAATCACTGTTTCAAATAGGCTTGCATATTTAAATCAAAATTATGCCCCAGCAAAATGAAGTGAAAACACTTAATAAATACTTGGGTAGTTAAAAGTTGTTCTTGCCTTGTATGAGAAGAATTAATGGTGCTAATTTAAGATGATATTATTTATATTAAAAAAAAGAGAGCAAGAATATACATGTGTTGGCAAAATTCAGATGAAAATAAATTTCCACCCCCTATGTGCTGTTGATTGACTCTACTGGCAGCAGGGAACCTTCCCCAGCATCCATCCCTTTCTTAGTTGGTTCATTTCCACCAGATCAAGGGGAAAAAAGGTGATATCTGCAGGTGATCCTATATTTAGGTCTTAATACGCCATCAAAATGTAACAGAGACCTCCATGAGTGTCTTGAGAAGCAAGCTTGTTGAGACAGAATGGTTAAATATTGTCTCTGAAGTGTTTAGCAAGCTGTGCTCTGCCTCATTGTGCAGAGTGGGAAGTGTGTACTCACCTCAGGGACCAGGACTCATCCCAAGTAACCCAATATCTTGCATGGACTGTTTACTGTACCAGGTAATACTTCTGTATCTTAATATTTGCAGCAAAGGAGGAAGAACCTGGGATATGTTGCTGTAGGACCTTCTTCCTAGTGGTGGGATAGCTTCTTTTCACCTCATTGCAGAAGACATGCTCAGCTACATAAGATACCAAAATACACCCTCCCAAGCGTTCACATACTAACGTAGTGATGGTCCTGACTCTTCTTGTAAGCTATGTGAGTGCCGCTGTTGAGGTTCTCTCCCTGGTGATCAGAATGGAGTCAGGCTGTGTGATGGCTCCCCCCAGTAAACAGATGAGCCTGAGATGTTGGTGACCTGGTATGTTGTGAGACAGGTGATCACATCAGCATCTTTGCCAGCCTGACCAAGTCTGAGAGACAGAGTACTGAGGAATCAGGAGTTTATTACTTACCCTGACTGTGGATGGTTAACTGCTCAGATACTGTGTTGTGCTTTAGTGATTATCCTAAACATCTTCACCATGCTTTGAAGACAGTCATATTGTACAAATTTACCAATCATGGTTTAATTCAGAAACAGATCTCTCTCTTTTAACAAAAAGACAATCTTACGCGTATGTGTTTACCATAGGATTATCTGTAAGTCTTTCTGAATTTTTAGCTGCTGGAAATGTTGCATATTTAACATCTTGAGCATACCGTAGTGCAAGTTTTAATTTTGAGTCACGTGTTAGTATATCAAAACAGCAGGATAATTGACGCCAATTTCCAGATAACATTTCAATCTTTATGACCCTTATAGCAGAGTAAGCAAATTATTAGAATAATATTGGTCTACTCTTCAAACAAGATGAGTGACTTTGCTAATTGAAGATCATTCTGAGAGTAAAATGCCTGACCATTATTTGACTTGAGAGCTAGCTTTTTGAGTTAGGAAAGTTTTGGTCTATCCAAGGTCCGGCCTGTGACAAAAGAAAAAACAGTGCAATTTGAGAGAGATTTGCCAGTGTCCAGAAGCCTTTTGAATTGAAGCTTAAATATAGATCCCTAGAAGGGATATGACACTGGCTCTGCTCAGAGGGTTGTAGCCACCATGTTGTGAAGTCACATTATGAACCTTATTAACTTGCTCTACAGTTTTTACACTGGCAAGCTTCTTGGTGGTAGAGGGTATGAGAAATGATCTAATTAAAAAAAAAAAAAAAAGAAAAGGTGTCAAGAATTCTTCAAAAGTGGAATGACTGAAAAAGCAGCCCTTCTTCAAAATTTGAATCTACTTAACAATCCAATGTTAGTATTGTTCCATTTTCATAAACAGGAACCATTTTATTTATTGAAAATAATGCATTTTCCTGTTACAGTTGCTGTTAAACTTTTGCAAAACGTCCCCCTTTTCAGCCACCTATTTGTGGCCCTTATAATAGTGTAGGGTAACAGAGGGAGAGAAGCAATGCTGTTTTTTCAGTAATACATGTCAAATAATAATATTCTTCTTTCTTTGAATCATTTTTGAGTAGTATTTCTTCATCAAACCGTATCCAAAGTTTTACACTTCATAAAGTATTAAATTCCTAACATAAACTTTATGGTTAAGACAACTGTTAATTGTTGATTGCTGTGCATGTCAACCATAATTCTGTAAATTTGACAGACCAAACAAGATACTTGTGTTTAAAATTATGAGCAGAAAAGCGTGACAAGCAAAACATTGTCAGATTGATGGGTTTTTTTAGATGGCTGCAGATAATTTACTGCTCAGTATCTGCAGGAGGAGTTTTTCCCTGTCCTTAAAACTGTAGAGAACACCTTAAGGGTTTTAACTTAAGCCTGTGCAAAGGAAAATACGGTTCTGTCTTTTAACTTTGTTGACTGGGGTTTTTGAACATTAGTGAGGACGGTAGCACTGCAGCCTATGTTCTCCATGAACACATCACTCTGATGGATGGGTTTTCAAAAATGTGTGCGTTCTTTGCTCCTTGCTGAGAGGGGAAGCCGATCCAGCTTTTGAGGAGCTGGAGGAGCACAGGACAGTGGGTGTACTACCTGGGGATGCAACAGCAGTCGCACTGGGAGGATGCGCTGTGCGAGAGCAGCTGTGTGGTGGATGTGGTGTGACATTGCACAGACGTGTGGGAGGTGCGGTGGGAAGTGATAAATGCTGTGCACTAGCAAGGTGTTCACAGGCATGTGCTCTTCTAGGTATATTATTTATGGTATTCTCCCACATGATTCCTACTGGTTGACTGGAACTATATAAACTGGCATCAGAATGCTAACTGGCAGCCTCTTGCCACTTAAACTTGCTAGTGATTTATTTGTTACCAGCCAATTGTAGTTGCATCCATTGCGAGCTGACCTACTGGCAGTCTGCTTGGTTTTGTGTAAGTTTGTAACACAGTCCCCACTGCATTTATTCACTTAAGATACTGTTTTTAAAAACTGAAGCAAGGTAAGAGGCAGGGAAAGGTTTATGTTAGTCTTTATGCACTGTTGATAATTCTTTTTTTTTTTTTTCGTTTCTCCTATCAGTCACTTTTCAGACCTCTTCCTGTTTGTGTATTGAAAGCTGTATGCGTCTTTACTATTTGACAACGTGATGACTGCCGCAAAACTTTATAAACTGGGTAGATTCCTGGGTTTGGGGTTTTTTGGGTTTTGGAGACAGGTGTTTGGTTCTTTGTTGTTTGTGATAGCTATGCCTAATTTAGTGAAATTTCACTGTTGTTGGAGCTTTTGCTAATGTTGGTGTCTCAGACATGGTTTATATTTCAAATACTGTTATTTACGAATTAGTATCAATACAAATTCCCTTTTGTTCCTTGTGTGGCATGCAGGGTGATTCCCTGAGCACAGAGTTAAGCAAAATGCTCTTGACCCTGGTAGTCATACAAAGAGTACACATCATGCAGGTGGCTTTCTTTTTTTTTTCTTGCCTTTCTTCCAAACACTTCATCTGTGTAATCCACTTCGAGAGAGATCTAGAGTTGGACACCAAAGCCTTGCTCTGTCTGCAAGTCTAGTGTTTAGATGGGAAGATGTTTACTGTGTTTCTGTTCTTGAAAGTCCAGTTGTCACAAATGACTGGTCAATGAAGGGAGTGTAAAGATGGGTAAAACTCATTTATTTATTTATTTATTTTAATTCTATCTGGTGTAATTCAGAGAACAGAAAATCATACCAGAGAAGATCAGTTTAATAAAAGAATATATGGTAACCACTGTGAATTAAGAAATTTGATGGGAGACTGACTAGTAAAACTACCACTGGCCCCTTTCTGTGATTTTAGACTGGAGACCTAGCCAAATGGTACCTGCCAAGCAATGTCATGTTTATTTAGGAGTAAATACAACAACGAACAAAGCAGGGAGTGAGAGGCCAGGAGATGAACTCAGATTAATTTGATTGTATTTTTAAGATGCTTGGGTGTTAGGGAAGTTGGCAGGTAAAAGACTATGGGTTGATGTGTTTTGCAGGCTGATCATTTCTAAGTGGACATAATTGCATACCCTTCAGCAGTGACTATCATGTTAATACGGGCAGCTTTTAAGCAGCCCACTTTAAACTCACATCTGTTCTCTGTCCTTGATGGAAAAATAAAGNTAAATGTATATATATATATAGCCTGTCAAAGGGTGGCAGCACCACCATGGCAGTGGCATAATTCACCTGCAGCTATAAATTTTGAAAAATGCTGCCTGAGAACATTTTGTTTTATTATGTTCAGTGTAAAGAATACCACTGCCTTTTTTTTTTTTTCCCTCCCCCAAGTGGCTTGGGATATTTTTTTTTTTCCTCCTAGCCTTTAGGTTGGCTGGGGGGAGGAGCTTCCTCTTTTTGCTAGTGTTCTGTAAAATGAAATGAATCACAGTGTCCTTGTGTGACTGCCTGTTAAGCCAAAATGCTTATATTTCTTATGCCCTGGAAAAGTTTTTTGGAGGGTGGAAAACACAACGATAGAGCTTCTTATCCACAGTAACCTTAGTCCATGGCTGGAACAGACAGGAAGTTACTTGACTAAACGAATTTCAGTATGATTAAAAAAAAAAAACCCTGTGAGAACAGCAGGAAAACCTTTGAATTAGAAAATACACCTGAACAATATAAAGCAAGTTTACACCTTAAGCAACTTATGCTCCTAAAGTAATCTTCCATGTTCACTTCCCTTTTCCTATTTCTTTTCTGATGTCCTCTATTTTAAATGTGAGACCAAAGCAGCTGGATGTGTTTTTAATGCCCTGTGGCTGTAGCTGGGGACTGTTTCCATCAGCAGTCACTAAAGTGAAGGACGAAGCATCCAGGTGAGAGGGATGCAGGGAAGCGTCAACTGAAGCTGCGTCCTTTGCCTCTGCATGGGGAAGCGTGTGGCACATGCAGAATTACCCAGTGCTGCAAAGGAGCCAATATCTGTTCCCCACACACACACACACGTACATGGGTGTGGGCTAAAGAACAAACCAGCATGAGGAGAACTGCCACCAGGGAATCATTGTGTTTGCACAGGAAAATATAAAATAAACAAATTTTGGACTCGTGCAGTTTTTTAAAGAAACTAAGTCTTTCCATACGCACGATTGTAGTTCACTTCAAGAGATGCACATCGGTATTTTTAGAAACAGGTTGAGCACCGTTGTTTTTCTCAAAGCATCATTCCTCAATCCTCTCTAATTTTCAGAGAGCATCCTTCTGCCAAGCTGGCACCTTCCTGGAGCTTGGTGTGTGGCAACTTTCCCCTGTTAAGCTGTCAGGGTTGACTGAACCCTTCTGAGGAAAACTTGGCAACTCCTACATAATTAAATTTGTGACCTTCAGCAATTTACAAATGAGCATCATCGCAGAGGATCTGCATTTCTCTCCTCTGAATATGGGGTGGGGTTGAGGAGTGTGCGGCGCTGGATCCATCCCTGTGGAGCTTATGCCCATGTGTTCATTAGATTTTTGCCTTCGTTGGGTTTATCAAATACTTTTAGTAGTCATTTGAAATTAGTTACGGTTATCCTGGATTTAACCTTAGAGACTAGACACAGGGTATGTAACTTCTCGAATGTCCTTCAGTGGATGCCACCCCTCAGTGGAGGAACATTTGCCTGGGTTACTGATGAAGCATTTTCTTTACTTGGTCTTCTAAGAGAAATATTTACTAAACAGTTGTGTTTAATACGAATGCATTAGTTATACTTAGATATGTTAGTGACACAAGTTACACACTCCCGCTTTCAGGGCACAATCTCAAGACAGTAATTTCAATATTCTTATATTAAGGTGACTAATCCAATCAATATTCTAGAATACTTAAACATTAGCTATAAGGTGCAAAGCCTTTAAAGCTTTTTGGAAGGGACATTCCAGCTTTTTTGGTTATAGTAAATTAAAAGTACAAACAACGTCTTCCTAGAAAAAAAATATGTATCGCTCCACAATGTTAACTGCTTTTAGGATTTCAAGTAAGAAAAGATAAGTTGGGAAATTAACATTCCTGATCACTTGCCAATTTCAGATTCTTGTGCTATTTATAAGTCAGCCAGCTTCTGTTTTTTTACTTAAGTGGCAGGTTCCTCCTTGACAAGAAGGTGGAGATTTTTTTCCAATTACCATTAAATTGAAGGATGAAGAAACCGCTCATGCTTTTGTTTTTGTCTGCAGAAACAAAAAAATGAAAAGGGAGGAAAAAAAATAAAACAGAAAAGTAAATGCTTGATTTAGATAAGTGTGGTAATTTTCTGGGCAAGTCAATAAAAGTTCAAAGTATAATTTAGATTAATCTTATTTCCTCTTGATAGTAGGCTGTTTTTTTACTTACAGTAAAATAGAGGAAGTTCAGCATGTTTATATTTAAACCTGCACTACAGAGTCAAGTCTCAAAGGAGTTCAGAAGTGTTAATAATGCAACCTGAACCTGAATGCAAGCTGAAAGCAGTTTCAGCTTCTAATGTCACAGACTTCTTAGTTTAAAGATTAGTTAAAATCTACTGCAGGCTTGTAGACCTCGATTGCTTTGTCTGGGAACTGTAGGAATAATTTTCCTGCAGCAGGCAGGGAAAAGAGCAGCAGGGAGCAGAACTGGCTGTGGAGCAGGGACCCCCACCACAGCACAGGTCCTCAGAGCCCACAATGAGGGGAGAAAAGCAGGCAACGCTCAGTTTTGGTGTTCTTCTCTGCCTTCTGTCTGTGCAGTCTGTCCTGGTGAGAAATCAGTAGCCTGTACGGCTGCCATCCCTCAAAGGGGTTGTACTGGGCACCGTGAGTAGGAACAAGAGAGGAGAGACCATTGTGTGCTCCAGTCCAAAATGCAAAGTCCGCTGCAAAACGTTGTCTGTCTGTAATCATTAAGGTGTGCAGCAAGCTCAGTCAACAGAGCGTGAACGGTGAAATTCTCACTCCAGTGACTGTAAACATGAGAGCTGGGACCAGTGCTGCCTGACGGGCTCTCCCTGCCTGCAGTTACTCAGCTACCCGCAGCCTTGCCCTCAACACTGCCCAAGACTCCCGTGCACACAACAGCATGGTGTTGTTGCAATAGCAACAAAACTCACTCTTTTTTTGTGAGGTTCACTGCCTTTTTAAGGTTGTTTTGTTTGGGTTGGTCTCCCTCCCACCCCTTCAGTGCAACCTTTATGGTTCCTAATTCCAGGATTTGGTTTTATTCTTCCCCCAAAACGTGGGATTTTCACACCTTCAAAGCACAGCTTGCTTTTTGCCGCAACTGGGTGTCTCAAATGCCAGGTTCCCTCCAAACCAGAGTCTAGCATCTCTCCCCTCAGCACGGCATGTGAAACGATGAGTATTATCTTTAGTTCTGAAGTCCTCTTATTTTCATGGCTTGGGGTGAGGGGGATTTTTCAGTCACAAGAAAGCCACAAACCACTTCTGTGAGTAAGAGCAGACACAGGAAGAGGACCAGAGGCATTAGGTGCCAAGCAACATTGTCACCAGCATTAGAGAGCGAAGATGTGTTTTACGTGGTATTTCACGTGAATAAAAGGTTTGGGGGTTCGCCTCTTCTCCTGTGCATTGACTGATTTGCCTTTTGTTCTTTGTTTTTCAGGTGGCTTCCTTAGCAGGGCCAGGAGGGAAAGTTGAAATAGAACAAAATTTTCTCAATAACAAACTGAAGACGATAACAGCTTATTTTGGTGATCTAATAAGGCATGACATCTCCTGAACTCAGTGTGGATTCTTCCAAACCCAACCTCCCTGACTGCTGCTGTGCTTAAGCTTTTGTACAGCTGGCTGGTCAAAAATGACTTAAAGCCATTTTCCGCTTTAACTTCTGTTTAAGGAAATTTGTTGTGTTTATTGCTACTGTCAATAAATGTTTTATAATAATTTTCACAAGATTGTAAATGTAGAGGAGCTGTGAATATAGGAGGAAAAGATCTTTATAAAATGCGGCCTTGCAAAGTTCAAGTCCAACCAGTTGAAGGGGAGTTCAGGATTTCTTTGCAACTCTCACATGTGCTACTTCTGTACTTGCTCTGGTTTTGAGCGTTCAGGGGGTCAAAAAGAATAGCCTGAAAGTCACTGTGTGTTAAGAACTGCTGTCTGTGCTTGAGAAGCAAAAGTATCTGAACGTCAGGTGGAACTAGACGGTCAGGTACGCCACCAGAGGTTAAGCCAGGTTCACCTCTGTGGCTCCCTGGGAAACCTTTGCACCTTTCCTTTGTAGGATCAAGGTCCACATGTTTCTTACAGTGAGTACTTCGGCGTCTTGCAGCACAGGGAGAGAGCAGGGTGCGTTTGTCACTGGCGGCAGGACTCTACCCTCTGGTGTTTGTTTATTTTCTATTTTTCCTCCTTGCCAGCTCTCGTTGTTACAAAAATATTTTGAAGAAACCTCCTGATTGGAGGCTTGTCTCAGTAACCAGAGGGGTACACGTCCCCCCTGGTTTTGAGGCCTTTTGGACCCTTGCACAAGCTTCGGGGAGGGCAGAGGGAGCCCAGCTCTCCCTGGTGAGGGCTCTGCACTCCCACTCGGGTTTTGGGGGGAAGAGTGGCTTTTGGGCACTCCTCCAAGCAGAAAAGGAGGCGAGAAGCTAGGGCATGGGTATGGCGTTCTCACTGAAATCCACTTACAGTAAGTACCCAAGATCATTTTGAGCCTGTTTTGGGGGTAAGAGTGTAGGAATATAGTTTCTAAGACAAATTAGTGCTGCTTCTCCACTGGTTGGAGTGCAGCAGGATGCTGAAGGCAGCAGAGACTTAACGACTAAATATTAGGTGCTACAAACAAAACTCTATAGAATAACTGTAGAATAACCAAATAAGAGGATTTTTTTTTCCCCTGTAAGGAATAAAATCCAACTCTTCAAATTAGGAGACCAAAGTGTTTCTGTGTATACAGGATGTCAAAAAACACATGTGCAACCTGACTCAGTGCAAGTTCACCTTGCACTAAAATAACAATTGGAATATCATTTTTTTTCTAACTATACTGTCGATCCACTACCAGACCAGTGCTAAACTGTTAATGACTGTTACATCCGTGCTTCATGTAAGGTATTTTAGATTACTTTGAAGATAATTTGACTAATTTGCATCACTGCATTTGGCCACTGTACTACAGCAAGGAAGAAGTGTTGTGATACTGCCAGCCTCTGTGTCAATATTTAAAGGGAATTGTGAAGGGAAGAAATTATCTGCTTTTCAATATCCCTCAGAAGTTTGCTACTAGGAGGCAGGTGAGGCTGGCAAGAGTGCTAGTATTACAGGAGGTCCAAACCTACTGTAGCAGTGGCACTTCAATGTAATGATGCTGTTAAATATTCCCTACAAGCTAAAAAAAAATACAGGAAAGAGTCATAAGGTCAAAAGAAGAATAAATTAATTTATGCTGTGTGTGTCACAGTACTCTGTACGCTAAAATTTGAGTATATTGGGTTCATTGGTGCTTACAGGAACATTGTGTCTTATTCTTTGGTTGTCTTTTCCTCCCTAAAATTAAGGAGCAGCTGTAGAAGCATTTTGAGATCTCCCTGATGCAGCTTCTGTAAAAAGAAGCTCTATGGGGGAAATACCAGTGAATTTACTTTTACCTTCAGGAAAGTAGTCAGATTGTGTTCAGTGCCCAGTATGTAAAATGGGGAAGCTGAAATATGACATAAAAGGTGCATTTACTCTTTTAATGTTTACTTCCAATATAATGCGCTTACTGGTAAAATGGAACAATTCATCAAATGTCTCTGCTGAGTTTTGCGAGCACGTGAAGCACCAAAAGCGGAAGAATGTCTTTGTTCATGGCTGTTCCTCTCTGTAACCAACAAGTACAAAAGGTCTTTTTTAATTTTTTTTTTTTTTTTCTTAAATACAACTTGAAGTCAGAATACACTCTGCTTGGTTGGGATAAATGTTTGTCCCCGGCTTCCCACTCGCACAGAACAGGTCAAGTTCCTCAGGGCTGTGAATCAGTCAATCTGTTAAGCCTAAAATACATCAGTGAGTAGTTTTACTTCAATATCAGTAATTCCAACCAACAAACACTTTGTGGAGGACAGCTTCATTCGTGGTATGAGTTTCTGTAAAGCATTATTCTGCTTCTAGAAAAAGTTAACGTGGGCTGAGATGCAGTTTCTGGACATCTCATACCCAGAGTTTTAATACCCTGTCGAGACTCAAGTAGTATTTTGCATATAATGTATTAGGCTACCAAGAAGTTGTGTTGCTACTGTAAATACTCATAGTGGTTTGGTCTCTAACTGATTTTAAGCCACAAAATAAGCTACAGGAAAAATGCAGATTTGGGGTTTTTTTTGAAGTTAACTAATATTTGGACTAAATGCAGAAAATGCATGCTGTTTTATACTTTTCACTGTGCTCTTCAGCTTCTGATCTTTTAGGTTTATCTTAATTAAATCCAGTATTAAACCAAGCCCATCAGTTTCTGGTGCATGGTACGAAGAGAAGTGATGGAACAGTTAAAACAAGCGCATTACAAGGCTGAAGCCTAATTGCAGGTTCAAGGGGACCAGAGCAGAGCATCAGCGGGGCTGAGCAACCGTCTCTTCATGGTAGGACAGTTAATGTGCCCTTCTCTGAAGGAGGCCCCATTAGTGTTATGGTAAAAAATCACTGTTCCATGAAGTTTTAATGTGCAGGTTTTAGAAAAATCTTCCCCAAGTGTAGTGGTTCTGAAATAACATCTGGGTCTATATGCGCAACTCAGGGGTTATATAAACAAATTAATGTTACACCACAGTGACCATGGTAACATTTACAAGAGGGAAACCCCATAAATAGCACGAGTAAAAAATTACTTGCAGTAACTCATTGAATAAATCAGTAGAAAATTGGGTCGTTTTCGCTTGATTTACTCTCTCTGCTTTCATATGCCTCATATTCACTGTTTGCTTTAAATGTCTTCTCCTCACACAGGAATCTTCCCACCTCCAAATACCAAGGAAGGAGGGTAGTCCTAACACGCAGCATGAACTGGTTTAGCATTGCTAGTTTAGCCTCTTTCCAACACAAAACCCTTGGTATTCCTGCCACTGGAATATCTTGGTGCAGTCCACAGTACTTAAAAGAGCACCTGATTTTCAGTGGTGAGGAAGTTTGAGATTTCTATATGAAAACAGAACAGAGATATTTTTGCAAGCATGTGGTACGGTGGTGAAGGAATAAATGCTCTAAACCCGGGCTTGAAATCGATTTAGACCCTTCTCCTGTTTCTCCTGTGTTTGGACAGGGCTTGTCCACCCCAGGGTTTGGTGTCCACCCCAGGGTTTGGTGTCCACCCCAAGGTTCGGTGTCCACCTCTGCTCATCATGGTCCTGTGGTGTCTCTTAGAGGTGCCCAAGGCTTTGGTAGTGCCTGAGGGATGCCGTGAGCAGGGCTGTTGCGTGAGGCAGATGTAGGGAGGGCAGCAGCCCATCTCGGAGACAAAACAGGCTCTACTTGAGGATTTCCCTGTGCCGGGGAATTCCCCAGCCCAGCTGCACACACAGCTCTGCCAAACACCCCCTGCAACATACAGCAGGGTCTCACCATTTACCTTCTCCTTCTACCGACCTTAGAGTCAGCCCCAGATTTCTCCATATAAAGACCCAAGGATTGGTGTCTCTTTTGCACGTGTCATGACAGGGTTATCTCAGGGTGTCAGGGAGCGTGGTTTTGCCATCAGCCCCTCATGTACCTTTCTTCAAGTCTCATGCAAATGCGTTTTCTCAGCTCTTCCTTTTGGCGCATCTCTGAGGTCTCGGCCCATCACCTCGAGAAGTTCCAGAACTGGAGCAAGTTTCAAAGCGCTTTCCAGCAGCACGGGCTTCACTGAAAACCCGAAATGTTGCTCCAGGTTTCTGGGTTCTCAGACCACTGAGGGGGGAAAAAAGTGCTGCTGGAGGCAGTCTGGGTTTGTTGATAGCATGATCCTTCCTGGCTCTCTCTCTGTGGCTCATTGTCTTCCTTTTTCTCAGGGCTGCGCTGCAACCTTCTTGTGAAACCCCCTGTGGTTTATTAGAGGAGTGCAATGGCATCATCAGAGCTTTAGCACTGCGTAAACATGAGTAAAGAGGCTGACAGTGTGCCTTGGCTGCGTTGGGAGTAATGAAATATCTTTCCCCAATCTTTTATCCTAAAAATGTGGCCAAAGAATGAGCCACCAGAGAGGATATTCCTCTGCATAGTTACTGCAGGTTGAAACAGGTTAAATAAATACATTTATCATATCAGTGCACCGCTACCTAGAGCTCTGGGGGTTCTTCACATTGTCACAGCGTCAGACACAGCGATGGTGACAGTGGCAAGAGCTTTTGTGAAAGGCGGTATTATGATCTGACAGCAAAACCCATCCTAAGGTATTCATTAAATTGTTCCTGGTGCCGGGACAGCCTATGATTATGTCAAACAGGGGAGCAAATTGCATGCTCTGCTTTCCCAGTATACGCGAACTTAATCTGTGAGTCTGCCTGGGAAGGTTAATCACGGACAGCTTTGCTCAAGAGAACTCCAAACTGGCAGAGCCCATCACCCCGGAGGGTCACTCGGGGAGGTGACTGCCCATGCCAAACGCCCGTGCTGGTACAGGAATGATTTCTGTGGATGCAGATTCCAGCTGGGCTTATCCAAGTGGTTCCCTCGGACCTCAGAGCATCTGGACGTTCCCAGCAGACGCAATGTTATCTGCAGCTCAGGATCAGACCTGTACTTCTGGAAAGTGACGGTCCCCAAACGGGAAGCTGGAGTTCCCCAGGAAGTGGCTGTGGGGAGAACCCCAGGCTGCGGGAGAAACCATACTCTGGGAAGTGCTTTTAGTCTTTTAGTGCTTTTAGTCTTTTAGTTTTGACGCCAAGAATCATAGAATGATAGAACTGTTATGGCTGGTAAAGACCTTTAAGATCATCAAGTCCAACCATTATCTAACTCTACCAGACCCACTTTTAAACTGTCTCCCTCAGCACCATATCTAGATGGCTTTTAAATACATCCAAGGATGGTGATCCCCGCTTCTCTGGGCAGCCTGTCCCAGTCTTTGATAACACTTTCAATTTAGAAGTCTTTTCTAATGTCTAACCTAAACCTCCTCTGGTGCAACTTGAAGCCATTTCCTCTTGTCCTATTGGCTGTAACTTGTGAGAAGAGTATGACCCCCACGTCTCTACAACCTCCTTTCAGGTAGTTGTAAAGAGTGATAAGGTCTCCCCTCAGCCTCCTTTTCTTCAGACTAAGCAACCCCAAGTCCCTCAGATGGTCCTCATAAGACTTATTCTCAAGACCCTTCACCAGCTTTGTTGCGCTTCTCTGGACCCTCTCCAGCACCTCTATGTCCTTCTTATACTGTGGTGCCCAAAATTGAACACAGTACTCAAAGTGCGGTCTCACCAGTGCCAAGTGCAGTGGGACAATCACTTCTCTGGTCCTGCTGGCTACACTATTCCTGATGCAGGCCAGGATGCCGTTGGCCTTCTTGGCTACCTGGGCACACTGCTGGCTCAAAAGAGAAGCCCAGTTCTCCCAAGAAAAACAACTCTCATGGAGGCTCTTCACCTGGTTCAAAAACTACCAGCCAGGGTATTCATTAACCCTGTCTAGATGAGGTGCTGTTAAGAGTCAGGTTTGAGAACAACCTTTGTGGTTGTGGGACATCTCCTACAAGCAAGTGCTCCTGATGTCTCAGGAACAAGCTGAGTACTGGGAGCGGGACAGAGCGCAGGGCCAGTGGAGATGTCTTCTGGCTGAAAAGCTGAATGCCATGGTGTCTGGATTGCAGCTTCTGCAAGAGACACTGTTTGTGTCCACTTTTGCTCTTGCTGCCAAGTTTTTTGACTTTACTGGTAGTATTTTTATTTTTTTGTGCAGCAACAAGAGCATTGTCTGAAAAAAAAAAGCTTTCATCTAAAAATAAATCTGTAGTCCTTGCAGTAAAAAAAACAAAACAAACAAAACACAATAAACAAAACCAGCTGACACAAAAACAAGACCTGAATGCATTATAATAGTTCAGAAATCAGATAAGAATGTCCAAAATATAACTATTACGCAATTGCTTTGTAGGCAGGTCTGCTTCATGTTTTGGCCTGAGGCACAGAGATGAGGAAAGGCTGACATGATTTTTCAGTATTTGGGACTGACCATGCTGTTGCTCTGATTTATCAGCTTTGTTTAAAGAACTGGGGGCATTTATTATAAATAATCTAAAGTAGGAAACAGCCTGACTTCTTGCATGTTTATTTTCTCTGTTAATGAGAAGAACGGCCTAATACAAAATTACTGTCACTTGTTATAAAAATTCAAAGTGGAGAAATCATTTAATGCCTTTGCAAGTAGAAAACCAGTTCAGAAATGGATCTGATGGCTGCAGAATCAAGGTCTGCCAAGAAGAAATCCAGTTTGGCTGATTTGGCAAAATTGACACTGTCCAGTTAGCTAAAAAAATGAGCTATGCCTGCACAGAAGGCTCAGAAAAACCTAGAAGATCCATGATCTCAACTCAGCCCAGAGGAGGAACCAGTGATGAGCAGTTGTTTGACAGCTATGAGCCATGAGAGAAGTGAACCTGAGTATTCGCCCAGCTCAGAGCATGTGGACAGACATGACAAACAGTCAGGAATAAGGACCTGGGGAAACTGCCAGGAGAAGAAATTCCAAGGAGCCGTGGGTCCCAGCTCGGGAGTCAGCTGCTTGGGTGAGAAATAAAAAGAGGGAGAATTTATAGATCATGGTTTATAGGTATCCGGTCTTGCATGAGTTTTAAGAGAGAAAGAAAAAGCAGATGGCCATGCTCAGGCTCATGCAGGTGTTTGAGGGAATGCCTGGGAGCAGACCTGGATTACTGCGCAGGTTTGCAGCTGCTAAAGATGCTGCTGCCTTGCACAGCAGGACCATCATGAGCAAAGAGGAATGGCAAAATCCATGGCAGTTCGCCGTAGCTGAGATAAAGGAATATTAAGAAAAGAATAAATTCCTGCTGGAGTCCCAGTTGTGTTAAGCAAACACTGCCTCTTCCCTTCCTCTCTTCATCTGCGGTACGAGTTTTGTATTGCCTTTTGGGCCATGCAGGGAACTTTATTTTTTATTTACACGAGAGGAGTGACCAGATGACCTTGGTGACAGGTGTCAAGTCATGATTTGGAGACTACACGCTGGGTGGCAACGCTAGGATCCCCACCGGCAGTATCATTTTCCACAGTTTATCGCAGAGGAAGCAAATACACAAGCTGCTCTGTGCTGGCTGCAGCAGGACTCCCAAGCGCTGTAGCGTACCAGGCAAACATCATTTTAGGGAAAAATACCACGGATACTTCAGCTGGTAGGCCTGGCAGCCAGCTGTCCTGTGCTGGGGGTAAAGAATAACTGGCCAATGTGACCCCAATAGGCAGCAGGGTGGTACCAGGTACCCTTTTCACACCTAAACATCTCAAGCTCCCCATGGGTCTCTGAAGAAAGCTGGGGGAAGGAGTTCGTGCAGCCGGTGGCCAGCCCCCATCTAGGCAGGCTAGCACCTGTGCTGTCCTTTCCTCGTTAGTTTTTCATTAAAAACAGGTCAAAATGAGTGAGTGGCCTGAGGCAGTGGCACAGCTGCTGAGGTGTGACAACTGCGAGTTTTCTGGTCGTAAGAGAAAATAGCAATGCTGCAGTTTGCTGCTTGCACTATAAAATGTATTTGCTGAGACCATTGGGGGTTAACACAAAGAGCTGTGAATAAACAATATATGTAAGAGTCTACTGTAGAAGTTCTGAAGTCATGACTTCTTGCTGATGCCTGGTTATTCTAGCTGAACACTTGCTTGGTACCACGGATGGCACGAGCCCCAAATCCCTTCCTTGTAGCTGAAGAGAGATTCTCAGGTTTCTTACTGTCATGGCACCTTCCTACCAGGGCAGCCCAGATTCCAGTCCCCAAATCAGTGTCCAGCCATGCAGGGGAGGTTACTACAGCTGGGTCCACATGGGCAATGCAGCACCCTAGGAAGGGAGGTGCAGAGGAGAACAGCCAGCGCAGAGGCCCCACGCAGCACACGTCGCTGGGATTTTATCACAGAGCAGCTCTAATCCGGTCCTGTGGGCTGAGTGCTCATTGGTGGTCAAAGCGATCTTCTGGCTACATTTCTGCTGGCAGGAATGCAGCTTGCACACTCTGAGACAACGCTGCAATGTGAGCTACAGGAAGGGGGGGGCAACCATAAAATTAGTTTAACAGATGTGCTCTTGATCCAAATTAAACTACTGGTCTAGAGATACCTAGAGATAAGGGGTGCCTTACGCAGGGACTGAACTCCAGCTCAGCATCCCGATGCTCTCTAGCTGGAAGATCTAGAAGGATAACTGGAGGTAAAAAAAAAAAATAAAAATCACTGCTAGCCATCTGTGATTCTTCTCCTTATTTCTATGTCT
Organism: Ibidorhyncha struthersii; assembly: GCA_013398815.1. Classification (NCBI taxonomy): domain Eukaryota; kingdom Metazoa; phylum Chordata; class Aves; order Charadriiformes; family Charadriidae; genus Ibidorhyncha; species Ibidorhyncha struthersii. Next base: position 189,553 of record VZSZ01007024.1, on the reverse strand, counting down.
GTCTGTCTCTACAGACAGCAACTCAATGCTTCTACTTTGCATGTCAATATAATTTCACTTTGCCTTCACTTAAAATTCATTTCAGTTTGAGCTGAGTGATTTCAGGCGGGCTGGCAAACTACCAGTATCTCATTCTCTAGGGAAGAGCAGTCCCAGCTGGGACGGTGAAAGCAGTGCCCGCCAGCTGCAGGCAAGGTCCCCGCGAACGTGGGGGGCACAGGGCTGTTCCTCCACCGAGCCACGAGGGCCGGTTTGAAGCCGCAAAAGGCAGCGGGGAACTGGAGTATCACTGGCACAGCCCGGGACAGGGAACACCCAAATCCTGGCTGCCTCTCCAAAATTCTCATTCTTTCCCTTCCATGGTGTTTTCTGTGGACTAAAACTACATGTCACCTCATGTGAGAGTTGCACCCCTACAGGTGTTGGCTCGGAGATGAATTTAACAATAAATATTATTCTGTTAATTATATATCTACCATGGGCTTTCCTAAAATATCAGATGCTGCTATGTAAACATCCAGATAGATTATCTCACGCCCTACCTCCACCTCTTTCCCACTCGCCTCAATCCTGTGAGGCACCCAGCGCGCAGGGATGCTCTCCATCCTTACGCCCGCGGGTGCTGGGGACAGGGCAGCTCTGGAGGCGCGATGCAGGAACGGAGCTGCTGGGTGTAACTCAGAAAAGAAATGATGCAACTCGGTCTAAGAAATTAATGAAGTGGTAGCAAGTAGGGCAAGATTGTTTTGAAATAAGAATGAATTATTATTGTATACTAAGCTGATTATGCATCCGGGTTGTGATGTACAGAATGGGTGGGCTACGCTATAGCTGGGAGAAGCCAGGCACGCAGCCAGCCCCGTACAATGTGTGTGTTTGTGCGGCTGGTGGCAAGCAAATCCGTCACCCTCCTCGGAGAGCACTGTAAATGTGAGCGGGGTCTGCCAGATGGCAGACATCCGGAAAGACACAAGGAGAGAGCAAAGCGTAACCGCGTTGTGCATGGCAGTAAGCAGGCTGGGTCTGTCCACAGATGGAGACTTGCAAATCACAGCCCCGGTGCGAGCTCGCGGGAAAATGCTGACAAAGTCAGGCCCCAATCCCCCAGCCTCCTCTGCGTAACTGAAAAATCAGGACGAGGGGGCGAATCGATCTCACCTTCTAAGGTTGCACAAATCTGGAGGAAACGGTAAGCCTGGATGGGGCTGAGCTGCTCTTGGTGCCGGGCACGCAGAAGTAAGACAAGTAGGAAGACAAGCTAACTTACAGTGCTCTTGCAGCTCATTAGCTCTGGGGCTAATTAGAGACTGGATCATCCTGTAGATTATATCAGATTAAAATTCCAAAATCAGAAAGTACAAGGAATGCAAATATGTTCCCTCTGCCTCCTCCCGCTCCCTTTGCTTGTCACACTCCATGGGCAGCCACAGGATAAGGTACCCTTGAAATGCTGAATGCCAATGTGGAACACGGAGGGGGAATTTTTATGTAGCTGTTTTCTCAGTTGTGTTATGCCACTACTTCCAAAAATTGAATTCCATGAAAGGAAGACAAGAATGCCTGGAAGAAAAGGAAGCGTTTTTTTTCCCCCTTCTCCTACTGGGCCCAGTCTGTATTTGACTGTTTCTTCCTTCTTTGCAAAACTTTTGTCTTTTTCCTCTTTCAAGGCAGGCTGAGGAAACAGAGAGCAACAAGGGACTTGTGTCCTCCTCCCTCGCCTCACCTGCCTTGACTCGGGGGACATGCAGGCAAAGACAAGCTGCAGCTCCCTGGGGAGAGGGTGCTTACCTGAGACCTCTGGCTCAAGCGCCAAGTCTCTGTGGAACGCACTTTCTGAATTGCTCCTCTGTGTGACAAATAGGGCCAGTCTTTTAGCTTCTGGTGTCCTTAAGTTTTCTTCTTATCCCATATAAGCCCAAACAGGAGAAGTCTGAGACCCCTGCCTGGGTCCAAGTGAAAGCAGGTAGGTCAGAAAAGTTAATTTGATTTACACCCAGGGGCAAACCTGTTTGGACAAACCAGTATGTCTTTTTGAAGCCAGCTACTGATAGGGGTTTTTTTGAGTTCCACCTTACTCCAGTAACAAAAAGACCTGGCAGAAACACCACGACTGGGGTGTTNGGGGGTGGGGGGGTGTTTGTTAAGGATTGACAGAAGGTATGTTGTAAAGGTACGAGGCTCTTCCACACTGCTGTGATATAATGGGTTGTTAGTGACTTGTCAGTTCATGTTTTCAATTACTGTTATTACTATTATTTTAAAACTGTGGGTGTTTCTAAANTGGCTCCAAGAGCTGGGACTGGTTACCACATACACAAAGCTCTTAGCTCTTTTCCATAAATAGACTACAACCTCCTAGTTTTAACTCTTGATGTCCCAAAGACCACCCTTCCTGCTTCTGTCTCTTCTGTGGCTCATTCCTGTCATTTCTTCAGAGTATCTCTCCCACCAAATGGTATGTCTTGCAAAGGAGTGCTTCTTCTCGACCGAAATAAAAATGCAGTCCCTAAGCAATTCCCATCCCAGAGCACATTTATTAGCCCCCTCCTGGGCCACTCTTACGTTTTGTACCAATTGTGCACGCATTTCCCAGCCCTGGGAGGGGACGCTTCAGATCATTGCCAGGCTACAGCATGGGGCGGCCTGAAAACGCTGTGCGTGCCCATCCAGCCGAACACAAAGCTAGGGAGCAGTGGGCAGAGCAGAGCAAAGTTTTGCTTTTAAAAAATGCCTTAAAAAAAATAATAATCTGAGTCTGACCTAAAAAGAAGCAAAGGAGCAGAGCAAGTCAACAAAAGCAAGGAGGGGGGGGAGGATTCGACACTGTGGCACTGCTGGATGCAACAACAGCTTAAAGTGTGTTATTAAACCAGAAAAATATTTTCCTGAAAAATGTATGGTATTTCACTGGAGAAGGCTCTAAAGGGACATTTCAAAGGAAGAACAAATCAAAGAATACACAAAATCCAGACCAGCTGAAACCTTGGAAGATGGGCCACAAGGACTTGCATTGAATCGAGGAAAAGAGACTGGATTATCTAATACAAGCGATCAAATTAATTTCTTTTAAAGCCTTGTTAGGAGGCTCCATATGCATTCTGTGCTTCATCTCCTGGATGGGGAATATAATTTTCTCAGACGTAATCAAAATCTGCCTTTGTAATGACTGGGAGATATCTAGAGCCCTTAAACTGTGGTACAGTCAACTGTATTTCATAAGGTAAACTGTTGTCCTCCTCACCAGACCACACGTGCATATCATTCAGAAGCTACAGCCTGTTTACCACAAGTTTGCTGCTCTCCTATTGCCAGATGAAGCATCTCAGCTGGTTTTCTTACGGTATGAAAGTAACAGAGCTGCTGGCAGATATTCATTATGACAAGTCATCAGGTTTGAAACTCCCTTCACACCTTGGGTTTGCCATCAAGTCCCTTCACCTTCCAGGCTTACTACGAAGCCTGGGGTTTTCTCACAGCTGATATGGGGTTTTCTATCTGTGCAACAGCTAAAATTACTTGAATAGCAAAGACATCTTCCATTTAATTCTCAGCGTGGGCAGAGATGAAACAGCCATAGTGGAGCTCAGGACAGAACAAGGTCTGTCGATCACTGCCTGGGTGCATTTGCACACAGAACATCTCACTCTGACTGCAAGATGAAGCTGTGAACTAGCGTGTGGCTTTACTGAAGGCGCAGAAAGAGCCAAACTGGCTTTTTGTTAAATGTGACAAGGTTAGAACGTACTAGGTTTATTTTTAAGGAAAAAAAATACACAAATGCTCCTATTTCTAGCAGATTTATTTGATCTCTAGCAGGTCTCTTTGTAGTGTTTCCACCAACACTAGGAGACAGCTCCCTAGCCTAACGTACCAACGGTCCACTTACGGCGTACAACCAACACATCTTCCTTTCTGTAGCAGTTGGGTGTATTAATAAACAACAACTAAATAATAACAGTGACCTCAAAACCCTGCGCATGGCTTGGCTGCTGCCAGGGGTCATGTTGATGAACTTGGACACTTCCCCTTGTTTTTTATGTGCCGGGGACACCTGTCTTGGGGTGCTAGAAATGCCACGGAAGCCATTTAACTCTTCCCTGAAGGCTTCACCCGACAAAAAAACCCTGTCTTCAGGAGAACAGCACCAACCCATTATACGCTGCTGCTGAGGGAGATTGTAGCTCGTTAAGATGCAATGTTTGAAAATGTAATTAAAATGGTTTTTCAATCATTCATGAAAACTCTTTTAATGCAGTGTAAAGCTTGATAATGTCTGTGGTTGTACTTTGACCTGATGAAAGCTCTGGATGGAAACTTATACAGTAGGTAATATTTACTCTGGCAGTGTGACAGTAGGCAATGTCTACTGCCTTTATTGCTCTGTGGAATAAAAGTTTTGAATTTTGCTCTGTACTGAACCATTTATTGTCTGGAAATTGGCAGCAGTAACACCCAGCTGGATGCCGGTATGTTTTGTGTTTGCAAACAGGCTGATCCATGGGAAACAATCTAGCAGACAAATCAACTCCTTTATGAATTAAACAAAATCTTTACTTGGGTATGAGGCATTTGAGCTTGAGGGAGCTATTATTTTGGAAAAGGCCCATAAAAGGAATTTTTAAAACATGGACTTTGTGAGTTTTAAGTATGATAGTCTTAGACTGCCTTTAGTTATGCCTTGCTTTGCCTAACCCAGTCTTCGAAGTAAATGGCACTGGGGTCCAAAGCTCTGAATTGAAAGTCAGAACAGAGCTCGGTGTCTGGCCAAGCTGTTGAGCTGCTTAAATTGTTCTTCTTCTGCCTCCCACCTTTTTTCTACCTTGTCCCTGAGACAGGAACTGCCATTTCCTATCTGTTTCTCTATTGCATAGCTCTGAAAAATTCCTTCTTATAAGTGAAAGAGAAGTAGAAAGTTTACCCAGAAATAGCTGACCGCTCGGTACCAAAAATAAGCTTAGCACGTAGAGATAATTCTGTGTGCTTAGAGCCAGTCCTATCGACTCTCACAATCTCGTGAATGTCATGGGATCCGATGTTTTCTTAATTCTCTGACTGATGGTAATCGAGGAACCACATGATAATCTTGTCTTCATTAACACAACTAAAAAAGCACATGTAAATTTCTAGCTTCATTCTGACCCTTTGTTCACTCCTCCTGGGTTAACATGCCTAATGCTTCTTGGCTGCTCCTTTGATATAACCAAACAAAAAATTGGTTCCTAGTGAAGTATCCTCTACCAGTCTTTGCTCTCATCCCCAGTTGGCCACGTTTATGATTCTTTTTTTCCTTTACAGGTCCAAAAGTGTGTGCTGATAGTCAGCCAACAGGCAATGTGTGTTGGATATTCTCACAACTTACAGATGGCGTGTTCTCTCTGTACCTTTAATAAAGGGCTCGTAGGCTCTTCTTCTTCCTGAAACCCTGAGTGCTCAGGCTATTACACCGGTACTCAATGGAAATAGGCTCCATTCTCACAGACTTCCCTCATGGCTTTGGGAAAGTCACTGTTACAGTTCCTCTGTTTTTTCTGTATGAAATGAGGATAACTGTATTTCCTCTCCTTGTCTGTGTTGGACTGCTGACTTTTTTGGACGGGTACGTACAGAGTCACGCACAACCAGGGTTTATAACCAATCTCCATTTAATTTATGTGTCTCTTGGAGAAGGGACTGGGATTCAGGTTTCCCCCCTCTCAGGCTGGTCCAGAGGAGATGTGACAAAGGGAGGAAGCAGACACCAAGCATCCCTGCAGCTGTGCACAGGCTGTGCGCCAGCAAAATACAGCCTGGACATTCATAGGTGAGTAACCTTGCACTGGGTTCCATAAAACACAAACTGGGAACAGTTTAAGGTTATTAATGCTGGGTGGCATGATTAACCATTCATGGACATCTCCCTGTTAAAAAAACCCAACAAAACAACAACAAAAAAATCAGGATAATAAATTTGGTCTATAATCCATGTCAAAAAACATGCTCTGATCAGGACTTTTCCCAGTAATCTGGATGATATCATTTGCTTTCTTGTAATGCAGCTTTCAGAGGTGGGCAGGCATATTTTTGTCACGTGATTTTTTCTGGACGATGATAAGCTTTCAAAGACAGACTTAGTTTCCTTATTCTTTCCTTGAATTCATATAGGTTTAAGATGTCGCCTTTAACCATGTTTCAGAGTTTGAATGCTTTATATTTTCAGGAAGAAATGTGAGAAAGAAAGAAAAACATAATAGCTTCCGATCATCAAATATTTTGGGTGAGTCATTCGCCTGCATTGCTAGATAAATGCAACAGGACATCCTGTAACCGTTATGCAGTTTCTTTAACTTCTACTTTTTTTTTTCCCTACAACATAAATAGTGAAGTAGGGAAGAAAGTGGCAGCGGAGTCCTGTCTGGGCACTCCTCTCTGCTTGGATCCTCTCCTGCATCAGGAGAGGGAAGTCACAAGTCACCTCTTGGGGTGACCACCCAGCTCAGTACTGAGACAGACAGACAGATTGTGGTCTCCTCCTGGACAGCAGCAGGGAAGTCAAAGGCAAAGCCTCCTGAGGGAAGTTAGAGAAGCTGATGTTATTTTCCGGAGCCTTTTGCTTTGTGGAGAAGTTTCAGGAGTTCCTAGCATCAGAGGGAGAGTGTAGCTATGAGTCTTCACTGGACTTCTCCTGGAAAAGACCTGGAAGGGGGGGTTCTGTGCCAGCAGTCCTTTCTCTCACCCACAGTTTCGAGACCAGCGTTCCCCAACCATTTTTTTTTAGCTTTTGCATGCCAGTAGAAGAATTTCTGAGAGATTTCCCTACTTCTCTTGGATAAAGGGGTACAGCTGACCAGAACAACAGTAGGAGTGGCATAACTGAAGTCAAAAAAATCCTGCTCCCAAGAAAAGAAAACAATAAATCAGAACATAATAATTCTAGTCATGGAGTTGGTATATTTAAAGGTAACAGAAAGAAAGAAAAACTGGCAAAAAAAGCGCCGCTTTTCTCTTTCTACTCTATCTGCAAGAGCAAACAGAGCTTTGAACCTTAGATCTATCAAAAGTCAATCTGATCTTATCCAAAGGCCTTGGGAAAAAAAATCTTATATCAGATAGATATCAGTCAGAAATCTTAGAGTAAGCCTGAGAGACAGTTTGCGTGTGTGTGTGTATACATACATAATCACCAAAAATTAAACAGACAGATTTATGATGACAGACCAAGTGAAAGGGAATTAGCGGAGTGCTAACAAATGAATAAAGCCTAACTTTCAGTAATAATTCCTGACAGAATTTCAGAGGCATTACTTCACATTAAATAACTGGAATCTCCTGAAATTCATCTTCCTCCACAAAATCTCTTTTCAAGACTTGTCCCTACTGTGACACTCAGAAGCAGTTAGCTGATGAAAATTGAATGGTGATGTGCTACTGAGGTACAGAGGATTTTATTTTGTTTTGTTTTTCCTTGCCACCTATTATATTTATTATTATTATTGCCCTTTCTTAGTGTCAGGAAATGCCTTTCTGTGTTTACACAGTACATAGCACAGTGGTCTTCAGTTGTGGTGGCAGTTTCAATAAACCCCATTAATAATTACCAGGAACTAAATCTGTCAATAAATAAGTCTCATAACTTCATGATCTGATCTGACAGTCAAATGAGGAAAAGTCAGTGTCTAACTGCTATCAGGCGTGTTTAATTCTGGCACTGTTCTTCCTCTCTGTCCCATACAGATACAGCCTCAGGAGGCAGAACAATAAAGATTTACATCAACATTTTCTCCAGAGCGAGAAGTTCCCTATAGTTCTTTTACACACCTCTCATACACACTTCTCTCACTCCCTCATTCTTTGAGTCTTTCTCTGATCTGGTCACAGGTATATTGGCAGCAAGCATTTATATTTTTTTTGTGTTTATATTGGCAAACTGTTTTTTTCCACTTTTCAGTCACCAGTTCTCCTGCTTTCTCCCGGTGCCATCTATTTCACAACTGTTTTTGTCAACAAAACATCTTTTGCTCCCTATCTGATTTCCACATCAGGATTCATGCCTTACGTCTAGACTGGGAAGACTCTGGGGCAGGGACTGTCTCGGGATTGACATGTATATATGTTTACTTATCCTCAAAAAGCCCCAGCTCCAAACCTCAAAGTCCTGTTACAGTAACTAATGGTGGCATGGGTGAAAAAGCTTTAACCTATTCATTCCAGGAACCAGCTGAAACACTACTTTCTGGCCTTGACTAAAAGATAAAGGTTACTACCAATTTCTTAACGGCCCTTCTAACCTTTGAGCTCTTCTTCCAGCTTCAGGCTCTGCAGCCTTTCTTGAGGCTGTTCGAGACTAGTAGTGTGAAGCCTTTTCTTTTTCTCCCTTTTAGTTGTGATAGCCTTCCTGAATAACTTGGTTTTCCCCGGCTTTTCTTCAAATATCACCTGAACCTTATCTTCCTCTCCTAATTCTTCTCACAGAGTTGTTTTCTAAGCCCTTTGATTTAGCTGGCTTAGTAAAACATGCTATGAAAAATGCCACAGGAAAGTGTTGCTTTGTTACAGATGTTTTTTTTTATTTCTGTAATATCTGGGAACTCTCGTTAGTTTACCTACTAACCTGCTTTCAGTGTTTGTCATTGGTGATTATGGTATCGATTTTCTGTTACATTCTCATCACCTAGTCTGTTGTAATCACTGTAGTCCCCTACTTCTCTTCGTACTTCAGAGCACACCTAGTACACCATTTTAGGGTTGTACTTGTTTCCTTTGTCTTTGATGACTGACACAGTGGAGCCAGTTCATGAAAATAGTCAGTATTTTCTGAGTTGTTAATTGAAAAGATTTTTTTAAAATTGTCGCAGAAAATAAACAGTGAAGCTGGGAAGGGAAAGAGAGTTTGTGTTATGCTGCTGTTAGTTTTCACATTTATCATTGTGTTTATTTATTTTTGTAAAGCCTGTTTCAACGTAACCTATGTACTGGATGATGTCAAGAAGCATAATACTCCCAAAGCCTAGGCAGCAGCACGTTCAGAAGTGGCATGCTGTTTTTTGCTGGAGAGAGCGCGTAATTCCTCGCCTACTGTCCATATCTATCCTACTTCAGTCTAGCCAAAATGCATCACCATCAGAGAACTCATGGATGGCTTATATGGAGATCACCACCGTTCCCTTCCTTAAATACAGCACAAACCATCCTCGGGGTTCACATCGTTGTTTACAGGCAGTGCAGGAGAATGATAAGGAAACAAAGGAAAGTGGCCTTTCATGGCTTGGCTTCACCCCCATCTCCTGGGGCTGGACAGTCCCCGTGAGGGAGCCTGGAGCTGCAGGGTGGCAGCATTTAGGGAGGTGATGTGGTGTTGCCTCCCATCAGCCATCTCCTGTGTCTGTGGTTGCACGAGGCTCCGGCAGATGCTGCATGACTCCTCTGCACAGGAGTCTGATCCCGGCTGATGCGCTCAGCCTCAGAAGGCTGTAGGCAGCTGTTGGCAGAGGTAGGTGCGCACTGTGGCTGTCCTGTGCAGGTGCTTCCTGACCGCCTTGGAGCCAAGGCTGGGTCTAACACCCCTCCTCTGCATAGCCTTCCGTTGCCCACAGCAGCCGGCTGAACGATAATCATCAGACTGTCCTACAGACGTCTTTGTGCCTCGTGAACATCTGCCTCTGCCTTTGCCTTCGTGTCCTGCCACGGTACAGTGTGGCAGACATACTCACGAGTGTGACACCGAGAAAAGTGGTCCTGGGAACCTGGCTGAAGTTTCTCTCGTAGCTGGGGCCTCTGACATCCCCCCAGACCTCATCACATTCACATGCTCCCCATCTGAGGGTCCATAAAGTCTTGGGAGATCCTTGTCAGCTCCCTCCTGGCACAAACCACCAAAGTGTGGCTGCTCAGTGGAGAAGTCCTCTACAGCACTAAGTCCCTCTTTCCTGACTGTTTCATTCAGACTGACAGTTTCTTTGAACAATGGGAGTCTTATGGGACTCCTTCACAAAGATTTCTGGTGTTTCTCTTCTTAAAGAAGTAGCCCGTGCTGGTTCCTGTTTATCTTCGCTCATATTCTCCACTGCATAGATGAGCCACAAGATCAAAAGTACATGGACTACTTAGTCCTTGAAGACTTTACCTGCCGTGCCTGAGGGATCTGTCTGGCCAACAACATTTCTAAGTGCCATAATTTAATATTTTTATCATTGTAAGCAGTTTCTATTATGGGCTAATTCTTTCAGGAAGTATCAACTTGTTAGGTCTCTCTGTCTACTTATAATTAGCAAGTAGCCTTAACTCTGCCCTACGTGCCATAACAGCAAGTTAATATCGTTGTTGGCAGTCAAAACCAGACTCTTGCCAAAACTGCTATTCATAACTTTCAGTTCAAGAAACAATGTACTACTGACCAGAGCTACCATGAAGTTGTCAGGTATTTGCTTTTCTGATTTTTAAATGACATTCAGTCTTTAAATGGAGCACAGTTTTGCTTTGGCAGGCAAGGTTAAACCTATGCCATTATTAGTCTTGTTTTTTTTTTTGTACACTTTGCCTTACTGATATACCTGGATGAGAACAAATGTGTCTTAATACCTCTCTTATGTTTTTATGTTTTTTCATCATGATTTTGCTGTTCTTGTCATTATATTAAATTGAATGTTAAGAGTCATATTTCTAAATCTGGCTTTCAAATATCAAGCAGTGAAACAGGTGCACACAGTGTAAGAGTGCTGTCCTAAGAAAACACTGGACACAGCATCTGGTTGCAATCGGGATAGGTGGGCTCAACCTCATATGCAACAAACTGGGTGTGACTCGCAGTTTTCTTATTGCTCGATAGACTTCTTCCAGCCGCTACCTGCAGAGCAGCTTGGAAATAAAGTAACTTCTTCCAGTCCAAAGACAGCTGGGTATGGGAGAACATGATGAAGAATTGCAGAGAGGAAAGTGTGCACATGAATCAAAAGCATGATCTCACTTTGGGGCCAGTGTGGCTGATGGCCGAGCAGGTAGGGCGGGAGGCTTGAGTGGCATGGATTAAAGGCAAGTTTATTTGAGAAGGCGGCCTTAAGAAAATGGAGATTAGCAGACCAAAGAGAATTGAAGACAGAATCACGGAATAGTTTACGTTGGAGTTCAACTTCCCACTCAAAGCAAGGCTAGCTTCAAAGTTAGATCAGGTTGCTGAGGGCCCTGTCTAGTATCTCTAAGCATGCAGATCCTGCAGGCTCTCTAGGCACCTGTTGCAGGTTTAACTGCTCTCATGGAGAAAATATTTTTCCTTAGATCCACCTGGAATTTTTATTGCTGTAACTTTGACCATTGCTGCTTTTTCATTTCACTGCACCTCCGAGAATCTGTCACCTTCTTCTCTATAAAACATCTTCAAGTAGCTGAAGATTACGATTAGACCTTCAGCAACCCATCTCTTCTCTATGATGAACACAGGTCTCAGCTTCTCCTCATATATCATGAGATACAGTTCTCCAGTCATCTTTGTGGCTGTCTGCTGAACCTGCTCCACTTTGCAAATTGATTGCTGATGAGGAACAGGTAAAAGATAATGTGATAGGAGAAAAGGTAGGAGACAAAAGAGAAAGTGGAGGAAAACCTTCAAAAAGCAAAGCCCAGGGCAATTAGGACACTATATCCAAAAGAAAATGCAAGGTGGGAATGCAAAAAAACAGCATGAGGAAAGTGGCCACACAGTTCCAGCTGTGCCCTGTAGTAGCTGTCACTAGAACATCTCAAGAATTCGGCCCAAAAAGCTTTTATCTGAGAGCTGTTGTTCCACTGATTCATTTCAAAGGTTAACGTTGACGTGTATTTCTTTCCAAAATGTCTTACTACAAATCAAATGAATTTTGCAGTAGTGTGCATAAATTAGGGAGATGATGAAATGGGAGGGTATTCACATAAGATAGTTACCAAGAAGAGTGAGTGATATTAGGGTTTTGCATTAGACTTACTCTCCCATGAACACAGATGTCTAAGTAAGACAACTCTAAGACAGAGATGCGGGGCTGGCAGATAGTGATGTCCAGGCTCTGATTCCTTGATTTTCTTTATTGCAGCAGTCATGGCCATGAGCTTGCTGTGCAGCCACATTCCCATTCGTTTTGAAGCATCCTCATCTTCTGGAAGCCCCTCTCCAGCTTAGTGGCATAAGAGTCACTTGGCAGTTTCCGCTCAAAATCGTCATCAGGGCTGTAGCTGTCACGAACAGAAATTTCTCCTACTGCTTTGGGACTGCTGTGAGCCATTCCTCTGATCATGAGCTTGACAGATCAACTGGCTGTTGCTCAATGACCCCATCACCATAGCTGGCAGGAGTTGATTTGACACATCAGGGCAGGCAGCTACTTTGGAGGCCTGGTAATGTCAGTCCCTGACAATGCGCTACATTCCTGCAGAGGTGATGGCAAAGCAGAGCGGCTTTTTGAGTAGTGTCACCGAGCAATGGGACAACAGTTACCGTCTTTTAAAATGTGTGCATGTTATTCATTCTAAAAAAAGGACATTTGCCTTTTTTAGAGAAAATATTTGTGTAATCATCTACAAATCTAACCTGGAATAGTGTTTTAGGGACTGTCTAATAGTTTTTTCTCCTTTAGTGCATTACTCGGTAAAGTAGATATTTGACATTTTCAGCTATACCTGCAAATTATGAAGCGCATACCGACCTCTGCTGAGTGGGGTTTTTTTTCCACTTTTAAAATCTTTTTATGATGAGTGAATCCACTTAATCATCTAAATAAATGTCAACAATTATCCAAAACTGATCTATACTGAAATAATAATGTTATCAATAAAAAGCATTAGAAAATTTACATTTACAAAGAGCTAAAATCTTCATAGCTTTATATACTCTTATTAAGTCTAAATGCCAAACTGAAGAGGAAATCAGAAGTCAGAGAAGTAGGAGAACATGCAGGGTCGGATATGGTTGGCTGTGTCCCATTTGAGCCCATTTCAGAGCCTGAAAGAGGTGGAAACCAGTTGAGCTCTTTTGGCAATGATATCCAAGGTGCTGGGAGTCCCTTAGCAGCAACACTTCTTCTGCATGGTTCTGATGCCCTCCACTCTCCTTGTAGCTCCCTATTTGGTGGCCTTCCTGGGAGGTGAAAGACTTGGAAAAGATGTATCATCCTTCTGGTTTCTCAGGCCCAAAATAATATTTTTTTCTATTTTTATTTTTTTTTCACCAGCTTTATTTTGCACAAATCGTAAGGTTGGAAAACCCGTCTCTACAGTAATTTAGGTAGTAGATTAGAATTAGATTAGAATCTACTGCATATCACATATTTTAGCTAAGAACGTTAAAGATAGGGTTCATTTAGTTTATCTCTGAGCTGGCACATTTCTCAAGCACCCACACAGCTGCACCTGAAGAAATGCTGATATATACACACAAATAGCAAATTAGCTATGCTTATCATTAGGCAATTTGCACACCTAATGCAATGTATGCATTTGTATGTATTGGTGGACTACACGGTGCACCTCAGTGTTTCCTTTTGTGAGCAAACTTGACTTACTTCTGAGTCCCAGCTCACTTAAACTTAACCGTTTATGAGCAAGAGGGCTGCCTTAGTGACAGCAATGTGTGCACACGTGTGGAACTTTATTCCAGGTTGCACTAATAACCTCGTGTTAGTAGTGTGAACTGTTTGACTTGTTCATGGAAGCTGTTTAATAAAGTTTTATGTTACAGTATGGACCGCAGAAAAAAAAGTCCATATGCTTGCCATTTTACTTCACAGGGATGACAATTAACTTAGTTAATCAGACATCTCTTAACATGCGTGCCATCTTCAAGATTAGCCTAATCCCCCCAGAGCTCAGCCTAAAATTGCTTTTGATATTTCAGTTGTATTTATAGTGCCACCCTTGCCTCTAAGGCTGTGGTCCAATACAACAGCAAACCTCATTCTAAACACTACTGGACCAAAATTGCAGTGGCCATCTAATACAAAGCACTGCCCTGATACATACAGTAGAAAGTTTTGATGTATTAAATTTGTATCAATGAGTTTTAAACTGGCTTGGCTGTAGTATAAATTCAGTGTCTCTCTCACAGCCAGCACCATCCCAAGAGTTTGCCCCAATGCCCTCTTGCTTCTGGCCTGCTCATTCTACTCAAAGATAACGATCCTTGAACGCCACCTGCAAGCTTGCAATCTTACATGTGTTGGCCATCTCTAATGGATACTCACCAGTCAGGCTTCTTTGTCACAGATCTTACCTTCGATTCCTGCTTTGCATCAGATCTCTTTGTCAGATCTTTTCCTCAGCCCTTCCCTTTGCCTCAGCGTTCACGCAACCTGTCTGCCAATACAGCACTGTCACTGACTTACAGCCAGGCTAACTGAAGTCAAGCCATAAATCTATGCAAGCCATAAATATAGCTGATGTTCCTCAGAAACCACCTCTTACACTGCACCATGCTGCAGACCTTTGTGGGCAATACATATCAAGATACAGTTCACCATTTCCCACAGGTGCTTCAGTGGGGACATCAAAGGGACTTGGGAAAGTTAAGGGCAAAAGACATGTCTCTGAAAAGTTCTGCAAGGTGGTTAGGGGCAACAGTGGAAAGGAGAGCACAGGTGAGATGGTGCTGGCAGGTTTACTGTCATTACGGAGGTGGACCATATCCTAAGCAGGGACATACAGATGTTTTCCGAGAAGAAAAGGTACTATATAGCAAAGAACCTAGAGTTTCCCTGCGTTGTACTTGGGGTCACTCCCTTTAAGGTAGAGGACAAGTTTGAGCACAAAAACCTGGCGATATGGAAAAGACAGCCAAGGATAAATTAAATATTCTTGGTAGCCAAAAGCACCATCTACCCCAAATGCTCCAAGAAGGCTTTTTTTTTTTTTTTCCCCTGGATTATCTTAGCATTCTTTAGGCACTCATTCTGCTCCCATGTTCTTTATTGACAAACTAACTAGTACGTGAGGAACGCTGCTCCCTAACTTTTGCACACCCCTAAGTTTGTGCCAGAGGCTTCTGCCTTGGTTTGTCCCAGGCTTGTGCCATATGGTACCTCCCCATCACCACCCAGAGTGTCCCTCTGACCCCTGCACCACCATACTTTGTGTTAGGTTGAATTGCATGTCATACTCCTGCAAGCCTTCCAGGTCTGTCAGCCCAGTATGTCCCAGTATTGCCCTCTTATTCCCAGCAGTCCCCTCCCTTGGAAAGAGCAACTTGCCACATTATCAAGAGATAGGCTTGTCTGTAAAGAAGTTTCTCCAGTGGAGAAATCTACCTTCACTGCCCTCCACATTGTTGCATCTATCTATCTCAAAGACCATGCATCCTTCAGAAATGTATATGCTTCCACTCATCCTACGAGGTCTCCTTTCCCCCAAGTCTAACACTAACATAGGTTTGCCATCCCTCACTGACTCCAATTCACAGCCCTCTGTGGCTTTGGAGCAACCCATCCAAAGAATATGCACATGGAAGCTGCCAATAGTTGAGCTGATCCAGGCAGGGCAGAAGCTGCTGGTGTAGACCTTCAAATAACCTTTGGAAATCTTAACAACCTGTCTGGCTAAGGAAAGAACAAGGATTAGTTTTATTCTCTTACTAAACCAATTCTGCTGACTGTGGCAGAAAACAGAACAGCCAGTACAGGGTGTGCACGACAACCAAGAGGCTGGGCAGTTCTGCAGCAGCAAAGGTGTGGATGCAGGAAAGAGGTGTTTGTGATGATAAGAAAAAACAGGCTTTGTCCCAGACTAAATAAAGTATCCTAGGACATCCAAAAAGTGGAGCCAGTTGACAAACACAGCTGCTGTTGAGACCACACATGCTAGTATAGACTCAGAGGAGGTTGGTATTGGCCATAATGAGCATCAGTAATTCCTGCTCCCTCAGAAGCTCCTGGTACCTCAGAGTTGGACTTCCTTACCACTTCATATCCTATCCTAAACACCTCCACACCAGGTAACTTACCCGAGGCTCAGCGGCTGCTAAGGGACAACTCCTAATAGAGCAGGCATTGCCTGCAGGAGACACCATATGAGGTTCTCGCTACAACCTGATCCCAGACAAGAACTCGGGCAGTGCCCATCTTCCACTCTTCAAGTATGTCTGGAAATAGCTGCTGTGTCATTTCATTCAAGATTTGATTTTCTTTTTGCCTTTGTTTTTCAATTACTTTCTACTTTTCATTTGTTTCCAGCTGAGAGCATCACTGGGGGGCTTTCACAGCAGAGCTGGATGGCATCGGGGACGTTAAGGGTTGAAATTTCAAACGTTTCAAAGCCTGGGGCAAAGAGCTGCAGAGCTGCGAGGGATGGGCCGGCACAGCTGGGATTTCAAAGCCAGTAGGGCCTGGCTCCAAGAACGGGATACAAAGGCCTTCAGGGGGAAACAGCAACTGGGAACAGGAAAGTCAGAGAAAAGCTGATTTACTGCTCATGTCCGACATACGCATGATTTCAAGTTACAGCAAACAGCTGTCAACCACGCAGCAGAAAACAATTAGTCAGGTTGTCCCTGACAATGTGACCCTCCCAGTTTTCATGGGAAATGAGGGAGCTGCAGCTGGTGGAGGGGCTGGGCTGTAGTTCCACTTGTACTCCTACCATCTTTTGGCTCTCTGGGTTTTTGCGAAGGTCACAGCATGCAAACAGGAGCCCTATTCAGAGGGCAGTTTAGTAGCCCTCCAGCATTCGTTTAGACACATTGCACAGCCATTCTGAAGCCCTACACGAGGCGGCAATGCAAGAGGTTCTAGCAAGAGCTAGTCTGCTGCTAAAGGCAAGATTAGGTAAGCAGGCTCATCCAGTATTAGGGTGATTCAGCAACTCCATTGCTCCAAACGGGCTCAACAGCAGGTCTGTATTTGGCATGGCTGCACAGCATTAGATGGGCAGGAGATACGAAAGATGTGAGCGCCATATGCCTTGTCAGACCAGCCAGCCTGAGCTGATAGCAGTAGAGTATCTGTAATGATCCATGATGGCTCCTCCCTGGGGTTCCTGCAGATGGAAAATCGTGCCAGGTCAGGAGACAGGGAATAAAGGGATCACCCTACCATGTTGCTGTTACAGGTAGCACAGCCTTCCAACATGTCCTCCACGTCCACAGAGGGCGCACCCTGAGAACTTTATGGGTGGCAGGGGTCACCTCCTAACTCACACAGGTAGTTGTCCCCTTCCCAAGCCCAGGCTGATGGGTAATGCACCAGCAAAAGTTAGGTGCTCCCAGGTTTCGTATAATCAAGGCAACCCTTCTTTTTGATGCGCAGTGGCACTCTGGTGGTAACTACCTTCTGTCCCAGATAAGAGCTACTTCTCACAAACCCTGTGCAACATGGGGAGGGGGGTCAGTAACTCTAATTGGTACCAAACCTTTTCATCAATGCTACCAGCTCTGACTTCATTAACTCAATGTCCACATATGTTGCCTGATGCTCTGCACCATCCCAGAGGAAAATGCAAGCTGCGCTTGATGCAGGGAAGCCTCATACTGCTCTACAGCTGTGACCAGGAACGGGACCGCCTTCCTACTGCTACTGCAGCTGTTCAAGAGATGGTAATGATGGTCCAGTGCCTCTCCGTGAGGAAATTTTCCGTAGCGACTGGCTGATCTTGGAAAGGCAAAGCTACACTTCAACAGCAGCCCACTCTGGAAGCTGCCTCCAGAAACACCACGTTGCTTCTGAACTAACAACTCATGTGGTGCAGGACAGGCAAGATGCAGGTTGGACACCCATCCAGCCTGGTGATACTCAGCGTAATGCCTGGAGTACGAGGCAGCAAACAAACAAATATATCATCACTGTGTAATCTTGCTAATTTGAAATGATCACCTGCTCCTGAATTAGCTCAAATCTGTTCTTTCAGGTAAATAAATATTAGTCATCACAGAACTGTGTACTAAATTAAGAATAAATTAAACACATTCTTTAATAGCGTGGGCAGCTTCTTCAGACCAAGAATAATATCTGAAAATGGCTACGAATCTTTGAAAGCAAAGGGCTCCTGGAACCACTTTTTTGCCAGCTCACCCTTACTGCTGCCTACCTGAACGAGCTGTGAAGAACTCACCCGTTCGGCTGCTTTTCTTGGCTCCCTGAGTAAGATGATATTCATGAGAACCAAGATGACCCTTTATTTGAGCTGTTGTTTCTACAGAAAGGCAATTGGGATATTCTGTAGAGCGCACACAGGACATTTTCAGTCTCCATCAGGATACGCACCAGTGCCGTCCCACCAAGACGCTCACTGCTCATTGCAACCAGGTCTCAAACCGGCTTCCAGTGTTGGACACGTTTTGATTCGCAAACTAGCAATTTTTCTGCTCACAGCCACGAAACAAGAGGAAACAAAATGGGAGGGAGTCCTGTGTATAAAAAAGGGTAATGGCAGGTGAATAAAATATTTAAAATCAGCAAAGACACAGAAGAAGGCTTTTTCTTAATGTTCAGAATTAGAGTATCTCAAGGCAAACACTTTTTCTATATTATTACGTATTAATATGTATATTATGTATTAATAATATTATTATCTGTATTATTATGGCTCATTCATGGCAATTAGAATTAACAAGATGAAATAAAAAAGAGTCAGTTTAGGATTTATGGGCAGAAAATGTCTGTGTAATAAAATGTAAGCAGCTGTGCATTAGGCAGACCACGGCCTACAGAAAAGATGCCAGCTTTCCCTGATTTAACCTACTGAGTATGTGTAGCATTAGCCTGAACGACAGGGCAAACATAGGTTGAGTCCATATAGGAATCTGTGCATTATTCCCCAAAGCGTTTTTAAATAATTTGAAAACTTTTAGCCATCAAATTAGTCAGGATCATAAATTAATGTGATACATTTCAAATAGTTACAATGGAACTGCAATTAAAAGCTAAGATCTTTTTTTAGTTTTCATTTCTCTTTAGTGTCACAAAACTTATTTTCCCAGGCTCCAAACTGGAAATAGGAACAGGAACTGATAAATATCCACACATAAGGGTACATTAACTTGTTGCTTCATACTTGAAAGCAACATTTATTTCCTATATTATTCTTTGAACAAACAAAAGCAAACCGCCTTTATCACATGAAAAGCACATTTCTTAGAATAAAATTTGTAAATGTTCTTCTTACATACGTCAATATGGCTTTCTCTAAAATCGTAGGTTACAGTAAGAAAGGAATTACAGTTACAATGCAAAAGGAATGCCAAAAGAACCTGCTTTTATTTTCTGGGGGTTTTCTTGTTGTTTTGTTTTTTTTTGTCCAACAACATTGTGTGAAGAATGAGCATGTGACTTGGATCTCATTTTTCATAATCCATTCTTCAGTACTTCTTTAAAAATTGCTACATTTTTTACAAAGCAGGTTAACAATTTGGACTTTAACTACTTAATGATAATCCCTTGAGGAAGAAATAAAATACAGAAAAACAATGCAGGCCGTGACCATGTAAATGCTGTAATTTCTATAGAAAAGTCATTTTACTCTGTCAACAAATTGAGAACGAGTTTCCAAAACTCTGGCCCATTCAAAAAGGCCAGATGTCTCAACGTTTTAGTTTTACATGTATCTTTGCTCTCTCTTTCCCTGTTCTTCTGTGAAGAATTTAAATCCTTCTAAACCTATATTTGAACAAAGTGATCTTTTTCCTGCTTTTTTTTAATTGAATGAACCCAGGTGTTCCTTGGGCTCTCTCTCAAATTACTGCTCTGGCTGTGTCACTTACGCTTTCATGACTAGCAAGTATTCCTCTATTACTGCTCTGCTTCTGGGTTCAAGTCTACTGTAGAAAGTGCTCCGCAACGATGGGATTAAGGACTATATAAAACCAAGGAGTGAAGTCTGCCGTCTGTTTTCATTGTCTGTGACAAAGTTTGATTTACTGCGCAGAGCCACTGTCCCCTCCAGTTTGTGCCACTACACACCGATGGACGCAATCCAAATGATAATCAGCAGCCACATACACAGGTGTGCAGCCGGATTGGTCTGGAGTCTACAGGGCTACGTATAGGCTGGTAATTAACAGTGCCCAAGGAAACTTTCCTGGACATTCCCGAGTCCACTGACAAATTGCCAGATTGATCCCTGGCCACTTACCACTCTCAAAATTTTTCCAGAGCTGGTCTGCAAGTTAACCTGGGCCAGGGAATCTTCAGCCACCATTTTGGTGTAGTCTCTGCATTCTGGATGCCAAGAGCATGGACACGGACTCTTACAGTGCCAGTTGGCCTCGGTGCTGGGGCCTTACAGTCTCGTGGCTGTGCTTAATTCAGCAGTAAGGACAAAGTCTGGAAGTCAAGCCGGCCCAAAGCGGAAAATCAATTGCTGAGCAGGAACGCTAGCTGGCTAACGTGACTCACAGTCCTTCGTGCAAGGACTTCCACTTGAGTGGCAGGCTTGCAGTTTCTGTCTTGCCCCATTTTACACCACCCCCCAACTTTTTTGATCTATACATTTTAAAACATGTGACTAACAGCAGATCTACAGATGTAGAGAGGCTGGAACTAGCTTTTTTTATCTCTTGGCAAATATATGAGAGAGAAACTTCCTTTCCTGCTTACGCTTTCCAAGGTACATTTTGTACATATTACTCTTACCAGTGGGTATGAGGATGCCTAAAACCGTGACTTATTTCAAATGATACTTACAACCTGCCTTTGGTGGTTTGTTTTTGGTTTGGGTTTTTTGTTTTTTGTTCTGGGTTGTTTTTTGTTTTTTTTTTCTTTTGTTATTTACTCTACTCCACCCCTTCTTCAAATTAGTGCTTTTGGGGCAGAATTGAAGAGTTTGTGCTCTGCCTCCTGAATCTCATATTGCACAGCAGCCTATTGGGGGTAATTCAGCGCTTTTTTTTATTTTTCCAAATGATTTACATTATAGGTAAGACTGTATTTTTACTAGACTGCTGGACTCTATTATGCATTTACAAAACTAAATTTTGTTTTATTTACATTAATGCTTTGATAGGAGAAGGTGATTTTTAAAACCAGTGGAATATTTGATAATGAAAAGAAGAAATAGGGAGAATGCACCATTTCTCCTTTCCAAGAAGAAAGATACAAGATCAAGGTACTTACCCTGTTGAGAAAAACAGAAACATGAGGCACTACGAGTACATTCTCTTGAGCCTCCGTGATAGCACTTCCAAACAGAAATAGCTCATTTTACATAAAGTTTTGGAATCCAAATTTCCAACAAAAAAAAAAAAATCCCCAACCCAAGACAACGTAAGTTAAATCAGATCTTTCCTTTTTATATAAACTTTTCATAGGGAAAAATGTTGGTTTGTGTTTGGGGTTTTTTTGTTTGTTTTTAAAACACCTTTAAACAAGTTGGGGGAAGGGAGAAAACATTTACCAACTTTTTCATAGAACTTGAAGGAATTCCTTACTGTCTCACCTTACAATATTTTTAGAGGCTGGTCTTAGTATGAGTATCTACATGACATTATTTTAATCATCGATGATATAATTCAAAGAAGACAAGCAACTAGTGCCCACCACTTTTCAGAGCTCTACAGATGCCCAGGGACATCCGGGACTCATTTAGAAATGTGACAGATTACGCTCTGACTGCTTCTACGGACTGAGTCTTCTGCCGGATCAAGGTAGTGGCTGTGTCCTGGAGTCACAGCCTCGAAACAGGACTGCAGCACATGCTACAGTGACATGATTGTGCCAGTTGCACATGACCGCGTGTGGCAGACCGTTACATCTGTGCCAAAGACCTGTAAGTCCTGCTATCACAGTTTGCTTTCCTGGACATGTTTCAGGTTCTTCTCTTGAACCCGTGGGGAGTGAGCTGCGCTGAGCCATTTTCAGCTACTTGGATGCCCTGCTGGAAGCCCTCGCCAGCTCCCCAGTCTGCTCCAACTCTCAGTTAGGCCTTATTGGTGGACTTCAAGAAAGTGTACAGCGATACCTTTGAGCATCTTGCATCTTGTACCTAGTACCACTTTGACCGTTCCCCAAAGTTGTTCCACTGCCTTCAATGTTTTATATGGAAAGCTCAAATGCTTTTCTTTTGAAATTCTGCCTTTGAAATCTCCACGACCCAAACTCGTCCAGGTGGTGTGGCAGTACACGCACGACACTTTGACTCCCGTTCTTGTAGAGCTTTTCAGCTGCATCCTCTGGGTGTTATGTCCACACGTTCAAACTTCCTGTGTTGCTGACCTATGAGATTTTCTTTCACTTTTCAACAGGCTAATAAATCGTTCTTAAAAAAAAAAAAAAAAAAAGAAGAAGAACAGAAAAGAAAAATAAAAAAGCTAACCTTACTTGTTCTTTGTTTTCTTCCAACCCAGCTTCCAATGGACCTTAGAAGTTGCTATAGTCGAGTTTCGGAGATGTTCGTGATGGTTTTTTTAGGCTGTTGGCCTTTTTTTCTATTTTCCCTCTGGGGCTGAGGCCGGTTTATGCAGTTATAACCATTAACGGAGGCCAGCCCACCGCATGAAGCCTGCCCTAGGGCAGAGGGGTTCTCCGGCCCCGAGGCAGCCCGGCAGAGGCGTACCCCCAGCGCTACCCCCCATCCCCCTTC
>VZSZ01007024.1:140115-166457 GCA_013398815.1 Ibidorhyncha struthersii | reverse complement strand
GGAAGTAATTCTCAAAACTATGATTTACCTCGGGCCGCTTTGCCCGGCTTCTGCGGTGCTCTTGAGGGCTCGGGTGCCTTCGGGCTGCTTCGTGCGGGAAAGCGTGCGAAATCGGCCGGTGGCGGCCCGTGTTTCGAGGCAAGGCGCGATAGCCTCCACTCAGGGGAGACGTTGTGGCCTCTGGGTATTCCTCCTTCCACTGCTTTCTTTTTTTCTAGGAGAGTAAATCCCGGAGCGTCTTCCAAGTTAAAGCTGCTTCCTCTTAACCTGTATGTTGAAACGTGCGTTAGCTTAAAAGAAAGACGAGAAAACGGTATTTGGTGCATGGTGTTTCTTGCTGGCGACTGTTGTAACAGTACTGTGTGCCTAAAGGAATGGTCTTGAGGGGTTTTCTCCTCCCGATTTTAGTTTAGGAAGCAAAAGTGGAGCTAGATCTGCCTAGTTGATGCCGTACCTGCAGTAAAGCAGTTAGAGTTTCTGTTGAAATCGCATCTTCTACGTGTTTGCAGTGAATGGGTTTGCAAGAACTCATCTCGCCGCCTCGCTCACCTCTGTTGGCACTAAAGACTAAAGAGATTAACGCTTAAAACTTGTTTAGCCAGATCATACTACTGTGGGTATACACAGGGAGCACAGAGGCTGAGTTCTTATTCTGTTATTCCATCTGAAACCCCAAATGAGTATCTCGTCTCTTGCCTTTCATTCCCGTCTTTGAAAAAAAGAAACAATCTATCCAATCTTAATGTATTTTAGCACATCATAATACAAATTGTAAATTACATTTCTTAGCTTGATCCCATAAAGTACCCAGGAGACTTTTGTAATTTAGATATCTTAATGTTAGTTGCAAGTATCTGCAAAGTATGAGTGCTGGGTAGATAAGTCTGCGCTCATCGTAGTATCACTAAAGGGTTATTTTTTTTTTAAAAAAAAGGAGGATTTTTTGTTGGGAAATTGCAAAGCTATGCTGGGAAAATGTAGCTCAGTTTTGTCGAAGAGGTAGTCAAATTATGTTTGTGTGAATTGTTTCCAACCCAGTATTGAATGCAGAGTAGGTGTTACTTATCTTTTATGTGTTGGGACTTTGTATCTTTATAATTGGTACCATCAACAACACGGAAAGTATGGATGAGAAAAACTCACGACAGTTTTCTCTGAAAAAGTAGCAACAGGCTAGAAATCGGTTAGATACTGTTTAATAGGATGTTATGAAATCTTGAGCGAGGATTAAAATTAATGAACTCTGAGATCAACAGATGTCACATTCTACAGATCTCTTGAGACTTACAGCTTCTTTCTCCATTTCAGCTTTGTGATCTACAGACCAGTTAGAAGAGAAATCTTGATTTATAACATAAAGGTCTATTTTAATTGTGTGCTGTTGAGATATGTATTTTTTTAACTGTAATGGTATACAACAATCATCTTTGTCCAGTAGCTGGCTGACTTGAAGTTATTCTGCTTTTCTCCTGTAGTTTTCTTGAGTAAATAAGGTTTTCTTTCCTATATAAATATACAGAGGACAAGGTAAGGCTTAGGACTTTCCTTGTAAGTTCCTTGACCAGTGGAGTTGGGCAATGACTTTTTCTGACAATGCAATGGATTATGAAACTTTTGCATACAAAGTTAAACCCCGTTGCCTTTAAGTTGTTTAATATTCCATTTTTTAATGCTATCCTGTCAAAAGTGTTTCCATAAATGTGAAATTCTTTCGTGCATGTATTTATGTATAAGTAACCTTTCATGATACTTTCCCCTCCATTTTATCTATGTAATTGAAGTGAGATATCTTTATTTGGCCTTGTTGGCTCTTGTAAGATAAATGGCATCACAAAACATCAGGTGTTGTGGGAAGCAATTCCTAAAACAGGCAATGAAAAAGGTCCAAGGTCCTCCTGGCTGAGCTTAGTAGCTGAGATTTAGCGGGGTGGCTCAGAAGACCAGAGACGCTACATCTGTCCCTTCTTGTGCTGCACATCAGAGAGCAACATTTGACCTCTCTATAGCTCTTCAGGAAAGTTTAAGAACTGCGGTATTTAATCTCACGTGTGATTCCATGTCTGTCACAAAAAGGAGATGTTTTCCTAGCTGTACCTCAAACCAGCACAGCATGTTATTTGGAGTCTTAATGGATCTCTTCAAGGTTTTTAGATGGAAACGTGTTGACCATGACCCCGTTTTCATTTTTCTCAAAGAGCTAGGTGATCTGGGGAGNAATTATGTTTGTGTGAATTGTTTCCAACCCAGTATTGAATGCTGGAAACGTGTTGACCATGACCCAGTTTTCATTTTTCTCAAAGAGCTAGGTAATCGGGGAAGGGGCAAGGTCCTTTCCATACGTGCATATTCTGAGTGACTTTTTCTTGTGTTCAGGGAAGCGCAGAGCCAATTTTACTCTTGGGGTCCAGGAAGCCCTTTGCAAGAGTGAATGAAAACAGAAAACAAGCAGATGAGGAATAAATAAAGAAATATTTAATAAATAAATACATAAAAAGGCATGTGGTGGGCATTAGGTGTAGACTAGGACTCCTAACACTCTGCTCTGGTAGCGTGGCTGTACACAGAGATGTATTTCTACAGCTCCAGTGATCCCTGGAGGATGTGATCTGTCACGTGCTAACGCAAGGGATGGGAGGAGAATCCGTTGGTCGAGAAACTTGGGGTTGTGTGAGCTTTGAGTGTGGTAGGTGATACTTCCTTCTGAAGCTATGGAGCTGGGTGTGTAAATAATTCCACCAAACCACGTGACTCTGTTAAGTAGTATTTATTGTTATTTTGCCCCTATAGGATTTCTATCTCTAAGAAGAACAGCTTAATTCTGTAGAAGAACCAGTTGCCCAGCTGAGAATCAGTATTTTTCTCCTGCTGATCATATTCCTACTTCCTATTTCTCCCATTTATTTGTGTCCCCTCTTTCAGGAGAGTGTAGGGGTGCTTGAGATGGTGTAGGGAAAAGGGCTTCCAGACTTGCTGAGCCATGCCACAGGAAACTATGTAGATAAAAAATATAAAGTTACATTCATATGAAAACAGTCTTTAGTGAAGCATACAAGGAGAAGACTGCCATACTCTAAACAGTATTGGTACCTTCTCAAAGAAATCAGCTTCTACTAATAAAAGGCAAATACAATGTAACTGTCCTTAGTGTGACTCTTCCTAGTTTAAACTTAATTGTCCTTTGGGGAAGGATGGAAAGGTTTGTGCTTTCATATTTATTTTTGCCTGCTTCAAATACATTTCCTGTTGACATTGTCATTAAATGCTGTAATTTCCGAGGTTGAATCATTCACAGTCATGTTCGGCACCTTTCCTGAAAATGTGAGTTCATGGAACAAAACGCAAAGGCAGAATTCATCTTGTGTTGGAAGCATTTCCTCCAAGTATTTATGAGATACTTGTATTGGTTGTGTGCCCTAATGAAGTACTCATAGAGGTAAATAGTTTAATTATTTCTGTCAGCTGAACGTCAGAAGAGAGACGGTATTTTGACGGCACTTTGCTGGGGACAGAAGGAGGAGGAGACCAGGGAGAGGTGAAGGGGAGAGTGGGTAGGTCTCATTTCTCTGGGGGAACAAGGGGAGACTAGCACCATTCAGGCCAGTATTTGCCATCCCTTAGGTCAGCATGGCCTGTCTTTTTCAAACTGCTGGCATCTCAAGTATCTACAATTGGTTCCTGTGTTTGCGCAGCGTCCTATCTTACTTCTTCAGTTCAAAGGACTCAAATGATAAACAGTCTGAACAATGTGTCCTTCTTCCTCTATGGTCTCCGCTGCGCGTAGTGTGAGGCTACTTCTTCCTGTCTAAATTGTGGTTGATATGTTGTAGAAATTGCTACTTCAGTTTGCAAAGGCCTGCTTCTCACTATGCACGTTCTTGTGACCAAGCCATTTCTTGAAAGTGCCTGTGATAGCAAACTGTGCGATCTTAAACTGGAAAACGTGATAGCTCACCACAGGGGTTGACGTATGGGATGCAGCTGCTCTTCTGGAATGGGCTTTTCTGCAGTTTTCTCTGTTTTAGAGGGCTACTAGAAGTCAGAACGTGACAAAAGCTTGGAGGGAGTGGACTCCCTCTGGGATGTGTTCTTAACTACTCCTTTGTTGGTTTAACAGAAAGTCGTTTCAGGAAGTTCATTAACAAAAAACACAGTCTGTCAAGTGGGCTTTCTGATGTGGCATCTGTAATATATTGCTTCGCTTTTCATGTTTCCTCTGCTAATTTGTATAGATAGGTGTATACAAACCTGTTTGATCAATTTTTTGATGAAATCTTATTCAAGCTTTTTCTTAGGCATGAGCTGAAACAACACAGTACTACAGGAGTTAGCGCAGAATTATATTTGGCTGCTAAGCGGGTTTGTGCTTTCCGTGTAAGGCTGTACGAGGGGCTTAGAACAAAATTAATATTAAAAGGTGAAGAGTATGCTTGAGTGAATTCCTACATAATGATAAGGTATTTATAAATCAGTAGGTCTGACCTGTGACTAGGTTTTACTCTATTCAGAAAAAGAAAATATTTCCTGGTAGTATGAACTGAGTAGGATAAGGTCTGGGTAGTTGTGCATCTATTGCATTTATGGAAATTGCCTGCTCGGCTCTCTCTTGCCAGCGTCATGAGGCTTACATTCATTAGATCCAGGGGGCAGAAAATGGTTTTCTCTGGGGCAACCCCAGCCTTACCACGTGTCTTGATGAGATTTCTGAAACCCTTCAGCAAGTGCTGAATGCCCTGGGGTAGCTGTG
Organism: Ibidorhyncha struthersii; assembly: GCA_013398815.1. NCBI lineage: Eukaryota > Metazoa > Chordata > Aves > Charadriiformes > Charadriidae > Ibidorhyncha > Ibidorhyncha struthersii. The sequence goes on along the minus strand of VZSZ01007024.1, from coordinate 161,713 downwards.
ATTCAGGCGTGAGCGGAGGAGAGATGGAGAACAGGGTTAAGCGATTGCCAGAGCTGGTGTCAGTGCCACTGAGGAACTGAAAGTTTTTGGTAAACACACAGGAAGGGGATGGGCAGGAGAAAGAGGAAATCCTTTGTTGGATGTTCGGGGTTCAACTTGTTCAAAATACATTGCAAGAGTCATTTGAATGTGCCGTTATGGCGTAGCAGAGCATGCAAATAGGATTCAAAGTACGTTCTTGTAACTATAGACCTATCGTTGCAAAAGATCTGCTAAACTTTGCAGAGGCTAGAGAGAAGCATCACAACCCGTCAGGGGTGTAGGAAAACTTGCCTTTTAAGCAACTCTCCTGCTGTACTGCTGGCATGGCACTTTGTCTTCCTTTTTCTGTCTTGCGAAGTCTTTGCTCTGTCACTGATTTGCAGCTGCACTTGCAGTGGCTGCGAGAGAGATTGCAGCAGTTGTCCCGGCACTGGTGGAGAAGCATCGGGCCATATTGAGGTGAATGCTGAGCCAGTTTCTCTTGGGATGTAGATGGCCTGATGGATGGTTTCTGCTAGGCAAGCGGTGGACAGCAGCATTGCCACTAGGCCTGACCAGGAGACCTTGCTTCTTCTGAAAATCTTCCACTGAATTTCCTTGGCAGCAGTTCCCATCCCTCTGCCATGACGCTTACCAGTGTGTCTGAAAAAGTCTCAGAGCCACACTGCTTCAGCTGTCTCTATTACTAATAATGTGCTGTGTTTGGGGCTTTTTCTCCCCAGTTTCCTGGGAAAAGCCATGTTTTAGTCTTTATTCTGCTGTAGCAGGACTCACTTCTTACTGCTGTTTCCTTTTTTCTTCTCCCATCGTTCATTTCCCCAACATCATTCTGTTGTTTCTTTCTCTCCAGCTTTGTCTCCAGGACTGTCAGGGGTATAAGCCATTCAGTTCATCTCTTGATTTAGATCTCTGTGTAGCAACTTTTCTTTTTCCCCTTCCAGAAAAATAAGTCTCAGCACCTTTCATAATCTAATTATGATTTGTAATCTACTTGTGCTACTTTATCAGGGAATATGTGCCCAGAAATACGTAGCCCCAGCCTCTTGAAGAGGTGTGAAGTCTGATGGAGTACCAACCTGACAGTACCAACAAGGTCTTCAGAGTTTTTTAAGAAGCTTGTGCCTCCTTAAAAGACAGCTTTGTACTTCTATAGATGGCCAACGAGACTCTTCTATCTAGAGCATGTATTACGTGTAGATATGATCTATCTTTAGAGCCAACTACCACTGTTTACCACATCTAATTTAAAATGGTGACCTCAAGCTGACTTGAAACAGGTTAGTTTCTATCTTGAAAATCATCTGCTACCCCTTTGCCTGCTGTTCTGCGATGTCGCTTTGACCTTCTCTGGCCAAGTGTTATTTCTTTTGTATGCGGGAGGTTTGTCTGTTCTGTGTAGTGTCACACGTGAAAAGTTTTTGAGCCAGCATTGACCCTCCTTTTAAATCCCTCTGATTCAGCGAAGCAGAGCATGGACTTATCAGCATGTGTGCTGGCCTGTGAAGAAGAAACCAAGGCTTGGTATTGTGAGGGTGTGGTGCTGAGGCTCTTGTTCCAGGATTTCCGTGCTGTGCTCCACAGTGTCGACATGCCCTGTATGCTCTGTCCACACAGAAAGTGAAACTTAAGAAATCTAGTTTTGGGAAGGCACTGCAAGTTTTGAAGAATCAACTTCAGCAGAGCCAGCACCAGCAGAAAGGAGGTTTGGCTGGTGGAGTGAACAAGTGGGAAAAAGGTGCTTCAGGTGAGATCTTTCTGCTCTCGATGGAGCATTTGAGTAAGTCTGAGGGCATTGGATACAAGTGCCAGAAAATGCAAAATTCAGCATTTGAATAGCTTATTTGAATCAGGGATCAGAACAGTATTCTCTTCTGTAATGTATTTGGCTATGTACAATGGCAGTCTTCTGCTAGGTCTAAATGGGTGAAAAGTCCTTTTCCTTGCTCTGGCAATAAAAGCAATGTGCTTGGTACGGTATGACACAGGAAAGTAATTTCTGCTTTGAGCGCAGAATACAGTTTCAGTGATGTGACTTTATTTTGTTTATTACATGTTCTGTATCTTGTCATACTGATTGAGATTATTTGCTTTCCTAGGGACTGTAATTGTCTCTACCCTTGTCTCTACCCCATTAGTTATCACCCTCTGCGTTCTTACTTGATTGGTTTTTCTCCTTTTATCTCTCTGCTTCTACAGTCTTCCCTCTTTATTTCTCAGAATCAACCCCAATTCTGACTTCTCAGGGATTTCGGCCTCCTCTCCTACCTCTTTTTCTTTTTTTTTTTTTTTGGTTTGTGTTGTCCTAAGAACTTCCCATGTGTGCCCAACACTCAAGCAATCTTACTAATTTTTAAAGCATCTGCTTTGCACAACACTTAATTCTATGGGATTCAAATGGTTCATTGTGGACTTGTTACAGTTCTCCTGAAACGAACTTGGGTAACCATCATGAACACTGATTTATTATTAGCTGTGTGGTCTGTGAGTGCTAAAGTCACATATAAACAATAGGGCTTCTGCACATTTGAAGATGTGTTTTTTAGGTACAGTGTAATCACGTGGCCTGCCTGTGAGCTATATATTTGATATTTGAAGTTAGAAAGGTTATAAACTTCAACGAGCAGCCAGTATGGTCGTAATAATAGTGCTGTGAAATCCTTGTGGTCTGCAGAATGAATGTGAAAATAATTCTTGTCATGGACCTCCAGTTTACCATGAGTTTAAATCTGCCCAAATTACCATGCATGCCGGCCTACCTGTTAAGGTCCGTGCCCTGCACTTTGTTTAGAAAGTCCTGGCCTGAGTCTTTCAAAGTCTGTCGAGCTCCTGCAAGTTGTGCGCAGTCACTTACAGGCTCAGAGCCTGGTTCAGTGGAACTGGCTATGGTTGTTACTGCTAGGTCTTCCTCTGCTATCAATTGCAAGGTTCTTGACTGGTAAGCAGGATTAGAAACAACAGAAAGTACTAAATGCTGTGCAATCCACTAACGATACGTTGTGAATACAGCAGTGTTGGTTGTTTTTAGAGAGAGAAAACAGGAAATGTCAAGGCAAAGTCAAAATAGTAGCAGCAGTCAACGTATTAATTAGTTTCTGAAAATTAAATAAATTAATACATGGAGCAAATGCAACATGCTGCTTCAAGTCTGTCCTCCACTCGGAACTTCTATTTGGTGTAGAATAAGTTCTCTCAAATTTAAAAGAACTTTAATCAAGAAAATATTGTTGCATAGCTGCTGTCCTGGTGATCTGGGGAACTCCGTGTTCTTTCTTGCCCTTGAGAAAGATCATCTGCAAAGACGTACATGTGTTTCAAATCCAAGGTCTCTAGTTCTTCCTTAGAACGTTTGAAGCAGGAACAGTCAAGTGAACCGTCACACCAGCGATTCACAACCCTTCCTCAAAAGAGAGCTTCCAGATTCCCACTCTCACTCCTCTCTGAAAATGGAAAGCATGGAAAATATTTTTAATTTTGGTTAACTTTACAGAAACTTCTTATTCATGCTGATTTGTGCAACAAATGTGAGAAGCATGCTTAGAAACTTGGATGTGAATTCTTACTCCATGTTCATTCAGTGCCATATTTCCTTTTACAGTCTTACTGTCACCCCAGCTTGAGCATATAATTTCACAAGATTTTAAAGTGTGCTTTTGTGTTTATATGCCAGGCTTTCAGACCGGAATCAGCGGCAATCTGCAGTCCTTCAGGGTATGTTTGGTAGGCTTATGCAGAGTGTACTCATATCTATTCAAAAACCCTCGATCTCAAAGACTTCATCTAAAAACCTCCAAAAATTGCTCATGGTGTAGCTCTTTTTGTTCCATTTGTCATATTTGGAGCAAACTGTTGGTTCAGACAGTATCCTTTGGTGCCCCCACATGTATCCCAAATTGCAACAGTTGCTTAGAATAGTTTACTAAGCTGGGCGAGAAATCAACTGGAACACGCCTGGTTTAGATTCATGCCCTCAAAGGAATATAACTAACACAGAGTTTCAAATTAAGTAAAATAAATGAGTTATAAATAGACCTCTGTGAAGTGCCACAGTACAGTCTTACGCCCTTGAAGTTCAGGGAGGTTCTGCTGCTTACCTCAGTGAGAACAAGGCAAGGTGGTCCCTCCCAGGAATACTTACACAGCGCTGAATGTTCTTCTAGTATCCTTGTAAAGATTAAATAGCACAAAACTTCATTTTTGCTAGTGTAATTTACTGGCACCGGATTTGACAGTGTTTGACTGGGTTTTTTTGAGAACCCATGCAACTTCCTCTTGCAACTTAAGAAAATTTGTTCAAGTTTTGCAAACTTCCAGGAGGAACTGGACTCTGAGTAAGAGTGTTAGCCCACATCGGCATGAATTATTTAACCCCGAATTTGCATCTGAGCTTAGAGTCCATTCTGAAATCCATATTACATACCCCAGTGCAATGAGCTGTCTTTCAGGTGGGTTCCTCTGTGTACGTCTAATGCTGTACAACTAACGAAACACAAAACAGTCTGCTGGAGAAGTAGCTCTTTTTTTTGCAACTGAACTACATGCTGCCATTTGAAGAGGGTGAAAAAAAGTCTGGTTTTCTTTTGTGAGTTATTTGTGAAATTCAGTGCTTTAGACAGGTGCCCAAGGCAGAATATGATGCGATTATAACAAGAATGCGATGTTTAAGTTGCAAGTTTGGTCATGAGTATATGTCAGCATTTAAACGTGGAGGTGACAGCAGATAAAGAAGCCCTCTGACCAATGGAGCAGGATGGTAAATGCAGTGTGGTGCAAATAAAATAACCAGGCTAGTACAGAGTTAGGATCCATGAACACAGAAGTCATTCTGCACTAATTTAGTCATAACTATCTTAATCTATGTTGAAAGGGTATTGTAGAATGCATAAAACCAGGTAAGGTTTATAATAATTGATTTATTCCATGGGGATGTGGTTACCTGAATTTGAGAGAGCAAAAGCTAATATGCGCTAATGATCTGCTCCCTCTTTCCCCCTTTTATTGAACACACTGAAAACAGAAGATAAACCCAAAGGAGAAGTCGTATACTTGCTGTGAGGCCTCCCTCAAAACCTTCATCAGGGCTTGTTGGCTGTGCATTTGCTATCCTCCATCATGTTTTCATTGTCATGTTGTGATAATTTCATAATCTTTGAGTTCTATTTACGGTATAGCAATGGATTTGAACTACAGGCACATCTCAAAGCAAAAGATCACATCTGCAAAAGACTCTTTCTTGCCAACAACATCTTTAACTAGTTGAAGGCTACATTCATAAATAACTGTCTTGTCCCCTTAGTCATACTAGCTATTTATGATTCTCTCTAACAAGTGTCCTGTCAATACATTTGTCTGGGCATGTGGAGGTTGAGCATTAGGCTGTCTTTCTTGAATTAGATGAAGGTTTGGAGTATCATCTGCTACCTGCAAATATACCTTCCTTTGCGCCTTCTGGAGGGGGTGGACAGAGTGACAAATCTCAGTTGAAGAGCTAGCTGGGGTGCAGCCTGATGGTTATATTAAAGACAGCCCTTAATTTTTCCCAAACTCATTAAATGTTAGCAAGCTGCTCACTCAGTCCCATGTTGCCTTCTGAGGCTCAGTGAAACCAGGAGAATCACAGAATGGTCAGGGTTGGAATGGAACTCTGGAGATCATTGAGTTCAACCCCCCTGCCAGAGCAGGGTCACCTACAGCAGGCTGCACAGGATGGCGTCCAGGCGGGTTTTGAATGTCTCCAGAGTGGGAGACTCCACAGCCTCTCTGGGCAGCCTGTGCCAGTGCTCTGCCACCCTCAAAGTAAAGAAGTTTCTCCTCATGTTAAGATGGAACTTCCTATGTTCGAGTTTGTGCTCATTACCTCTTGTTCTATCATTGGGCACCACTGAACAAAAGACTGTTCCCATCCCCCTGGTGCTCTCCCTTTAAGTATTTACAAGTATTGATAAGATCCCCCCTCAGTCATCTTTTCTCTAGACTAAAAAGACCCAAGTCCCTCAGCCTTTCCTCATAAGAAAGATGCTCCAATCCCCTAATCGTTTTAGTAGCCCTCTGCTGGACCCTCTCCAGCAGTTCCCTGTCCTTCTTGAACTGGGGATCCCAGAACTGGACACAATACTCCAGATGTGGCCTCACCAAGGCAGAGTAGAGCGGAAGGATGACCTCCCTCGACCTGCTGTCCACACTCTTCTTGATGCACCCCAGGATGCCATTGGAGAAGCTAACTGTGATTTCTCTTTCATGTATCACGTAGTAAATGCAGGTGTTGGGTACTGCAAAGTAGCTCATGCGGGGCCATTTGTTACTCAGTGTAATTTGTTTGTGTGGCTGTGCCTTTGGTTTCACGTACATTGACAGGTATGTTGAAATCAACACCTGAGTAAAACCACCATGTGTATAACGTAGGTGTTTTGGACTGTTCTACTGACGTAGAAACCCTTGTTGCACAACCTCTCAACTACACCTTGTTTTGGGAGGCTGTGTGTCTGTGAAGGAGAAGGGGAGGGCGAGGAGCTAGGTAAGTACCGTTGGGAGTGAAGAAGGGTAGATCCCAGATCTGTGTTCTCCAAAGAAACTGTGTGAAGCTTGTCCTTCTGCCCTTCTGTCACGTCACTTTTTATGAGGATGACATCATTTGGCCTACGCCCAGACCTTGCTCCAAAACCTTGTCGTTTTTATGGGTAGTTTCTCATTTTCCTATGCCAGTGATTGTTCTAGTCATCAAAAAGGGAGGGGAGAAGGATCTTTGTACTACTGGTAGACATGGACATCTATAAACCTCAGTGCAAATATTAGACTACTGAAACTTTAGCACACTGCCATTATTGGCCAAGGTCATCAATTTAAAGCTGAAGAAATTGTATGTGAGTCATAGATACACTGAGCTTGGAATGTAGACGTAGTCCTTGGGGTTTGCTAGCTGGAGTGGGACACTTCCTAATACTTAGGAAAAATATCAGTCCTCTTCAATGTAGTGGTTTGGCCAAATTTTCATCTGGAAATGGAGATTTGGTTATATGGAGCTGCTGTTTGTCATTACCAAGTTTTTTTTTACTAGTAAAAAAATGACATTTTTACTTAGAGTTTGCATAACACTCTTAAGTCTGTAAAGTATCTTGGGAACCTTCCCTTTAAGTTGGTTAACGTGTCGGTACAGTTTTTCTCTGTTGCATTTTGTATGATCCTTTTGAAGAATTTGATAGAAGTTTATTCTGTTATGACAAATTAAGGTGTTATTTGACCTTTCCCCTATCTTCAAAAGATATAGTACAGTGGAAAAAAGTTGAGGAAATGGAAGATGCGGTTGCCTGAGGGCTGGCAAAGTGAATTAATTCATTGTTGATATTGATTCAAAATTCTGGAGGATGCAGTTGAGGCAAATGATTGTAATAAAATGAAGTGAGTGTTATAAGGTCAGAAAACAGATGTTAGCTTAATGTAAGACTCGGTTTAAAATCAGTGCCAAGAATACTGACTACATGAATCTGGAACATTTTCATAATATATAAAGTCTATTATGCAATGTTAACAAAATTACAATCTTGTGTAGATTAACTTTTTTGTGTTTTGGTATTTTTCTTCGATTGAATAAACAAGGAAAAGGATCAATAGTTTCTATAAATTATAATCCGGTTCATTTCAATGTAATGCTTTGTTTCAGAATTTTATTTTCATTCTTTTACAAGCTTTATAAGGTTATTATACTACCGTGATGACATTAGTTATTTTCAGTGTTTTGTCTTGGGTTTTTTTTGTTCCATTTTTTTTTTACCACTGCCAAAGTTCCTGCACAAAATCAAGCTTTTAAGAAATCTTGGCAAAAATTGTGGTGGATTTATAGAAAAATACAAAAAAAAAAAACCAAAATACAAAATTTCTTATTCAAGGCCCCCCACCCCTGCTAGAGCTACCTTTCATGTCATCAACTATGATTATATTGATTATATATGTTGTGCTGTCATTTATGAGTTCCAACAAAGGTCGTGTATGCTTTAGCTGAGCACTGAATAAACTTCTCTCCCCCTCAGAGACTTAAAGGATAGACAGACAAAGGCTGGACTGTGGATTAGTATCATCTTGAATACAGAAAACTGTTTACCTGAACTGATACAGTTAGTTTTACCAAAGCACTCCCGTTTCAAAGGCTGCGGAGGGAAGTACATAATCCTCAACCCTCGCCTGACCACACCTGCTTTCTGTATAACGGTATTGGATCACTTCATGCTTGGAAGTTTGAGGTGTGATAACTTGAGTCACTTATTTTCCATTTAGTATAGCAATGCATTAATTAACACGGGTTATTACATAGCTAAAAGGCCTGGACTAATAAGTTAAAAAAAAAAAGGGGTGAAGGGGGGGAGTATAGGAGAAAAAGTTTCTCCCAGGTGTGCAGTGAAACACATCAATACAACATTAATACATCAACACCAGGTGTTTTATCTCACCAGAAGTTTCCTGGTCTTATGTCAGCTGTTGGGGGATCTTTGGATGTAATGATGTAATGCACACTCCGCTTCCACTATAGTCAGATGGCAGCACACCTTTTTTCCCCTGTTCTAACTCAAATTTTGATTTAAAAAAATCTTTAAATTAGGAAGAGGAGTTATGAATGTTGCATAGTCCTACCCCTGGTTTCAATATGCAGGCCAATGTGGGAAAGGAAAACGGGATGCCAAAGGGTGGAAGAATGAGTGTCAAGAATGTCAATGAGAACAGTAGCCAGGTAGGTAAGGAGATCAAGAAAGGTTTCTGCCAACACAGATTCGTCTGGTCAGACTGAGGTATTTGTGTGCTAACGTCGGGAATCTGGGCTCTGAAGAGGAAGAATAGAAATGCTGGTGCAGGGCTCAGAAACAAATGTTGCAGAGGAAGCAGAAACGTGACGGATTTACAACTGTAGTATACTTTCTGTAACTGGTATAGGAAGACCCTAAAAATTAATCTGAGATAGCATGGACAAAATACAACTTGTCTTGGTCGCAATTGCCAAGGAAGGAGTTGTGAAAGAAGCTGAACAGGGTAGGGGTGCCTGTCTGCTGCACTTCCCCAAACTCTTGGCAATACCACTCTCTGTTGCCTAATGTTACATTAGCATTACATTAAAACTTTTTTTTTTTTTTAACACTTGCGTTTATAATGAAAAAGTAGGAGTTCCCTTGTGATATTAGGAGGTATTAGAAACACATAGGCAGCTGAAAACATTGTGCAGCAAGAACAGTCTGGCAAAATAATGGGGAGAAATTTAATATCAGGGTGCCAGGTCATGCTACCGGACATATGAGAGGAAAATCTGCTGTGACAACAGTTTGTCATTATGAAAAATGAAACGAACTTGAGTGCCTTAACTGATCACAAGAGGATTATAAAGGCTAGTGTGATTGATGAAAATGTGAAAATAATAAATTAATTGCTGGAACTTACTGGGCAATGTATTTCTATAGATGGAAGAAATAGAAATACTATTTCTTGGAAGGCATTGCTGAAAGTCATCTTGGAACGCCTGACCATGAAGACAGGCTGAGAGAGTTGGGGTTGTTCAGCCTGGAGAAGAGAAAGCTCTGGGGAGACCTTGTAGTGGCCTTCCAGGGGCCTACAGGAAAGCTGGGGAGGGACTATTTACAAGGGCATGGAGTGATAGGACGAGGGGTAACGGCTTCAGACTGGAAGAGGGTAGGTTTAGAATAGATATCAGGAAGAAATTTTTTACTCTGAGGGTGGTGAGGCACTGGAACAGGCTGCCCAGAGAAGCTGTGGATGCCCCATCCCTGGAGGTGTTCGAGGCCAGGCTGGATGGGGCTTTGAGCACCCTGGTCTAGTGGGAGGTGTCCCTGCCCATGGCAGGGGGGTTGGAACTAGATGGTCTTTAAGGTCACTTCCAACCTAAACCGTTCTATGATTCTGTAACCGACTCCAGTCTCCTGCCCTTTAGAGGGATGAGTTCAGACTGAAATGGATGTGGAGAAGTGCTCCTAGGATAACCAGTGGGAATGGAAAAGACTGAGGGGGTTTGGTCTTTGAAGCCTAGAAAAGAGGCTAGAAGAGATGTGACTTCTTCATAATCGCCTGAGTGGATGAAGGGCTAAATGCCATTATTGTCCCCAAAACGTGCTTAAGACTGGGAATTATGAGACAGCTGCTAAGCCAAGTGGGGTGAGGTTCTGAAACCTCTCAGCAGTAATATTTTGTTCTCCCCCCAACCCTCACCTTAACCTCTCTAAAAATGGAGCACAGCAAACTTGCTGCTGAGCTTGTACGATGCAATTGTGCTGCTCGGAAAGGGTCTGCCCTTCCCAGAAAATAATTTTTAGTCCTGTGCTCTAATCATGGGTGATGAACTAGATAGTGCTGTTATCTTGCTCTGATAGAAGTGCGCCCTTGGAAAATTTGAGGGTTTGACTTAAATAAGTTTGAGGAAATCTCACAGTAACGTGCTTGTTGCATGCTTTTCCACTATACTAATATTTGGGTTTTGATGCTTACACTGAGGATTAACTTGTTTCTCTTCTTTGCCTGTTTATACAGATATGTATGTCAAAGTATTGTTATAGCTTTGTCTCACCTTTTCCCAAAAAAAGATTGAAGCAGCTAAAGAATTCCCCAGATTTCCTCCTTTTTAAAAAAATGCTCTCAGCTGGACTACTTCTCACACCACAGGAACAACAGGACTCTACACTGGGCAAGTCTGTCATAGTTAGACACTGAGTAAAGTTAGGCTGTCTGTGCTCCTTGTTATATGCGTTGCAGGGATTTGTGATTTGTGCCTCTCTGTGTGTGTATATTTATATGCCCATGTACGTATGTATCATATAAGGGATACATTCAGTTTGGGAGGCATATGGATGATGTAATCTGGACCTACAGAAATAAGCTAAATTAAAAAAGAGATTAAAATACATGAGGCGAGGAGTGACTGAGACATACATAACCATTTCAGCAGAAAGGCAAGGGAAGAAGAAATTGCTGTAGTTCCCCTAGTTGGTCTCCAGTGCAAAAACAAGATGTAGGAACTGAAACAAGCCCAAGATGAAAACTGACCCAGGATTTCAGTGTTTGCAAGAGTCTAGTTTGATGAAAGTTATCAGGCAGTCAGGACTCAGAGTAAAATTTAAATGTGTGTATGTGTACAATATAATATTATATATGTTATATTATTAAATATATAAATACATATTTTATGTATTTTTATATATGTGATGAGTTGCAGGTATAAGAACAAGGCTGAACAAAATCAAAACTGATCATTTTTGAGACAAGCAAGGAATATGAATTCACTTCTGTTCAGCTGCTCTTCAGTTTAATTCTTCCACATTGCTCCCAACCACAGATAATTAATTTCTGTCACACTGATCCTCACTCCGCTCGAGTACCGCATCTTCACTGGCACAAATATGTATATAGCGGTAGTGACGAGGCTTTGCTGAGCCCTGCTGCCTCAAATTGAACTCCTCCTCTGGGTTCCTTGGAGGTTGCTTTGCTGTTCTGCACCATGTGATGACGGGTCAGAAATGAACCCAGGTTTCCCAGGCCCCTCAGAGATGGTCCTCCTCATAGTCCCAATAACAGAGGTAGAGAAGACCGTTGCAACAGTCAGGTACTGCAGATGATATGGAAGCAGGTCAACATAGAGAGGAAGTCATCAATAAAGGGTAAGATAAATGCATTCCTTAAAATGAATATATTTTCCCATTTTTTTCATGGAATGGGAAACCTGAGAAGTTGATTGAAGTGATGTAGAAATTTGGGTGAAAGTACTGAGAAAGAAAGTGTTTGTGTCCATGGGCAGAGTGGGTTTATGATTCTTCCTCCTCTGCAGTTTTAGGTCCAAGATGATCATCCGAGTTTGTTTGTTTTTCGAGACACTTCTGCCTTGACCTTGAGGGTAATGCAGAGAAGTCTCACATTCTCGATTATTCAGGAGATCTGATGAGGGCATCACTGTGTTACCTCTGGCTTTATAACTTGTGAAGTAGCAGCAAAGCAGGTGGCATTCAAGGCCAGAATGAAGCATCTAAAACAGAGGAGGGAAAAGATATTCTCTTTGATTTTTGAAAGAGGTGTTAAAAAATAAAATTATTTACCCCTCTGCTCTCTAAGCTGCTTTAAAGCTCCAGGTTTAAAAACAGTTGTTTTTTTTTATATGTAGGTGTAAACAATTGCTTTCTGTTCTTTGATTCAGAAGTTTAATATAGAGCAATGTTCAAGACAGAATAATTTGGGGGTCTTGATTTTTTTTTTTAATTATACTTCTTAATGCACTGTTTCTCTCTTATTTGTACTGCTAAGGAACAACTTTTATATATATATGCATAAGAAATTTTGTGGCTTAAATGAAGAGTTTACTGCTTATAAACCTTGTAATTGAATACAAATTTATTTTATTTATGTACCTGTTAAAATACATATGTATATATCTGTTAAAAGCCTACGCCACCCACAGAATTGGTGTTTATATACATGATTACTGACCTTTTGAACAACAGATATTTATTTGATAAAATAGAGTTGCTTGTATACTCAGCGTTGTAGTTCTAAATCTTTTTAAAGTTACTTTATCATTGGAAAAGCCAATGTATAATCTATGTTAGTTGCTTTTTAGAAGTTTGCATTTTCTGCAAATATTAAAATGAAGCCACTCTAAACTGTTGAAAAATCTGTGAGGATTTGAGAATCATTTTCATGAAGACATGACTTCAGTCAAGAAAATCCCAGACATGTCAGGTGGATTTTTAGGAAATGGTTACTAATGTGCACCGTAAATATTGTATGTAACAGAATCACAGGGAGGAGAATAGTGACCATGAGCAAAACGAAAAAATGAGATTGGCTTTGTAGATGATGCAAAGAATAAGCGCTGGGAGGAAATGAAACCTCAAATGCTGCTGATGGTGGATGGACAGGCAGCAGTCACACGAACCTTGGCTGCTCGCGGTGGGAAGTATTGCGGCTTTAGACATATTGCTCAGCTGGTAATATAACAACAGGCAGATAAAGCAACAGTGTTTGGGGGACAGACAGCAGCTTTTAACCCTGGAAAAATGTTGCACTAGCCCCCCTTAATCTGTTCTGAAATTAAGACCCAAGTGTGGCTGTAGCAAGATGAAATAGGGGATTCAGAGGGAAAATTCAAGGCAAATGCCTCTGGAGACACCAAAATCGATGTCTGTGGAACAAACTGCTGCAGAGGCTCTGTGTGATGGTTCTTACAGATACTCCAATGGCTTTTCAAAGGGTGCCTGAACTCACATTCTTATTGCCATGTTGCAGATGTTAACTCAAGCACTGGTCCTCGCCTTTTCACCATGAAATACAATATGCTCTTTCTTAAAAGAGAAGCTGATACTTTTTTAGACAACTGTTTATAAAAGTTAGCAGCTATGTTATACAGAGTTTCTTTTAATGAAATGTTTATCTTTGATGTCTAGAGGTCTGGACAGGACAATAAATGAGAAGCATGGATGAAAAGTAGTATCTCCTGTATTGCAAAGGTGTTGGAATGGGAAACGTCTGAGTAGGGACTGGCAGCATTTCCTCTGATGCCTAAATTATTTTTATCTCTGACAAAAAATAACATAGTTTCATTTGTAGCGATGCTGCGCTGTCTGGATTGCTCTTTGCTTACCATATTCTTTTTCTCTTTATACCTGCACAAAATGCTTCCTTGACACTCATTGTGACACGGCAACAGAGAGCTATGCAAATAAACATTTTACACCAAGTGAAATAGTTTATTTATGCCTGAATGAACTTCCCCTCTTCAGATTTTCCTTATGACTACTCTATAAACTAAGAAAGATGTACACTGCATACACATTTTGTATTTCAGATTTTCTTTTCTTATGGGTAATTTGCTAGGGTCAAATGTTTGTGAAGTTAACTTTGGTAATGATATACATTTTGTAATTTGAAGTCCATTACACTGTGTGTTGATGGAAACTCTGCCGTGAGTACTTGCTCTTTATGCTGGCCCTATGAATCTTTACTTTGATACCGCTCTCAAAACCCTGCGAAAGACCCAGATCAGATTGTAGTAAAAATGTATAATACTGTGCTGGAAACAAATAAATCTGACATTGCAGGTGAACTGAGCAGACACTGAGCAGAAGCTTTTGAAATCAAGACAGTCATGTTTGCTTTGGGCATAGGACTGATCTTATGGAATTATAAATGTACAGTCTGGAACCCAGTGCACACAGCTTTACAGAGAGCTAGCATGTACAGAAACATAAGATCTTGTGGCCTTTGAAGAGTACAAAAATCTTTCGTTTCACAGTATGAAAAGAACATGTGCTTATTGATCCAGTTTTTGCTGCTTAAACCGTAAGCAAAGTTGAAAAATAGTTTTTACCTCCAACATCCGCCTATACTTGTTTAGAAATAACATCAGGTCAGAAAGATAAATAATAAATTATATTGCCCAGAGAAGTTGCCCAGAGAAGTTGTGGAAGCTCCATCCCTGGAGGTGTTCAAGGCCAGGCTGGATGGGGCTTTGAGCATCCTGGTCTAGTGGGAGGTGTCCCTGCCCACGGTAGGGGAGTTGGAACCCGATGATCTTCAAGGTCCCTTCTAACTCAAACCATTCTCTGATTCTATGATATATCATAAACTTAATTATATTGATATCTATAAAGTGCTAAACATTCGTTTTATGTTATTACATGTTTTTCATGTTTCTTTTGCAAGATTTGAGAGGCTTGTTTTATGAAGAAGCTAAAAGTCTCAGGATGTGTCTACATCAGCATTTTAGTTAGATTGGGATCCCGCTCCTGAAGGAGTACCCCCACTTGCTAGATTGTGCTTCATGTTGTGGAGCAGACTTGGAGCACAAGAATGGGACTGCTTTAGGAAGATGCAGGCTTACCTTTAAATAAACCCTTATTATGGTATTGGTCCTACTGAACGTTCAGTCCTTGGGGCTATACTGGAGTGAACGGGGCAATACCTTGAAGAAGGTATGGGCTTCAGCACCAGCAGCTGGGGCTGTTTGCTAGTGTAGACCTAGCTAAGTCCCGTGGTGATCCCGGGCTTTCATCTCCATCAGGGAATAAAACAAAAACTAGTGCTTTGTGATGAGGCTCAGGATCTTCTCTTTGTTTGGTGCCATCACGTGTGTTATCTCACATACTGTATTTGTGTGATTTCACACGGCGTCGAGAGGGCTTCTGTGCGATTACAGAGCACCTGCACGTTGGCGTTACAGATCCCTTGTTGTTACTGTCACGAACAAATGCTAACCTTGAGCTCACCAGCACAAACTCACAGCAGGCTTACGTTACAGCTCTTCACGTGCTTTAAGCTGCAGAAAAAAATCCGCGTAAAATGCTTTTCTCTGAGTTTACACCAACACTGGGCAAGCTGCAGACTCTAAAGATAACTTCAGCTTTCTTACAGCAATAGGGAAAGGGATTTTTGGCTGACAACTTAGATCAAATTACCTTATGTCCTCCACTTTAGCTGTTTGTTCTGTAAAAGCAGAACTATTCAAGAGCAAAAAGGTTAGGTGGCTCAATACCTGATCTTGCAGATACAGCGCGTAATTAAAGACTGGGCTTCCTGATCTCTAGGGTGAGCGTGCAAACACCAGCTTGCCTGCGACTGGACAGAAATTTCCTGGGAACCTTTAACTACAGAACAAGAGTCTTCTATATATCCACGATTATAAATAAATAAATACTTAATTAAATAAATCAATCCTCGGTATTTCAAAATGCCTAGTATGTAACCTGTGTAAAGATGAGAATTATCCCAGTGCCTTCAAACGAGTATGGGAACACTGAAATATTGACACACAAGAAGAGGAAACTCTATTCCCTGCCTCTGTGGGATGATGATGCCTGGTCAGTGCCTATTGATTTTCTGTATGATTCCATTTATTTTTATTTCAAGAGAAGACAAGAAGGGGAGCAATGAGTTCTCGCGCTGCTTTTAAACCAGTATCACAGTTCACTGCATCACTGCTGAAATCTTATGGACATCCAAGATTTGTTGGCAATAGGTGACACATAATTTGCAGAAATGGTGGGCGAGGAGGTACCCTCCTCTCATGTTTAGAAGGAAATGTTTGGCCCAGGGATAGAACAGTGCATCTGTCATTCTGTGATGTTTCCTCAAGGGCAGGATGGGAGATTAAATGAAGGCGATGTGGGAAGTTGAGACCTGCCACGAGGGAGTGCTTGTGGCCTTGATTTATTGTTATAGTCAGGATTATGATTATTATCATTATTGTTACAAAAGTACAAGTCTTAATATGAACGCAGACCAATCTGGCTAATTTTCCTACCTACAGGGAGAGGGTGTGTAAGTCATTGTCCCATTGAAACAGTTGTGTCTGCAAGTGGACACCTCTGCTGCGTTAACTGTTTACTATGATGACCTTTTCTATCTAGAGATGAAGGTAAAAGTGAGAGGTAGTATAGGGCGTTACAATCTGCTTTAGCTTCTCCAGCTGTGTTTTAGTCAGTGCTGGTTTACTTGAGCCTGTATACGCACTGAGCTGTTATTTTAGGTTTTACATTGTTCTTCAAGGAACTGGCTTTAAAGATTAATTAGGGCAGGGGGGGAGTGAGAGTGTGTGACTGCAAGGGAAAATGCGACTGTGAACCTAGCATTAGAGCACTGACCTGAAAGGAAGGAGAGAGGAAGGAAGGAGAGGTTTGAAAAGCATTCATAGTCGAGTCTTTGAAGAGTGAGTATAATTACTCTCCTCTGAGGGAGGAATATAGAGCTAATGTATATGTGCTTGCTGAAGTACTATGTAATTACATCATGGGATTAGCAGTCAGGTTCCAGCCACGTAGATGCTAACAGCTGTAGCTCATGTGGTTTAGCATGGATGCACATCCTGAGAGGAGGGTTGTCCTTCTAAATTGTACTGAAGAAGAAATACTCATGCGGCGATTTACCGTCACTGATACACACCTCGGCTACTTTAGACTGCTGCGACAGGCCCGTTTGAACTGGGAGATTCATTACTGAAGGTCACAGTGGCAGCGTATCTGCCACGGAGCTGGGACTGCACAAGTCGTCAGCCTCATGCGAGACGGGGATTTGAATCAAACGGAGCTCCCTGCTAGACTGGCATACACAAAATGAAGTGGGGAGATACCGGTGTTGCTGACTCCAGCTGCAGTTCTCGTCATTTGGACTGGAATTTTTTTCTACATCTTCCAGAGCAGCCTTTTCTCTAAAACATACAAAAATAAGTTGTTACTACTACAACTCTATTTTTCTTATATCTACTCTCAAGCTCACAGAAGTCTCAGGAAGATGCAAGGGGGTTGGGAGGGGGGGCAGAGTGGGGAGAAAATATGATAAAACTGAAAATATTGAAATAGTAAATAACTATTTTGAAATATTTACTTCACCTGTGGATTGAGACGAGAAGTCATTTCTTTCCTTTGCAGCAGAAAAGAGCTTTCAGTGTGTGTTCCTAACTTTCAGTTGTTCTCCCCGTGGACTATTATGTATGAAAAAGAAGCATGTTTTTACTGCATAGCCCAGATGATTGCATGGGAAACGGCTTGGTTTATGGCATAATGTTTTTTGTTTAATACCTTTTTTATTCCAACAGGAAATATGGGATGTATAAAATCAAAAAGGAAAGAGAATCTGCATGGAGATGGGCTAGATTTGAAGAATCAACCAGTACGTAAAACTGAACGAACTATTTATGTGAGGGATCCAACGTCCAATAAACAGCAAAGGCCAGTAAGTAGATAGTCTCAGGGGAGAATTCCAGTAGCAAGATCAAAGCATGACTGGCATAACTTAAATTTCAATCCAAAGCACATGCATGAAGAAATTCAAATGATCATTAGTACACAATTGGGCTCTTAGTGTTGTGCAGTTCACCCTCAACGAATAAGTACTTAAAGAAATGAAAAATAAAAATTGGTGGTTTGTTGCTTAATTACTTTGTTATGGTTGCCATAGTTTTCTGCATGAAAGCTGTAATCCTTGGAGACACTTGATCTAGATATAACTATGTCGGTAGAAGAATGATAGGTGACTTTAGAAAACCCAAAGTAGCTTAGAACCGTTTTCAAAAGCATTGGTGTTGGGTTTTAATAGCCATGGGATCCAGGTGTTGATTATTCTGAGATAATCACGGGTGATTCTTTACCAGCTCTAGTCAACTTTTCTTCTGCTCACTGAAGGCCACTGCTTGACGTTGCATGAGGGGCATTCGTGGGTAAGGACGGGAGGGGAGCAGAGGGCGCTGTGCTGCAGGAGGGACAACTTAGCGGCGGTCCCATCTGTGCTGCCTGGCCTTAGAAAGGAAGGGCGCTGGGAAAAGGGGAATCCCAGCAGGTACCAAGTGGGTTTGCTGTTTTGCAGATTGCCTGGTACCTTTTTTCCATGCCCTCTCTGCTGTGCTGAGGAAACTGTATGTCCTGACTGCCCTTATTCAGGGGCCGTGCTCTCTGCGAGCATGAGGGACACCCTTCCCTCCCCTCTCACCATCTCACAGTGTGCTCTCAGTCAACGTACACACGTCACAAATTACCGTTTACTTTTTCCTTTTTTTAACTGCTTTTTTTGTCTTGCACAATCTTAGCGACATAACTGTGCTTATAGTTCTTTAGCATGACAGCTACATGTTAACAACTGCCCTGTCAAACTGCCCTGCCTAAAGCCTCTTCAGCAGAAGTCACAAAGCTGCGAACTTCCTCCCCACAGCTTCTGTCACCCCTTCCCAAGGGCTGAGCTGCTCAATTCAAAATCTAGCGGGGACTTACTATATTTTTATTTTTTGAAGAATGGTGGGAAAGGATTGGAGCATTTCCTTTTAATTTAAGACATATAAGATGATACCAAAGCAACTGAATAATATCTAATTGTAATATAAGGTTGTCACAAAGATCTAAAACTGCTTAATTAAAGACATATTTTATTATAGGCAAATCCAGAAGCACAGCTCTTACCAGGACAGAGGTTTGTCAGTGAAGGTACGTTTTCATAGGAATCTTACTGCTGTGTGCTATGCCCATGTCAGCCTGCGAAATAATGCAAACGTGCCTTTGGCTTTCTACTTTTGTAGAAGCAGAGGAGCATGGAGTCATTGTGGTAGCTTTGTATCCTTATGATGGCATTCATGAAGATGACTTGTCCTTCAAAAAAGGAGAAAAATTGAAAGTTATCGAAGAGTAAGTATGACAGTACTGATTGTATCATAGTTTTATTTTGGACTCATCTAATTCTCTTTATAATTTTTTTATATCCTACTCATAACATGAGTGTATTAACGGTAAGAGAGCTCCCTGATATGTGAAAACCCAAATACACGTGGCGCTGTTGGTAGGACTTGGCAGCTGCCCTTGGTAACAGCAACCAAATGTTGATCTGGTGGAGCCAATGGCTTCTAAGGGGGCTTGAGTTCAGAGAAAAGATGCTGCTTCTCTCTCCAGCGTGGGCAAAGCTCTCGGCACAGTAGAACCCAAATAACACTTCCTAATTTCCCTTTTCTGTGAATACTACTGTTGTCTCTGTTTTTCAGGCTGGGAGAATGGTGGAGAGCAAAATCTCTCACAACGAGGAAGGAAGGCTTCATTCCCAGCAACTATGTAGCAAAAGTAAACACCTTGGAAACAGAAGAGTAAGTTCTTCCAGGCTCTAAATACTGGCAAACTACTTCTTCACCCTGGTGGTGTATCCTTTGTGGGTGAGGGAAAGAAAGGGTTCTAACTCTTTGAAATATTTTTCAGATGGTTCTTCAAAGACATAACCCGAAAAGATGCCGAAAGACAGCTCCTGGCTCCTGGAAATGGTCCTGGAGCTTTCCTTATCAGGGAAAGTGAAACATTAAAAGGTAGGCAGTGGGGTGGGTTACTCTGGAATTGAGAGTAGAGTTAAAAACATACAGTCTGTCTTCACCAAAATTGGCATCAAGTGACACTGGGTGCGGGGTAGTCCTGGTGTGTCCTATTGCATGAAGTTTCTGCAGTTCTGAAGGAGTGAGAAGGATGAGAAAAACACCAGGAAAAGAGAGAAGAGAGTTACAGGTTAACACCCAAAGCTGAGACAGGAAAGAAAACATGTGTGTGTGATAACACTGACAAGAAGCAGGAGTGAATGGAGAGATCTTTGGGTTCCTTTACTGAAGGACACTTTTCATTGTAAACAGTAGATGCTGCATTTTATAGTCTTCCATTGTTGGGTCTGTATCCCTTGCTATAAGTTTTAAAATGTAGTTAGTGCATAATGAAGGGTTTACACTTCTGCACTGTAGTGTGATTTTTTTCCAAAAGCTTTTCGGTAAAGGTTTCTGCTGTAGACAGAGCTCTTTGTACTGAAAAGCTTAGTGAAGTCTCCAGACTCTTTGGCTGGCACTTTCAGAAAAGCGTAGGAGGTTCTGCTCCAGCATCTGGACCCTGACAGCAGCCTGGCTGGATTCTCCAGCTGGACACTCCAACGCCGCATCCTCCAGAGGAAGATGCATGAATCCCTTCAGCAGATTGTACGTCTATCCTCTCCACAGGGGTGGTTTCTCTGGCCCTAACACTGCGGAGTCGCCATTAGGTAGCTCTCTGTAATGGGCCCATATTGTTCTTTCTGTGCTTTCAAATGAAGACTCCTAAATGAAGTTCTCAAAGAAGGACTCCTAAATTCAACGTAGGCTGCTAAGAGTAAGGCAAAGCACCCCCAAAATATTTCTTGCTGTCCCCTTCTGTCACTGGGTCTGTGGGTGGGGAGAGAAAAGGGGATGAGGTGGTTTCTTATCCTTTGAAAATGGACAACAAGAACTGTACGAGTAGAAGAAACGAAGAGCTCTGTAGTTTAGGGAAGATGCTCTGCTGCCCCAGCTTAAATCTCAGGTGAAGTTAGGCTCCCTAGGACTAACAGATCTGCCCTCCCTCCTGTGTTCCTCAAGCCGTCTCCAAGCTGTCCTTTTGCTAGTTGGCCCATGACGTCGAGCATGTTCCTTTTCCAAAACGCTGACTTCCTAATTCCATCTTCTGCCTGAGGAGTGTGACAGCCCTGGCCCTTCTTTCCCAGCCGGTTCCTCTCGAGCCAGGGGGACTTTCTGCAGAAGTGGGCATTGGATATGGAGCTGTCTGGCTTATGGAACTCCTGACTTTGTTGAATAAGATTGAAAAAGAAAGTGTGACTGTAAGCATTTTGGTGACCAGTTCAGGACTGGCTATTGGCTAACTTCCTCCTGTTGATTGCAAAATGCTTTTTGAGGAAATAAGGGAGTGAAAAGAAAAACAGATGAAAAGGTGATTTTTGTATATACATGAACACTTTTGCTATCTGTTAATGATCATTCTTTCTTTATCCGCAGGCAGCTATTCTCTCTCCATAAGGGACTATGACCCACAGCATGGCGATGTTATTAAGCACTACAAAATTAGGAGTCTAGACAATGGAGGATTTTACATCTCTCCAAGAATAACTTTTCCCAACATCAATGATATGATAAAACATTATCAAAGTAAGTTAAATTGGTTAGCAGATTACTTAATAGAATACTGCCATTATTTCCTGTGAAGGAAAAGAAATGCTTTCTTGTTTTGTTTCAAACCTTTTCACTCCCACCCCCCCCCCCCCCCCCCGCCCCCCGCCC
>VZSZ01007024.1:128123-140047 GCA_013398815.1 Ibidorhyncha struthersii | reverse complement strand
CCCCCCCCCCCCCCCAAATAACCCAGGCATTCATGTTACCAAAGATAAATTAGAACTGGTTGGAACCCAAGTAACATTGTTATCATAATCAGACCTAATGCTGCTTGATCTGTGGCATACCATTGTGAAATAAAGAATAGCTTTATAAAACACTTCATCAAAGTTATCATGATGTGAAACTACAGTAAGAATTGACTGCTTTGTAAATAAATAAGTTCTGTACTTGAAAGTATATTTGTATTCACAGTTAGCAGAAATATGTGTAGACTTGTGAATGTTGTCTTGTGGTGCTGAGTGTGGAACTNAGCCAGGGAGGGGGGAGGAATTGGGGGGGGGGGAAGGAACAAGTTTCTACCTATGTTTTAGCTACAAAAGTGACTTTTCATTCTGCAAAACCTCCTGGTGGGTAGCTCCAAAATATGTGGTTTTCAGTCTTGTAACTGGGAGGACAGAGGAGATGAAACACATAGGACAGAAAATCACATAGCGATTTTTCAAAGCCACGCTGAGGACTTGGCCATGAGATTTCTCTGAGTTGTTAGACATGTGTGATAATTCTTTGGCACAGCTGGAAAACCTGAGAATTATTCTACATTTGTATTAAAGTCGTAGCTGGTCAGTGTCTGGAGAAAAAAAAAATGCTGACCTACTTCTGCTTGCATACACGTATATCTGAAACAATGCTACAAGAAAATTTAGTGACAAATTCAGAACACAGATTCCATGTCTGACTCCAGTATGCGTCGTCATCAACATACTGACAGGAAACAGATCTTGTATTTTATTTAGTTGGTACAAATTGTACTAAAAAAAAACGTAATAATCTGGTTGTAACCAGATGCGTGTGACACTTCTTTATTGAATTTGTCTCTGAATACCAAATTTCACTTCAGAGGTCCTTAAAGTTAGGTGAAAGCACCAGAAAGGTTACATTTTCATCAAAACACCTGATCATTTTGAAAATTATTTTGAGCTGGTTAGTCCACACCTACAATTAGGTAATGTTTGTCTCAAGTCATGGAGCACAAAAGTGTAACAGATTTCGTATTTTGTTTTTCATTTGAAAACCAGAGCAATCAGATGGCTTATGCAGAAAGTTGGAAAAAGCTTGTATTAGTCCCAAGCCTCAAAAGCCATGGGATAAAGATGCGTGGGAAATTCCACGGGAATCGATTAAATTAGTGAAGAAACTTGGAGCTGGTCAGTTTGGAGAAGTCTGGATGGGTAAGTTTATCCTTTTGGAAATAGTATTTAAGGCTGCTGAAAAAAGCGTCGTTTCTGAGTCATTCAGAATAGTAGTGGTCATGAACCTGGTCCAACAACCCTGTAAAACAGCACAGTCAGGCTCGGAATATACCTTCTTGGGAGGAGAGAGGATTTGTGAGGGGGAAGATATCTGATATCATGGAACAAATCCTTTTGTGTCTTTCAAAGGAGAAAAAAATAGTGAGTTAAGCACTGTAAGTTAGAGGGTTAAAGACAATGGGGGGGGGTTGGTTGTGTTTTGGGCGGGAAGTTGAATTATATTAAGTAAGATGTGACTCCTGTCTCTCAGAATCAGTGGGCATCTCAGAACTTTGTTTCAAATCAGAAAGTGGTAAAGAATGTGAAATAGAAAGAAATCATGTCTTTTAGTGAATTATGTATGGAGTTTTCATTGTCTCTTGGTAAAGAAGAGGCTGCAATATAATGCATGGGACTGCCGTACTGGGTGAAAAACAGGGACACTTAATTCAAGACTATTGCCTGCCAGAATGCCTCTGAGAAAGCAGGTGACTTATGTAGTAAGAAGATTAGAGATTGATCACCCCCTGCCTTGAACTATCATGCAGATCCCCAATAATGAAGGTGTCATAAGACTTACAAGTTGTAAATGTTAATATATACCCAGCAAAAAAAGTTAGCATTAATTATTCTAACCATAATTAGCTTTATTTGCTTATAAACAATCTTATTTTCTCAGCCTCAGTGACTCGCTGTGGCAAGGGGCTCTGACCACTCTCTAATCACGTTCTGCAAAAATATTTAAACCCCTTTGCTTTTGAAATGCTGCCTGTTCAGGGATCTGACTGTTCTTTTGGGTTACATATTGCATGTTCTGTGTGCTATTCATTACATACACGCTTGTTACAGTTTACCATCTTATTTGAGGTAAACTATACCTTTCTCCCAAAGTCTTCATTATGGTGCTTTTTCAGGCCAGATCATTGTCTCGACCCTCCCCTGAATCTCCTTGTTGGAGGTTATTTTTAAATAGTAATAAAATTGTTATTGTAATAATGGAACATTTTTGGTTTGGTTGTTGGCTTGTTGGTTTGGGTTTTTTTTCAACAAGTTCTATACATTTCTGAGCAACTTAAAAGTGTATCCCAAAACTTATTAGAAGACGCAAAGCTATGAAGGGGTCTCCGATGAGGCAGGGGAGTGTGGCAGGCTAACGGGAATGTCATTCCTTTGAACAGATGCTCTCATTTAGAAAAATAATGTGTAGAGTGGTGCTGTTTGAGTGGCAAATTCCACACACAACTACAGTGTCAGAGTGCTCTAATTCAGTCACAGGTGCCGTCTTTTGATATAAATTGTGTAAAAAATGCAAGCAATGCATCTGTATAATACAATATAGCAAAATTCAGTCTTTTATTTGCCTTCATGAGCAAAGGCTTAAGAAACCCTCTAGCTATGATACACGAGTGACAATTTACATACTAGTTAAGACAAGCATCAGCCATTGTGCAGGTTTTTTTCATATAATAAACCAGGGCAAGAAATGTTTAACTGACACTGAAACGCTATGAAAGACTTTGTGGCAGAAGGTAATCACCTGCTTGAAAATGTAGATCATTTTGGGAAGTGACTACTCCTGCACACACGCGCACACAAAGGCATAAAGTTTTAAAAGGGTGTTTCTGGTTCAAGATATTTCCCCTTGTTTGTGTCATTATTTTAACATCTAAATCGGGCCTAACCCCTGCATCTGAATTGCCGCACTGTGAGAAAAGTTAACGTACTGTGAAAGCGATCGCCGTGTTTCCTCTTCTCCGCTTTCTTTCTGAAGCGAGAGAAGCTGATTTGCATGGCGCAGGTCCCCTCGAATCAGGAGCGCGGTTAATCTTAGAACCAAGGAAGTTCAAGCTGGAAAAGATGTATTAGGTCAGCGGCGCGGTGCAGGGTGTCAACAAACACTGTGTATTGACATGATCAACCAGGGGTGTTGGGAGTTATGTAGAGGTATGGAGAAATAACCTCGTTGTTACGCTTTCCTGATTAGAGAGCTAGTTGTTACGTCTCCCCTTGTATAGAACAAAATTGTTTTTCAGCCATAGTGTGAATTAGAGAGAAATAGTGTTCCATGGCTTAATTAATAAATACATTTCTTCTTGATAAAGGGTACTTATAATTGTGGTTTCGGAGGGAACAGTGTCCCATTCGGAGGAGCTGGGCTCCCCAGTAAAGAGAGATACGAAGCTACTGGGGAGAGTCCAGCGAAGGCCCACAAAGATGATTAAGGGACTGGAGCTTCTCTCCTGTGAGGAAGGGCTGAGAGAGTTGGGACTGTTCAGCCCGGAGAGGAGAAGGCTCAGGGGGATCTCATCAATGTATGCAAATACCTGAAGGGAGAGTGCAAAGAGCACGGAGCCAGGCTCTTCTCAGTGATGCCCAGTGCCAGGACCAGAGGCAATGGGCACAAACAGAAACACAGGAGGTTCCCTCTGAACATCAGGAGACCCTTTTTTACTATGTGAGTGACCCAGCACTGGCATAGATTGCCCAGAGAGGTTGTGGAGTCTCCTTCCTTGGAGATATTCAAAAGCCCACTGGACACAGTCCTGGACAGCCAGCTCTAGGTGGCCCTGCTTGATCAGGGGGTAGGACCAGATGCCCTCCAGAGGTCCCTTCCAACCTCAACCCGTCCGTGATTCTGTGATATAGGGGAAAACAGAGATAATACTGTTACTGCAATGTGAAGATATGCCCACATATCTCTTACAGTCTTTTCTTTCTGGTTTGCCCACAAGTACTCTTCGGGCTTCCAAGTTGACATCTCCCTCTTGCATGTTTTGGAGGGAGTTAGCTTATGTTATGGAAGGACTAAGAAAACCCTAGGAACAAAAATCAGACCCCCATATGCCCCAAGCACTTGGCTGTGCTCCTGTGTGACCTGTGCAGACAATCTCTGTCACTTACAAAGTGGGCAGGTGAATCTCCTCCAACTCTGAAGAGTTTCTTTTACACAGAGAAAGCTTGCTATAAAGGACCATCAATTTCCCAGTTTTGTCTATCACTTCAAGTGCATTTAATTTCTTTCTCTGTTACAGCTATGTGTAATTTTATACGTTTTATAAAGACTTTCTGGTTATAGTCTACCAAGTTAGTGTTTATGTGTGTGTTTTGGGCATCAGCTGTGCTGACATGATAGACGAAAAAAAACAGCGTGGCAGAGTTGTGTTCACATTTTATGCCTTGCACCATGGAAGCAGTTAGAAAGCTGCAGCCTGTGCTTTCTGCCTTCACATGTGATGGGGCGTATGGAGATGAGCTAGAGATGGAGCTACTGTTGCATTCCTCTGCTATTCGGCTGAGTGATGGCTGTAGCTGGTGAAGCAGGAGTGATGTGCTGACATGCAATAGGATGCAGAGAAACTGCTGTTCCTTAGCCTCTTCCCCAGTGAGCATCTCAGAAACACTGTACCTCCTGCAGTCGTAACAGTCTGAGACATTACCTGGCTTCTAACAGTGTCATACCTCTGTAGCTCAAACAAGTTGCTCCCCAGTATAAACTTGCAGGGAGGTACTGTGAAAGCAGAGGAAGGAGAAAGCTGCATCTTGTGGCCTTGTTCACAAAATCGCTCATCTTCAGTCCTGGAGAACTGGTCAGAAATGGTAGGCTCAATCTCATTATTGTCTGTTATAAATTCATGTCACAGCTTGACCTGATTAAGCCAATGCCAGAAATTGATGGCAACTTGGCTGTCCAAGTTACTATGTCAAAATAATCAACTCCAAAATAAATACCTGAAACCCTAACAATTTTTTGAGGAGTCTACTCTAACATACAGAGAAGAACATGGCGCTCTCTGTAAGACATCATGCCGTTCCTCAAACTTGTGTACTATTGCTTGCATCACGTTCAATTTTTAACAGAAGCTTAAACTGCCGAGAGACTTGCTTCCTGCCATGGTATGAAAGGGTTTTTGACCGTGGAGTTCAGTGCATCTGGGCAGCTTCTTCAGTGATGAACCAGAGTAGCACTGCAAGAGCAGGGGCTATGTTTTATGCATTTTTGTTTCTGGTGTGCACTGATACGATGTGAACCACAATGCTCTGGGGTATTAATAATCCATGAAGAGAATTCTCATGCAGGGTGAAGAGAAAAGTTAACAAGCCAAATGGAGCCATTATGGTGTATTTTATTAATAAGGCACATTTTGCTTGCATCTCAGGTGAAAAAGATTCTCTCATTTGGTATCCCCTAAATTAGAATATATGTAATACATGTTTTGGAGGTGTATTTTCTTCTGCAGCTGTTAGAAAAATCAAAGCCATTTAAAATGAACCAAGAAAACTTGCCAGCACATCTCATCAGTATTGCAAATACTTTTTTACAGTACATACATGAGCTCAACGTTAGCTGCAAAGAATCTGAATTTTATGTGAGGTGTTCTAGATGTAAGCAAGCATTTCATTGCTTACCTATCTTTTTAAATTCGTGTTTGGGCCGCAAACTGCCCATATGTTCATTCATATCATGTGGCAAGGAACACCGTGACACAGCAAGTGCTGGTTTTACACCCGGAGCCAGGTTCAGTTCAGCCAAGGCAGACGTTAGCGAAGGGTTCGGAGCCCCAGGTACCGTACGAAGCGAGGGTGATGCAGTGCTGTAGCCACCCCTTCCCACCAGCTCCCTGTGCATCACTGGAATCCTTCTGTGGTGGAGACTGAACATTAAATTTGCTGTCACTTTGCTGAAACACTTTGAGGTCACCAGTTTTCCCTCTGCCTGCGCAAAGGCTGCAGTTCCTTACCTGTACGGTAAGAGTGCGCCTGCAAAGCAGATGATCTTTATGGAAACTAGCACAGAGGTTCTCACAGTAATGGTAAGTGACCTGACACGAGGACTAGGACTTTGTTAAGATGGGGTGGTACAGCTGCATACTAAAAAGATGCTGCCTCCTCCAGGTCTGTCTCGCCTCATATCCTAATGTAATCCTCCCCTTCAGGGGTACCATGTTCTTACTCTGCTACTTCAGACTCACAGATGATGGGAGCTTTCTCCCAGACAGCGGGGTGGCGTCTGCTTAGCTGAGAGGTAGGGACTCATGCTCTGTGAGGGTTCAGTTCTGGCGTGGTTCTCGGCCCAAATTAAGCTAACACTGGGTTTACTTGTAATGGGTCAGGAAAAGAGGAGACAAATTCCAGCTTTGCCAAACTGTCGAGGGTCCATTTTTTACAGACGCCATTGTGTGTGCTCATAGAGTTCACCACAACCTTTCCTTAGTGTTTTGGTGTCCCATCCCTCTCAATACCTGATGAAATAAATGAACTTGAGAGAGATCAGGATCAAATCTCTCTGCTTCTGTCATCAGCTAATTTGCTTTGTGTGTTACCACCAGAAGGTCAGAGTAGACTTTTTTCCAGCAGAAATCACTCAGATCAGTATCGCTCAGGTGTTGTAGTAATGTAAACTTTCTGTAAGTGGAACCCTAGTTTGATGGATCTCTTTGGTGAATGTAAAATACTGTTACATAGTTAAGTGTGTTGGTGACAATTTCTTCACAGAAATAGTGATATTAATTAGCATGTTCAGTAGAGTATTCAACAAATTGGGAGTGGTACTAGTGCTGGGCTTTATAGTATGTGATGGAATAGTAGAAATGATACAAATAAGCTTTCTTCTTCTTCTTAAGAAAGAGATGTATTTAGCACCTGTTTTTCTGATGGACATAAATTGTATACCTGAGCTTTAACATCAGAATTTGACCTGTAGTTGTCATTTCTTATTATTAGACCATCCAGAGGCATATCATTGTTATGCTTTGACCTGACCGTAGCTGGAAAAACCTCGTTAATAATTATGGAGGTGAATAATTTGTGACAGACGTAGTGACTTTTCTCAGGTGATGATCCTTCTTTAAGAAAGGTAATGGAAGACGCGGTGGTTAGAGCAATCCCTTAAGATCTGGAAATTAGTTCCTTGTTTTGCCACTGATTTCTTATGTTAAGATGATAAATAGTGTAAGGAAATTGTGGACTCCAATTTAGAGGTTTGTCTGTTGTGGTAATACTATTTGGATTGTTGCTGAATAAGGAAACGAAGCTGTTTCATTGAGTCATGAAGAAATATTTTTGCGATGTTGAAATGGGTATGGTGGGGGACAAAAGGCTGGGGTTTGATATTACTGAAGCGTTCTGTAAATTTGAAATGTTAGGAAGAAGTTGTGTTTATGTCCCCCTCTCCCTCTTTCTCTCTCTCTCCCCTTTCTTTTTCAAATTAAATGACTTTACAGGATAAACGTTAGGGTCAGTGCTTGCTACTCTATTCTTTTTAGAACGCTATTTTAACATTTATTTATATAATTATAATGTTTGGAAATTATAATGTTTGAAAATCATTAAAGCAGAAAATAGTTCACTGCTTTTCTCTTTACTGATAGTTGCTTTTTATATAATTAGAATATTACATTAGGAGGTTTGATAAACAGAGAAATGAAACAGTTACAATCTCTTACACTCTTGGCATGGGCTGTGTGATAAGAAGTTATCACATTTTAAATCTTGCTCTGAACACTGCAGGACTGCAGCCCTGGCAGTGTATCTTTGTTGGTCATGAGAACGCTCATTCGACTGCACTTTCCCATAATGCTCTGACCACTGAGGGTTACAGAAAGGATTATAAGCATGAGCCTGGCATGCATAAAATGGTTATAATCATGGTATTTATAGATGCTCCAGAATCTTGAAAGCAATCCATGGAGTCTGTTAGATTCTAAGACAATTTATGTGGACATTCATTAAAACACCTGTTGGCTGTTTGAATATTTTATGGGTAAATGAAAACTTGGTATGAAGTAAGATAATTTGCTTGCTTGATTTTTTTTTTAGATAACTGATTTCTAAAAATAGGGAATGTATTATTTTTCAATGCAATGTCGTATCAGTTGCAAAATAAAATGGAATTCTAGTGTAAATATTTGTGCTACATCCGGCATTTGCTCTCAGGCTCAGCTATTACTGGAATCCAACCTCACCTGCTTTACAAATTCCTACTAGTCGGGGCGCTGTGCGACACAGTGACTATATGTGCACTGATCGTATTCCCTCCTTTTAGGTTACTATAACAATAGTACAAAAGTGGCTGTCAAGACACTGAAGCCTGGAACGATGTCTGTGCAAGCCTTCCTGGAGGAAGCCAACCTCATGAAAACACTTCAGCATGATAAGCTCGTTAGGCTTTATGCTGTAGTGACCAAAGAAGAACCTATTTATATTATAACAGAATTCATGGCTAAAGGTGAGAACAATACTGGATATGCAAGCAATGTTTTAGTAAACTCTTCTGCTTCTCAGAAATGAGTCCACTTTCTTTATAAAGCAAGGAACAAAACAAGGAAAACTTGGGATTTTAGCATTATCCTTTTGAATGCTCTGAAATAAAGAGAAGGAGCACTTACCCTAGAGGAGGCATGAGGCTTTAATTTTATGATTCATTGCTGCATTCGTGAAATAAACTACTTTTAGAGTTTTCTTAAATGTAGCATTTTTAATTGTTTCAGATGCAGAGCATAACCCCCAAAATAGCTCAGGTTCCTTTGGACTCCCTACCTAACTTTTGTGTCTGGTGTCGTAGCAAGGCGATTAAAACAAACCATAGAAATTGCCTTATGTGGCCCTTGAATTGATAAATACGTGCATAATAAGGTGAGCGACGAGTGGTCCTGCAAGGATGGCTGCACTACTAGAAAAGGACAACCTTTATTAGAGCATTACTACACAAAAGAAGTGAGGTTTCCTTCTCAGATTGTCTCGGGTGGTAGTTTTTCTTGTTTTGTTCTGTTTTCAAGCAATTCTGCTGATAACTTCGTAAGCAAGTATTGAGCCACTTATTCTTTATGACTTGGAAAGGACTGATATGTGTGATTCTCCTAGACAGCTTTCCTGTTACTCCGTAGACCAGGGTACTTACCAGACTCCACACCACTGAACTAAGGTGTGGCCTGATGGGAGTTTGCTACGCCCAGGAAAATGGCAAAACTGGGATGCCTGACATGCTGACTTGCATGTCACTGTCGTTATATCACATAAGGAGTCTGCCTTACTGTAGTCAACTTGAAAATATATCAAAATATTTCACTGCAAAAATTTCGTGGTCCAGAAAAATGGGGACCTGGCGTGACCTTTTTTTTTGGTAATAAGCTGCACTAACTTAATCTTTCTCTGTCATCACAGGGAGCTTGCTGGATTTTCTGAAGAGCGATGAAGGAAGCAAATTGTTGCTTCCAAAGCTAATCGACTTCTCTGCTCAGGTAAATTTTAAGAAATATGCTCAAAATTAATGGCATTTTTGATCTGAAACTCATGCTGGGCAACTTTATCCTAAGGGTTTTTTTCTCATTAAAAAATAATTTCATTTGCAAATAAGTTTTGGTCTGAGTAAATAAGGTTACTTGAAAGGAGGGAATAGATAAAAGAGGTTTCGAAGGGAATATGTGAAGTTAGGCTTAACTCTTAGATACTGCTGGTGACCTGCAGTGGCACGCAGCCGCTTTCCTTTGTGGAAAGGCTGCTTTCAGTTCGAGCGGCTGTGAGTTGAAAGTGTAAGTACAGGTTTATGAGTCTGTGCTTATGATATTCCATCAGCGTTAATAAATGTGTCATTTTTACTTCTTAAGTTAGGTCAATTGGTCAAACTTCTCTTAACTTCAAGGGACTATTGTTGGTTTCAAATTCTTATGTAAATTACTGTGAAATAAATGAAATCTAATCAAATGATGTTTCAGGTACCTGATTTATGGACTGCAACGATTGTTTCAAAATATGCAAGTTATCCCATGTCATAAACAAAATCTGTAGAGAGAGACCTCTGAGTGATTTGTGTGCCAAAGCCTGGATCAAAGGTGCCTGCAGCCCAGTGTTTCGCCTTGGACAGTTGCCAGCATTAGATGTCCAGGGAGGCATAGAGAAAATAGAGAAAATAATGTGCTTTTGCAAGTTGCAATTCCTGTTACTAGTAGCTAAGGAAGGCATTTCTGGTAGGTTATTGTTTCACCAGCCTTTTGGGGGTTTTGATATGCATTAGAGTTTGCAGTTTGTTGTACTCTTAAACTAACTTGTTACAATTCATGAGGAAAGACAAGAAAGCCTCCAAAAGATGTAACAAAACATTAGTGGTTTATACCCAAAAGTCACTGTAAGAATAGTATGTAACTGTTTTATATAAGTATTGTTATATAAATAAATACAAGGAATACAATATTAGGAAACATTTCTTTACCGCGAGGGTGGTCAAACACCAGAAGAGGCTTCCTAGAGAGGCGGTCAATGCCCCAAGCCTGTCAGTGTTTAAGAGGCATTTGGACAATGCCCTTAATAACATGCTTTAACTTTTGGTTAAAGTGGCCCGAAGTGGTCAAGCAGCTGGGTTAGATGATTGTTGGAGGTCCTTTCCTACTGGAATTATCCTATGGTATATCACATATTGTTATATAGATGTTCAGTATATCAAATACAGATTTTTATATAACATAGATTCAGTGCAGGAGCTGGTTTTGGTATAATTCTTGGTCCGGTATAGCTGTAGGCTTTCTGCATTTTCTGAACTCTTTGGGTAATTTGTCCTTGAGGATCTAGTGGGGCAAAAGCTTTGTAGATGTGGAAACCTGCTGGATCCCAAGTCATGGTCTGGAGACATGAATAACAGTGGGCAAAAAAAAAAGTAGCTTTGAAAACAGTGTGTAAAATTCAAGGGAGAGAGGAACATCTATGAGCATCCATATGAAAGGAGACCCAGGATGTGGAGAGGAAAGCACACGTGGTTTTATAGCAGACCCTTTTATTGGAGTTAGGATGTTGTGTTCATTTTAAATGAATATTGGGTTTTCAGAACTTTAAGGCTTAAAAAGCTTAAGGAACTAGAGAGCAACTCTAACTGTGTACAACCTGGGTAAATCACTTCCAAGATCAGAGGGGTCAGCGATTGTTATTTACAAAGCTTTGAAGGCCGGGTCACTTGAAATGGGCATCGCTTGTCACCCCGATCTGACAGCAACCTCTCAGAGCCAGTTCCTGCACTTGGCCTCAGAGGTCAGGACCTTGTGCAGCACAGGTGATACGAGAAGTCCCTCTCTTCACATAAGACGCAGACTATCAACAGAAAATCCTGAGAGCGAGCCATGCGTTGGCTTGCAGAGCGATCTTAAAGCGGTGTTCAGGAAGGCCTCTTTAAGGGTTTCTAGCTGCAGCCCAAACAAGACTTTGGAACAGAGATACCAGGATTTTTCTTATGGAAAGAATTTTTGAGCAATTTGTAAAGAGCCTTTAATGCCACCGGGTAATAACAGGACTGCGTGGAATAGACTTGCAGGCTGTGTGTGGTTCTCAGACCAGAAATTTCCCTCTGACCAGCACAGATGTTCCACTGGTCTCCTCCAACTCTGACAGTCTGAATGTTAATTGACGGGCCTTTAGGGCAAAAGAGAGACAAAAAAATATTTTCAAACTCTCTTGGCCTACTGCTAAGGTAATGGTAATTTTACTGAAGACCCGTGGATCACAGTTTTCCAGGATGTAGGGTGTATGTAAAGGAGAACATAAAATGTGTCTAGTATTTTTGGTGTGATTCTGGTTTGTACAAATGGAACACTAATTTATTCTTACAACAGTGATGTTAACCTCTCTATATAGCCTAAGGGGAAAGAAATTTGGAGAGC
>VZSZ01007024.1:85539-128087 GCA_013398815.1 Ibidorhyncha struthersii | reverse complement strand
AACACGGAAGGAAGCTACTTAAATACTACTTAAATAAGATCAAGCATATTTCTTTCCCTTGGTGGACACACACTTGAGCTCTTCATGACTGTCTAATCACACCATTATGGCCAGGCAGTTTACCAGACTGTCCCAGAGACTTCTCAGAAAGGCTGAAAATGCAACAAATGGTAGCTGAGGATTGGCTTACTTTTCCCCTCGTGCATCTGCGATGTTGCACGAGGCCGGTCTGCTCCCAGCCATGCTACACAGCTGGCTGGCTCGCATCCACATGTGCGCACACAAGACCTCTGTTGCAACAAAAATTGCTGAAAGAACCCGACCCATTGCAGAAGGGTATGTTAGGGCTTGTGATACAGCAGGAAGAAAATGGGCAAGAAGAGGTTCCACTTAGTATGTTGCCTTCTTTTCCAGAGGAATGGACTTTGTCACCTTATAATGGCTTTGTCAGATAAGGAGAGACTGGGAATGGGAGAAGGGGAGGGGAGGAGGTAGTCTCTGTGACTATCAGATAGCTGAAGAACATAGCGCAGGTCGCTGAATGTGAACCCCCAGCTGAAGCCCATTTTCCAAGTGATGTTGAAGAGTGCTGTGGGCCGGTGTTTCCACTGCCCGGTTGCTGTTAGTGCTTCACCCTCTGACTTCGTAACACCTTTGCCTTCAACAGTCTTGAAAGAAATCTGCATTTACAAGGGGTGAAACGTGCTGATTTTGCAAAAAGAAAAATAAGGACTGCTCATCCAGGTGAAATAAACACCTTTTAAAAAGATAGCGTTTTTCAAGCAAGTCAATAAATATACTCCTACTCTGCTATACTTAATTTGCTGTTTTACTAGCTTAATATCCACACTCTCTGATTGCCGTTTTTAACAATGATAGCTGGGTTCTGGGGAGGGCCTGTTGCGATAAGACAAGGGGTAATGGTTTTCAGCTAAAAGAGGGTAGATTCAGACTAGATAGAAGGCAGAAATTGTTTACCATGAGGGTGGTGAAACACTGGCACAGGTTGCCCAGAGAGGTGGTAGATGCCCCATCCCTGGAAATATTCAAGGTCAGGTTGGGGGAGGGCTCTGAGCAACCTGATGTAGCTGAAGATGTCCCTGCTCATCGCAGGGGGGTTGGACTAGGTGACCTTTACAAACCATGCTATGATTCTGTGAGTCTACTTAGTTACGCTTACATCTAGTGACTACTTGAGCATACAGCTGTGGATTTAGGATTTTTATGGGTTTGGGTTTTTTTTTGCTGTACTAACAATAACAATTTATGAAATTAGGCTTGTGGAAAACATGACAATAAAATGCTTGCTAGGAAGGTGGTCCAGCTCAGTTTCTAAAGCAATCTGCCCTCTGAAAGAGCTGAAGTTTCTCTGTTGTGTTTTAATTAGTGCACATGAGTAGGGGCTGGGGAAATCTAGTGTTAGCTATGCCCTGGCAAAGATGATTTTGGCCACTAGAGATGAATGCTAGAAGTCTCTGAAAGGAGCGTGTTTTAAAGGAAGCTGAGTTTTGCAAATGTATCTTCAAGCACGCGCTACCTGCTTTAGTACAGAGCAGAGCTTCGGCATCTCCCGTAGAAGTCAGCAGAACTGTCAGTATGTTGGACATGCTAGAAACAGCCAGGAATATGGAGAAGGCAAAATCTGGGCCTGTTTACTGCCTGTGTGACCATTTCTGGTGCCTGGGTCAGCAGCACAGCAACCTCACCGGCTGGTCTCACAACTGCCAAACGTCTGGCAGGCGTTAGCTGACACGGTTGACAAGCGGTTCCCCTGGTTCCCCTTCCTGCCCGTCAGCTCAGGCAGCGTGTTCATGGAACCCAAAGGTCCTGTTGGTTCCCAGTTATGAGCTGGAGGGTAAGTGAATTTCATCACTTTGTCCATGGGCTATAGTGCCAAATCTTGCTAATGCAGCAGGCCAAGACAATCCGTGTGGACATTGCCCATATTCTCCGTGGTCGTCTACAGGCAACGGCGTAGCTCCTTCAGCACTAAAGGGACTGGCAAACTCTGGATTTTACTAGTTGGTTTTCCTCTTGCCCTTGAGGTAGTTTACCCAAAAAGCTTCCTATTCTCTGTTTCACAGTTCTTGAAATCATACTTGCTGCTGTTAGATGAGAGCTGCCGAAAACATACAATGCAAATTCAGTGAACTTTTTGCATGTGTAAACTCTCCCTGCTTCTTACGCAAATCCGTTATCTACCGTGTAGCACGCACATGCACGGTGGCTGTGGTTAGGAAAATGATATCAGTTGTTACTGAACATACTCACGTCATAACTTTCAAACCAGTCAAAGCTTTGTCATAAAAACAGTCTTTCTTCTTTCTCGTGCAGTGCTGGTCCTTTCATTAATTCTTCTGTGATCTACAACCTCATTGGTAATTCTTATCCTCTTCTTTCTGCCTTCTAAGGCTACAAAATAAAATTATAATAAACTTAGAATAAAATTAATAGAGATTTTTGATGCAGTGCCTTAATATCTCTCTCTCCTCTCTTTTTTAAGGGGAAAAGGAAAAGTCCTAAATCAGAATTAATTTTAACTCTTATTTAGCATTGGGAGATTTCCACTGCAGTCTTGCCATATTCCTTTTCAGGTTTCTTTCATTTTTAATGATACCCTCTAATGTTCCAGTGCATAATTATATACGTGACTTTAATAATCCTTTTTTTCCCTGTGTCTGCTTTGACTACATAGCTGCTTGACTGGAGCAAGAGGAATAAGTTTTTTCAGCCTTTCCTGACTTCACCTTTAGGATAAGCACTGCTGCAAACTGAAAATTGGTATGAGACTGATAGATCACTTGAAGATTAAAATGTGACTATTTTGCAGCAGTTTTCAGTTGCCGGATACAAAGGGTCTACACCCCTTCATAGACAGAGAGTCAAGTGAAGATGAACTCTCTTTTTGAAAACTCTGTGATCAAGAAGTGTATTTCATTTTATTATGCATCTGGACGTTATTGAAAGGAACCTGGGTTTGGTTAATCCCAGACCAGAGACAATCTTGTCCAGATCAATAACATGTGTTTGTTGCAAACCTTTCAAAACTGCAGACTGTTTTTAGTGAGACTCTTCCCTAGGAACTGAGAATTACCAAACTTAAGGCAGTGTGGACTTCAGGATATGCTTCATTATTTCCTCTGCTTATGCTTCACCAGCAGGATGCTCCCTCCCACCCTAAGTGCTTTGGACTCATTTCCAGTCTGGGTTTTGGGCTGCTTTACCTGCTTTGGCAGGAGCATCCTGCCGAGCCCTAGACCTGAACTGGTGGGCAGCCGAGAGCAGCTCTGAGGCCACCATTCCCCCACCCGCCAAGCAAAGGACGAGGGACACAGCCGGGATGTCCCGTTCACAGCTGGACCCTCAGGGGCAACATCCCGGGCCTGAGGAGCGAGCGCAGTGCTTCAGCCCCACTTGTCTCGCAGGCAGCAGCAATACAGAGGGAATCCCACCAATCCCTGCCTTCTACTGCCTGCGGTTTCATGTGTCGGTTTATAGCATGGATCCTGTCCTGAAAAGAGTAAAAAGCCACGTCTGCCAACACAAAGGGAAATCTTTTCAAAGTATACCTAAACCATCTCTAAGTAATCATTTCTGCATGATTTTGGTTTAAAATAGGGCTGGAGAGGACTGGGGAGGTTCTCAGCCTAGTGTCTCTCAATGTTTTGGAAATTGTAGGTCACACCCTTTTGTTCTTTTCCCCAAGTTGACTTCATTTGTAACAAATAAAAGCTCAACTTTGAATACTGATTCATCACTTAGATTTTTTTTCTCTGAGTGAGGAGGTGTGAGTTTGCATTTACCGACAGTTTTCAGGTTTCTCATAAGCCACCCATGTCCATGAAAACTGTCCTAACCCAGTTCTTTCCCTTTTCCATCCTGTGTTCTTACCCCTTTCTCATTCCCGTTAACCACGTAGTGCATCCTTGGTGCTTGCAGTGGAGACTGAAGGCAGGCATTTAAAAAGTTCTCTGTAGCATTTGCATGTAGTCTTCTCCGTCATTTAAATTAATCATTCATTTAACGGGAATGTTTTCCTTGGTCTTGTGATGTTACTAAGGGACCTCTAGTTTCCTTGCCTATACTTACTATTTGTACCACTTTTTGTGGGTGGGCTTTTCTGATTTTTGTCATATTAGGGCATTTTTTTTTATATTTTGTAATTTGACTTTATAATTTTGCGGTGTTTCTGACCATGCAAGATTTGGCCAACTTGTTCTCATCAGGCGCTGTCTTTACAATAAGTGTGATTTACCCTTGTGCTTGTAATTCCGGGTTTTTTTGATGGTGTGGTTGTTCCTGAGACTTCTTTCCCATGCGGTTGTACCTGTCAGCCCTCCAGGTTGTTTAAAATTTGCTTTTCTGAAAAAAAAAAAAAATCATATTTGGCCATTCTTTCATTCCCTTTCATTTTTATTCCACTCTGTTTCTTGATCGCTGTCACTTAGTTTTCCTTCTCAACGTGACATAACGCGTTCCCAGCATGATGTAAAAACATCCTACCAGGCTGACCCTAAGCGAACCCATCTGGCCTCTTTAGTATTCCACATTTTTACATATAGCTGAGCAATGCACAAGTGGAATCCATTAAACATGTTGTCGTAATGCCCTCCCTGCCTGAAGAAACAGCATTGCTATGAGTAAAACACGCCTTGTTTGAAATTACTCTTGCAAAAGAGGATCGCAGACCTTTGGAATGGGAGTTGAACTCAAGTATGTCTTTAAGTTGAAAAAACGGAGTTGTGAAGGAATCCAGAAATTCTCTGGTTTTGCAGGAAAAAGAAAAATTAAAATAGCCGAGTTTCACCTTTTGAAAAAAAGCACAGAACTGCCCATCCCTCTACGTGCTGTTTAATGTCAGCTGTGATGTTTCGCCAAGGAAGTCTTTGAGTTGTGACCAAGTGCTTTTGCTTTTCGGGTGGTGTAGCTCTTCTGTGACAGAAGGTTCTCCTCTCCCTACTTCAAAGTCCTCTGCTGCTTTTGCCTCTTTCCTCGAACACCTTCAGAAGCTAAAAGAATGGGTCAGAAAGTAGGGAACGCAATGGTTTCAAAGCATCATCCTAATGTGCCATGCTTTTACTACCATTTTCTTTCAGGATTTTGAGTCTATACCTAGTTGAGAAATGACCCACAAGCGTTCTGGAAAGTTAAGTAATTCCCTGTTTTACGGGTAGAAGGAGCAGGAACAGAGAGGAAAGAGCACTGCCAGTTGAAATCGTGCCCCAAATGGGTGACAGAGCTGCAGAACTGCTGCTCCGAGTCACTCATTTATTGCATGACTTTTAGCTGGGGCTTTACAGTACAGAGGCTGTCTTGTGGGGTGGTTAATTTCTTCCAGAAAACTTTTCTTCCATTCTTACCTTGGGTGCATAGTTCCTAGTATTTAGAGATTTCTTGGTTGGTTGTTTTTAAAAGGATTTAAATTGGGTATGTCTAGAAGCATGTCGATAGTTCATTAAAGGTGAAGGGGAAAATTGCTCCCTTCTTGGTGGTAACACTTGTGCAGTGTAGGCAGAATCCTCTCTTAAAGGCCACAAAACATATTCCAGAAGCCCAAATTAGCTTTCCCATCCTGCTCCTGAGTAGTAGTTACATGTAGCCGAACAGTCTTGACAGGTACCAATGATCATTAAAAGAAGGGGAAAAGGGCTTTAATCTTCTTTTGTTACCATGAATTTCTCTACATTTAACGTATCATTTGGCAATGAAAACCCAACAATTATCATAAAGAGTTATTACATGGGCTTTGGCACCCATTCCCTTGATAAAAAAATCCTCTTTTTTTTTTTTCTTTTCCCATGAGCAGAGGTTTAACGTAACCAGATGTGTGAATTCAGTTGTCCAGTTGCTGTGTTTCCCCTCCTTCTCCCATTCAAAATTCCTTGCCCATTATTCTTTTCCTACTTGGGAATTTTTTGCATGCCCAAATGCTCACACATATGTGGCTGCTTTGAATTTCCCTGATTCAATGCAGTCAAAACCATCGTTCTGGAATTTCACGGAAATGTAATTTGTGTTTGCTGAAAACGTAATGGATCGTTTGAGGTCACATTCTTTGTTTGTGACTAATCAGATGATGACTTCAGTGAGTCTGGCACAAATAAGAGGAAATAAAGTGGTCTTTCCAATGGCTTTGTTTGGTTGGGCTTGGAAACTAAATATCATCATGACGAATGTCTCTTTTGGGAAGTGCTTCTTCATTCCCCAGCCAGCAGTTCACCCAAACGTTACATCTGTGCAGGGAAGTAGGAGGAAAGTTGATTCCTTTGTGATGGTTGATGTATTTTTGGTGATGTTCGTGGACCTGTCTGCATTTTGGTTGTGCCTGCCAAGCCGGCCAGTCCAATCTCAGCGTTGATCTTACAGCAAAACTTTCCCTTTCATCTCCCATTCCTCCCCAAACCCGAGTAACTGCCTGGGGAGGAGTGAGGGGCAGAGCAGGCTCTAATCAAATACTACTCTTCTATTTTGTCTGTAAGTGTCTAGTAAGACTCTCTGTGGCAGTCATTCACCAGTAGCTGCTTCCTTCATTATAAAACGTCTTACTTATTTCTAGAAAATGTGAAATGCAGGTGTTCCTCAGTCTCTTCATCATTGGAGTTTCTTTCTGGTTTAATTGTGAGAACCCCCCCTGTGTGGTACAAGGGCAATGTAACCCTCCGCTCTGAGCAATATATCAGTTTGCAAGAAGAGGTTTGCAGTGGAAGGAGGTGGGAGGGCAAGTGGCTCTATTTTTCCATTGCCTAAACCGAAAAAGAGGAACAAAGACCGTGCGGTT
Organism: Ibidorhyncha struthersii; assembly: GCA_013398815.1. NCBI lineage: Eukaryota > Metazoa > Chordata > Aves > Charadriiformes > Charadriidae > Ibidorhyncha > Ibidorhyncha struthersii. The sequence goes on along the minus strand of VZSZ01007024.1, from coordinate 121,309 downwards.
TTGTGTTGTAAGTGACGGCAGTGTGTGCCTTCGCAGTACCCCTCGGGGACTTTTTAAAAATGGATCAGCAGAAGTAATGTTAATGTCCTCTTAAAATTTGGTCAGGTGCTCCTGCCTGCTTTACTGCACCGCTGAAACGAGCACCTCTGGTGCTGAGAAGGGATGCGGGCACTTGTCTTCTCCTGAGGTGGAGAGGAAAGAGCCCGTGTGCGGGTGTGCTGGGGACTGGCACTGGAGAAGGAACCCTACTGTTTTGCTGCCGCTTCTCGAGCAAATCTTGAGAGCTCGTGCGTTCCCCAAACTGTGTGGCCGAGAGGGAGCTCTCCGTCACCCACCCACAGACATCCTGGAGAAGTACCCACGGCACAGGTCAGACCGTGGGCCTTGCCTGGGAATGAGCCGGGGTCTTACAAAGGAGATAAAAACTGACAGCTCACAAGCACTGGGTTTATTTTTCTTTTTTTCTTAGATCTTCTTAAACTTTTGGACATCAGTTTTATTGCTCTGAGTTTAGAAACTATTATTTCAGTTTCTTTTTTTCTGAAAAAAAAACGTTAGTCTGGGCAAATACTGAAAAAATCATCGCCGGTGCATATTTTGAGGACATTAATCATCTTCAGTTTGGTTTGGAAATTAATTTGGGCTGCTGAAATACAAATTAAATTTACTTATGATAGTATCTGAGAGCTGGCTGTTGCCAGACACTCCTCGTGTATGAACAGGTACATGTTGCTGTAGAAGAAAATAAAGATAAAGTTGTTTGCTGTACCATAGTAATTGTTTCCTGGTTGTGCAGGCCTATACTGGGTAAATAGAAAGTTGTTGGAGTTTTTTTTAACTCTATCTGCACTGTTGCTTCATCAACCCTTAAAAGAACATCCATGTCTTGTTTAGCTTATTAGTTCCTTCCATTTCCTTGGTATTTGGAAAATAAACTGGCTAATAATTTGGGGAAGAGAATATTCTAGTAGAAATATCAGGAACATTTTAATTAAGATTTTGTTACAGGAAATGTCTCTAATGCGTATCTCTAATCCTGCCAGCTGTTATTCACCCAAACAATTCTTTTGAAGCTGCTGCTGCATGTAGAGCTTTGCAGGACTGGATCTATGTATAGGTTTTCCACGGCAATCGCCCTTTCCTTGCTTCCATCTAAAAAATGCTCCAAAGGTACCGGTGATGAATAAACGGATGCAGCTTTGCTGATACCTTGAAAGAACAGAGCGGTCAGACCTGCTGACGGTGGTGCGTGGTGTTGAGATATCAAAGTGGTTGTTTCTTTGGTTACAGATTGCCGAAGGGATGGCATACATAGAAAGAAAAAATTATATCCATCGAGATTTGAGAGCAGCGAATGTTCTGGTTTCGGACTTACTGATGTGCAAAATTGCTGATTTTGGACTAGCGAGAGTCATCGAAGACAACGAATATACAGCAAGGGAAGGTGTGTATTTTTATTTTTGTCTTTAAAACTTCAGCCTCGGGGAGGCAGCGAGGCTGTATCTAACAATAATATGGTCACCAAGGACAGAAAATGCCACGACAACTTCCTAGAGGCAGCGTTCTAATGCCAACAACTTCTAAAATGAATAAGGAAACAAATAACCTCTCTGCGCTCCCCAGGCTTTTTGAAAAGGTGATTTTAAATAAACTTGAAGAAGAAGGAAAATTGAGAGTACTTAACTGCGCACAGATTTTTCTAAATCGAACAAATTAATTGCACACCCACAGCTTCCATCCCACAGAATTAAATGCCAAGAAAATATAATCTTGTTTTCTCTTCACATCCTTAAGTGCCATAGGCACCTCCTTTCACTTCGGGAAAGGAAGGAGCCCTGGCAGGTGTAGCTGCTGGTCACAAGAAAACCTTTTGCAGAACTGGTTATCTTTTGAAGCTGCTTTGGGAGCTGCAGCATTGATTCAGTTCAAAGTGTTCAGTTCAGTGCTGCGTGTTCAGCAGCATCGCTGCTAGGTGCAGGGACACAGGCAGGCTGGGTCGTGTCCCTGTTCCGCACAGGGATGGCAGGGAACATGGCAGCAGGGTCAGGACGGGCAAGAGGGGAAGTGATACTCGAAGATATTTGTCTGGGTTTTGGCTGTGTGTGTTTTGCTAATGTTGCCAAGGATCCTTTCAAGAAGTGCGTAGCCAATTCATTGTAGTGAAAGAGTTTTTTCTTTCTGCTTCCGTGCACAGATTGCATTAAGGGTGACTTTTCGGGGCAGGTTTGTTGGCTGGCTTTCCCCCTTCTCGTTTTAAAGGCACTGCCTCATGTTTTTACACAGTCTGGATGGAAACTGTGGTAATGTAGGATGAGAGGGGAAGAACTAAGGTATGCGGAAGAAAGAGAACAATGCACTACAGCTGAGATTAAAGGAAGATGAGCTATTCAGCAGTCACTGGTTAACAGTAATTCAATAGATCAGAGGGAAGGCTCTGCTTAAGCAGTTTTCAGAGGCACAGAACCCATATGTTTTTTTTTTAGCTAGCTCTGGACATTGTATATTGATTAAATGAACCTTTCAGGTTATAAATTCTTTATGCCGAGTTTCTTTGATGTGTTTTCTGCCATTCAGAAATGTTTCCCAGCTTACCTGGTATTTTGTGCCAGAGCGATAGAGCAGGCTAAAAAGGGCACAGAGAGAACTTGCGTGTATTCCTCTTCGTTGTCTGAAGAGCTAATGTAATATTCCCCAACAAAAGCTGCTTGAACATTTCTTATTTAACTGGAAGGAGTTTGCTTTTATATGGGATTTTCTGGAATCAGTTAATTAGACATGAAAGACAGTATTTTAAGATACGACTTTTTAAGATAGGACTTGCTACTGCTTTTGTATCTATGGCTGAACGTGAAATGTGTTGAAGTGTATGTTGAAGCTGGACTGACTTTCTTTAAAATAGGAAAAGTTAATTGAAGTCTTGTGAAGTTCCAGCTGATGGGAATTGCAAGATTGTTGCCTAAACGACTGGGCAGAAGGGAAAATGGTGGCTGTAATTTTAGCAAAAATTCACCATACCTAGGAGTCAAAAGGTGCTATGTAACTTTCAGCATCTCATTTGCACCTCTGACACAGGACGTGCAGTGTGGCAGCCTGCATCTTGCAGCACATAACTGATAACTCTGGGAGAGAAGGAGTTGCTGGTAACTTTGCTAAGTTACGGGTATCATCAGCAAGTCGTTTGAGACCTTTTAGTGACTTGATATTGAGTGTTTAAATTTGCCTTTGACTGATTGAGACTGTACTTTTTTTTTCTAGGTGCAAAATTCCCTATCAAATGGACAGCACCAGAGGCAATAAACTATGGATCTTTCACTATTAAATCTGATGTGTGGTCATTTGGAATTCTCCTGTATGAAATCGTTACATATGGAAAGATTCCTTATCCAGGTATGGGCACATGTTTATGCCATTCCTCTGTATTTATATATACTTTGGTGTTAAAAAGCAAAGAAAATACCCAGGGAAAGAGCTGGCATCTGACAGTAGTGACAGCAGTGATTTGGAAAACATCTCGCAGGTAATGTTACTGCTTTGCGAACTTATAGCCACTGTATGTGTAAACCTCATGTCTAGTGTTAGCTAATCTAAACAAACCTGAAAGCAGACCCTAAAGCAGTGTTGATGTACCGCTAGGAATATTTACTCGTCATTCTTCCATAGGGTTCAGGTACAAGACCACAGAGGAGTACATCAATCGCAGCTGCATTAAGTAGCCATGAAAGGGCTATGTGCTTTATGTTTTGTTTTTCTTTCTGTTAAACAAAATACATATTAATGTTTCCAGCACACAGAAACAACTTGTATGAAGGATGGTTTTGTGTGCAAAATTGTCAAATCTCAGGCATAGCCGATTAAGTTGGGATAGCAGACCACGTTCATTTAAGCTTACTGAAGTTATGGAAAATTAACCTAAATTCTCTTATCTTGTGGGCAAATGGGGAAACTACAGCCACATTCACCTGTACTGCACATCTCATAGATGGAGTGACTTATGAGAAGGATCCTTCGGATCCTGCAGTTTACAGGCAGTAAAGGGAGAGCATATATTTCATCCAAGCAAAGCTTTCCCAGCGCTTCCAGTACAGCAGGTCTTGCTATTTAAACAGTGAAAACATTTTCACCACCACTTCCTGAGCAGCTGGAATTCTGCATCCTGAACTCCCAGAGATGTTCACAGGGGCAGACCTGGGTGACCCGAGTCCCAGGCCCTGAAATGACAGCAGGCTCAACACCTCTGGGCACAGGGAGACCAGACCTCCTCCTGCGAGACTCGGGCAGTGGGGAAGGGATGAGGGTGGCCAACTTTACACTATGTTATGGAAGAACATATCAACTTTCCATACAAGAGGTAGAGCCAAACCAGACATTCTCATTGCTCGGTAAGGCTGCAGTCCAAGAAAGCACTTAAGTTCAAGGGTAGCCCCCTTAGACTTCAAGAGGCGATGGGGCTGCTTGCACAGCTACTTGTTTAAACATGTGCTCCAGGTTGGTTTTTAGGTAAGGGCTATAAAATATGTGACTGAGTAGCAGGCTCTCCCAAAGCTATTCTAAACACTGCTCATGTTCCCAGGAAGGATCAGATGGGACTTTTATGCAGCCCAGTAACGCATGGTTCTTCCTACGGTCAAGACGATACCTTTTCTTCCCTGTTCGCACATGCCTGGGTATCCAGACAGTTGCCTACGTTGAGCCGGGCTCACCAGGTTATTTCTGGATGCCTTGAAAATTGTCCTTCGCTGAGCAAAGCTATGAGCTCACCTGGAAACCAGCAGTACAAAAACACAAAGCCAATCCAATACTTAATTCTGCAGCTAAGTCTGCTCTCCCTTTACCTGCGTAAAACATATATTTATTTTAAGAAAAAATTCAATCTGCACACTGTACTGCTGTGGGAAAATATCGCTTCTAGTGGAAGTCTGGGCTATATTTTTTAAAAATATGGGAGCATTTTAATGAGCACCACAAAGCTCATTAAAGCTTGTGGAAGCCTCTTGCCTGCATACTGGAAGATTTTAATAGTTTGCAGGCATTGCTTGCATTAAACTGAAAGAGGGATATACGTCTATTTTAAATAGAAGTATAAATTGAAACAGCCTATTAGACTGAAAGTTGATACTGAAGAATCAGAAGGACAGTAAAATAAATCGGTGACCAATTCACTTTACATGAAGAGACGTGACAGGTTGGGGCAAATTACCCCAGCATGGCAAGAGCAACCTAGTGATAGGCTGTAACCAGCAGCCACTGGAGAGAAACAGTAAATTGATTTTTCCAATTCTAATGGCAATGCTTCAAAATACTATTTTCAATTATTAACCAGCAACTAGATAGTATTCAGCATAAAGCTGCGTATGTAACGGTTTGAGTTGAAACTGGCAAGCAGTTAATAACTGTAAAGAAAATCTAGGCAGGCAACTCGGTAGGAAGCATTTCCAGCCAAGAAACTTGGGGCTTTTGTGATCTTTGTTCTTAAATTCCAACAGCTGTTTCTCTTCCTGAGAAACTCAAAGCAATTAGTGGGACTATAGTTTAAGGAACTACCTCAGAAATATGACACAAGTATCCAAATCTCTGGGCAAGTAAGTTGAATTGGCAAACTAATTTCCAGGTGATTATATAGTGTGCCAAATACTGGCAACATCCATACTTGCATTCCAGTTCTGTCTGCTGCTCTGCACAAGATATGCCATTTTCTGTACAGGAGCATTCTTCCTCCATACCACTGCGTTCACGTAATTTCCTGGGCTGTGATGTAAGAAAATATATTCCTATCTGTGAAGTTTAACAGGTACCGCAGCGTAAATGAACAGACATGTACCAAACCTTTAGAGCTGATGTCCTAGAGCTAGCATTTAAGAGGGCGTAAGCGTAACAAATATGCATGTGGGATATATTTCTTTTACTGATTAGGATATGGTTTTGATGAGACAGGTAATTCTCTAGCCACAAAAAAATAAAAATTATAATAAAGTTAGGTAGGTATTTTGAGAATACTGCTTTGACTGTGGGGTAGACGGGTAGCCTTTTTGTTTTAAATAAAATCCCAAACATATGCAAGTATGTTCATGATGTATTTAGTATGAAATACTGATAAAAGGCTTTTCATTTCTGTCTTGTGAACCGAAATAGTTACTTAGATAGTTTTCCTGCAGGTTAGCTGAAACACAGGCTTTGTCCTTAGCATTTGGGATTTAACAATCACTCCAGCAGACACCAGATCCAAGCACAATCCTATAAAGTATTTAAATCCACAGAATCAGCCCCGTTCTGCGCAAAAGTCCAGTAGCGGCAGTCCTCATGTTGCAGCACACGGTTAACTAAGACTTTGCATTATATGAATAACTGTTTTACTGCATACGTTATATACAATCCATTTCCTTGAGCTCAAGCAGTGAGATTGCTGTTCTCTATAAAAGGCTTTATTGGCTTTCTTCCTGTGTTTATTTTGTCTTTATATAGCAGCAATTCCTTATTCTGTGACAACACGCCATTCCACTGCTACCTTCAAAGTACTGTTCTTCTACACATGTGTGCAGTATTAGCTCAGGAAAACTTCACTCCTCCTTCCAATGCGGAACTGAAAATACAAAAGATGTGTTCAAAGTAAGCGCTCTGAGCCAGACCCAGATTTCATGGCTGATGACGTTTCTAAACTAGGTTAAAGCCTAAAGGCTTGAACTGAAGTCAGCTATATGAGCTTTAGTCATCTTGAAAAATCAAAGTAGTTATACCAGATAAAGTTGTCATTTGGCTGTAATTCAAATGTGTCCTTACCTGCCAAGGGGCTTAAATCATAGCTTTAGTAGCCAGATAAAGGTCCGCGCTGTCTGCGGCAACAGGGCTGTACAGTCACCCAGTGCTTGGGGGAGCACCGCATCTGCATCTCCACTGCCGACCTCACTCAGAGCAGGACCCGTCCTGTCTCCTCTCAGCAGTGTCGCTGCTCTCCCCGCACCTCTGGGGAACTGGTGTAAGCAGGAGCAGTCAGTGTCACACACGCACCTGACTGGAGGCTGAGTTGCCTGAGAAAAACCATGAGAAACTGTAGTCTTAGGCAGAACTGCACCATGTGGAACATTTAGCCTGAGGAGCGGCCAGTGGCTGTGGGGTCTGGAATAACCTTCTCAATAGAGGGAAAGGCTTTTCACTGGGGGTAGCAAATATCTAGGCCGAAGGACAGGTGCTTCCTGCATGCCCAGACATCACACCAGAGTACGGCAAGCTTAGCGTCTGTGTCCTGGAGAAGGTAATCCTGGCACAATTACTCCCCCCCCAAGTTGCATAAGATTTGCAGAGGAAGGGACAAGCTGAAAGGCAGGTTTCCGTGTAGGAAGTGGTGAGCCTTTTTGTTGGCCCTGCCATAGCCGACCTTCTGAGAGTAGGTTTCGAAATCAATCTTTGAACCACTCTCTCAAGGATTTAAAAGACAAGGGCAGTGGTGGGGAAAAAAAAGAGGTGGAAGATGGAGTCCAGGCCAGGCCTCTCTCACATGACATTAGTTGGCATGTGAGGCTCAGGATACACTGCTGGTAGTTGGAGTTCTTATCCTCTGAAAGAAAAACGTAATGGGGAAGCAAAGCAAAGCTCGGCACAGCTGGCAAGCTGGTTTTGCGCAATAGGGATAGGATGAGGAAGAAGGGAGGGGAAATTGCCTGTTACAAGTAATGATATCACGCGTGACCATGTCCAGTATCTTGCAACCAGCAGCACTTACACAAAAGCTGATATAGAAGGAAATCTGAAAGTGTGTTACTACATTGGGCAGCATGACTGGGAACATGGTCAAACAGGTAGGCTGCTCCCTGTCCCAGTATGGATGGGGTCTGCAGTGAGCAGGTTAGAAGCTCTGCAGCTGGAGACAAAGCCTGATGCGAGGGTGGGCTTTTGCTGTGAATCTCACCCCAGCTGGAAGCAGAACAAACGGTGGCAGGACTAGTCAGAGGAACAGAACGGAGCTGGTTGTGGCGACAAAAATTATGGTTTCACCTGCAGTCTTGTTAGACTCAGCACTAAAGAGGTCGCTACACTCAACTGGGGAAACAGAAATCTTCCCCCAGGACTTTCAAAGCAAGTCCCTCGGTGCCAGTGCACACCTTAGCCTTGTTTATTGAACTCATATTAGTAGTAATAGCCTTGCATTATCAGGTGAAGATCTTCAGAGCGAAGTAAATAAAAAAGAAAGCATCGTTTCTTTAGGAATTGAAATCATTTGATCAAACTTTCTTTTTCTATTGAAGGCATGAGCAATTCGGATGTGATGGTTGCTCTTCAGCGCGGGTACCGAATGCCACGCATGGAAACTTGTCCAGTTGAGCTTTATGATATCATGAAAACATGCTGGAAAGACAAAGCAGAAGAGAGGCCAACATTTGATTATCTACAGAGTGTGCTCGATGACTTCTACACAGCAACAGAAGGGCAGTATCAACAACAGCCATAGAACAAAGAATGATTTTTTCTATTGACACTGATCATCAGCACAGACTATTATTTGGACAGACTGCTCAAACTAATTACTTCACGAGTTTGGATGTCTTAACCAAGTGTGGAAGCTGAAATGCTGAAGGAAAGAGTAATTCTGCAGAGAAATAACAACGTTTTTATTTGGTTAAAACAGTCCCTCTGAAGATTGAAGCTCTCCTTAAACGCTCAGTTTTGCATCTGCAGAAACATCCCAAACCAAACAGGCTTTTTGGGGTGGGGAGGGAGGAGGAAGGGAAGAGATGGTAAAGTTTGACACAGCCTTCTTAGGATCTAAGTCACAGAATACATTACAGGGAGACCCTTATAAAAGGGGTGAGAAGATGCATGAACAGCTCTTTCCAAAAGAAAAAGTCATGAAGGAGAACTTAAGGATTTAAGACATGGTGGTGCTCTTAAATAATCTTTTTTTGAAATAACAGCATATTGTGAAAATTATTTTTATATCCTTGCTATTTCACATTAGTAGTTGGGAGTACTGTCACCTCTTGTAAGATTTTCTAAATGATGTCATGGTTTCCTTTAAGGAAGGGTTTATGTATGCAACTCTTTACACAGAAGATGATTCTGTTTTACTGCTGTATTACTCATATTAAATTTAGAATCATTTTCAAAGCATCGCACAGCCATCACAGATGCAGAGGCGCAATATGAGCACACACGATGGCAGAAGCGGCAGCACACCTAGCTCTGTATTCAACCTTCAGTTTCCCACAAGGCCGAAGTCATCACCTGAAGTCCACGGGAAAGCACAGGATTTTGAAGGAAGTTAATACTTTCATTGCAGTCCCTGAGACTGTTACCAGCAAAAATATTTTAATCTTAATTTTTAGTCCTCTGTGATTATTCGAAAGTATTCCTTATATTTTTGCTGCTTTAATCAACTAACCTCAAATCTGTTTTAAAGCTAAAACTAGCTCTAGCACTATGAAAAACAATTCGTGGATGTATGCAATAGGATATCAAGTTACATTGCAGTAACACTATAGGTTTGTTGCTCAGTATAGAAATATAATTCACACAAGTGAATACATTTTGCTAAGATCTACATACTGAATTGTTCTATCAAATTACTTCCCAAACCAGCTGAGCTAGTGCAATTGCAATGTAACTACAGCATAGATTACTTTTTTTTTTCTCCAAAGTGACCCTGGTTCTTACAACTGAAACCCAGTACATCTTTGCCACCCCTCAGCCCAATTATTTAGGCAAATGGTACTTTGCAGAAGCTTAAACCCCTGTTGATAAAGCTTCAGTGTGCCTGCAGTTGAAGTTCAGCAGCATAAATATTAATTGCTTTTCTTTTCAATTGGCTTCCTTCAGTCAAACTGTGCAGTTTAAGCAGACTATCAGTTAAATATGTAAATAGTTTCTATTGTATGGTGATTTTTAATTTTAATAAACACTTAATCTGAAGCAAGTTGTATGGTAGTAATTTGAGATAAACCAAATAGCTGATATTCTATCCAGAGTTGTAGCTTCACATGGAACAGGGGAATGTCTGTTCAACACCGGTAACAAGATTATTTTGCAGTGGTAAATATTAGTGAATTCTGCTTTCCGTACATCCATTCAGCTTTGAGAAGCTGAAAAGGACCAAACTAGCCCTTTCTGCATCCTTGAAAGGGTTTTGTTTTGGTCTGAAGGGCAGGAAGAGAGGAAGTCAGTCCTCAGCTGTCCTTTAAAACAGCTTCTCAGAAGTCTTTAATGTACTAGGAACACCGTCCATTGCAACTCTTTGGAAAACATTACAGTTAAGAATTCATCAGTACTTCACTACAGGCTTCATTTTATTTTAAGGAAAAAAAAAAAAAATTGCTCAGGATAATGTAACTTTGGCTACGGAAAATGGTTTGAAAGACAACCAGAGAGCTCTGGAAGTAGGAGGGAACATAGAAACAGCAGTTGCTCAGGTTATAGTTAGTGTTACATAAACTTGCTAACATACACTCTCAGACAAGTGATAGATTGTCAAGGTGTAGCACTAGATCATTTGAAAGGGTATTACAGAAAGTTTCCAGCATTAGCCTGTTGTGATGACTGGTTGGTTTTGTTTTTTTTTTTTTGTTTGTTTGTTTGTTTTTTTTTTTAAATGTCTATTTGAATATAGCTGTTCTTCGAGCAATGTGTATGTAACAGCTTTCTTATGCAAGGAATCAACCAACACTCAATGTATTGTATTCCTACAATCAAAATATTTTTAATAGCTGGAATAGTTTGTGTGGGAGTAGAATAATATTTTAGAAATTCTACCCTGGAGGGATTATAGGCCCTTAGAACTATCGCAGCCAGCTAACCTATATTTAACAGAAACAGTTCAAAACATGAGAACAGTACTGGCTTAAGTGCTACATCTCCAGCCTGGTTAAAGACATGTCAAAGTGATTACTTATCACTGCGTTTGCACAGACCAGCCCAAAACTCTGAAGACCTGGCAAGAGCATTCACACCAGAGAAGGTTGTTCTGTGTCGCGCAGGAAGGCTGCACCACCTAGTGTCTCCACAGGGAGGGTGAGGTTCTCGCTCTGAACTGGCTCCCCTTCCACTACGAGAAACGTCATTACAGGGACTCATAGATCCAATTTACTTACGGATTCTGCCTTGTTCTAAAGCAATCCTCCAGCACTTACAGGCATAGTACTTTCACAGCAGTTAGACTAAACTCTCACCTTCACTGACTGAAATGGCTCTAAGAAAGCTATTTCAAATTTTATCATGTTCCAGCCTTCCTTCCTTGAGTTACTAGGTTAAGGTAAGTAATATAATCGGGGCTATGATTCTTTCAACTCAAGATCATCATATGTCAATCACTATGATCATTTGGCCTCTAAGTTTATGATTTTTTCCTTACCTTGATTTGACCGATTTTCTCATCTTTATAAAATGAACAATCAGAGCTTAATTTAGCAATGGAAAATTTTATTATAAATAGATTTTTCAAAGTTTAATGCATATTCTTAGTGGAAATTAAAATTATATTAAAACAAGTTCCTTTACAAAGCCAAGTTAGCTAAAAAATAGCAAGGAGCTAGATAAGACCTCATTTTGTTGCCTCTTTTATGGGGCCTTTTGTTTAGCCATTTGCTCTGTTTGGTTCCAAGACAGCACTTTCCAGATTGAAGCCAGACTGAAGAACCAAGATATTTTAAGTACTTGAGGTTAATCTCACAAGCCATCTGATTTCTAGGAATCAACAATGAAAATGAAATATTTAATTAAAAAAGGTAATAAGAGCAGCAGGTGAGGAGCATCCCACTTTGCATGAATCACACATTTATCAGTATAGAAGACCACGATAGCAGTTACTCAAGAATTAAAAATAAAAATTATATATATCAAATCACACCCCTATACCAACAGTAAAAGCACAAGTTTAGGTCTATACTTATAGTGCTAAATTCAACCCTGGTTCAATTTAAAAAGTTCTGTATTAAACATTTTACTGTTAGTTAGCGTGACAGTGAAAATGACATCTAGATTGATAAAAAGCTACCAACAGTTTGAGATTGATAAAGAAGCCCAATAATTGCACACTTTCATTAAACAAACATTATTATTTTGCTTTATGAGCCAACAATACTTGTTTCCTTGAAGAGGATGAAGCATCTTCATACTTCCCCCAGCCTTTCCCGAGAGGTGTACTAGCAGTGGCTGCTACTGTGGACTTCAGATTAGCCAACAAACCTCTTCTGGGTTTTTGTTGTTTTGGCTCCTCTACAGAAAAATGCTTTTTCTTTTCATCCAGTTCTTTTTGCAGGGAAGACACTGTTTCTTCAAGCTCAAGAACACGTTTAGCCCAGTTCTGAAGACTATTCATTTCTTGTTCCTATGAGGATAAGGAATGTGAACACTCCAAAGTCCTTTTCATGTAGTTAATTTTCTGTTTCAGATTATTTTACTATACCAGTAAACACCCCTTTTACTACTATGCCAAGTGGCTATTCAGTTCTCATTTCTTCTGGATTATTTCTATGTAATTTAGAGAACAGCAAACTATTGGGCTATCAGATCTAGCTAGAGACTAAGTCTGACTGAAGAAGCTGACACTAAAACACCTAGCCACACTATGCAAAGAATTGCTGATGTTCTAGGAACCAAATAAAGAAGTCTTTCCTGTCTTAAGCTGCAATTACTGAAAGCAAAACTGGTCAAATCAAAACTCTTACCATAGTTGTAAGTCTGCTAACCAGGACTGAATAAGTGCTCTGAGTGGGCAGAAAGAGAGCTTAAAGATGCTCTCTAATCCCTGTGGTTAACAAAAAGTCACCTTCCTATGTCTTAGAACCAGTTAAGAAACAAAGTTCAAGACAAATAATTTTCAGTCTTAGACTTAGACTAAGAAGAACACAGAAGGTAATTTAATGTTCAAGGTAATTTAATGTTCAAAGAAAAACATCACTAAGCAGTCTTATACATGCCTTGCTTCATTTGCAGATTACAAATGAGGCAGATGCAAAGTGTCAGGAGTTCAAAATTTCTATTTTTTTTATTTAGGAATCTAGTTGATGTCTGAGGTCAGATGCTGCCAACTTCATGAAGTCCCTCCTTTTGAAGTAAAGTTTTCTTCTATTTCAGTATTAAGTAGTTTACCTACCCATCTCTCGTAGCCAGCATGGCCACCTCTGCAGGAGTGTCAGTATAGATTTAAAGCCATAGATCCTTAGGTCTTGTTGCACTAATATTTGTGCACTGACTGCTTTCCCTCAGCAAAACACTTCATAACTAGAATTTGGAATAGTACTTTCTTTGCATGACAATACTTTGTGGCATCTTTAGATTGGCAAGAGCTGTCAGCACAAAGTTAGTCTACTGACCAAGATCATTTCAATTGAAAAACTAGTTTTATCTTACAAAATATGAAGTGAAGGAGTGAAACACAAGAGCTCTGAGCTCGTAATTCAGGAACTTAGGGACAGAAAAAAAAAAGCCAAAAAACCCAACTGAAGAGACACAGAAACATCCAGTACAACTATAGATACAAGCCATATTAAAGTTTAATTGCCAATGTCAACATTTAAATTGCTGACAAACCTTGAGCACGACTGTATGCTTCAGTTGACTGTTCTCTTCTGCCATTTTTCTGTAGCCTTCATTAGCTTCTAGCAGGGTCTCATTTAATTTCTGTATTTTAAACTTCAGAGATTTTATAAGCTAAAAATAAAACCCATACACACTGAAGCTCAAGACAGTACATTTTACATGAATTTTGATATGACTAGAACTCACAGAAATACTGTAAACATTTTTGATTAATACTGAACAATGCAAACTCCCAAGATCAAAGCAATGAAGACAAAGCCTGCTTCTCTCAACCTCTTGTGTCCCAGTCACCAATTCCTGGTGATACAGCTGGAGCATTCAAGGGCTATTGTGCTGAAGCTACTAGATTTACACAGACCAAGCAATCAAAGAACTGCAGTGCAGATTAAGCTACTTCTGGAACAGTCTGCTCATTTTAACTACCGTTACTGAAAAGAATGCTCTCATCTCATTAACACTATTCATATAATGAATTGGAGCACAGTTACAACAGAAGACCTCACCTTTCTGACAGGAATATCAATCAATCAAGTCCTGAGAGGGAAAGGAAACTCTGAACCAGCAAAATTAATGTTATATCATTAATTTACTTCTACAAGGTTGGAGGGAAAATATCTAAGATTACCAAAAAAAATCTCTACCCATGTTTAATGACTGAATGGGAGGGAAGAAAAAAAAACAAAACAAAACCCAGTGAATTACTCATCACAGACGTACAGGTATGTGAGGCAAAGCACCAGAAGGGCACCGATGGGACAAAATTCTTCAAACTGCTTCACTTCAGTTATTGCCAGGCAGTGGTCCCATCATTCTAACACTTTCTAGCCACACAAAAAAAGTCAATACTGTATCCTCATATCAAGCATAAAAGCCAAACTTTCTTTCTAGCATCAAATTGACATAGGAAATGGAAAATTATGTAGAGCTCTCAAGAACAGGAGTGGAAAACAAATGCCAGGGGCCATAACATAAGACATTAAACTTGGTAAGGAAAAAGTTATTTTTGGAGTACACTTTTTCAACAGAAAGGGATTTAAGTTCACTTTCCATTTACATGGTTTATTAGAACCAGCTGGAAATATTTCTCCAACCCCTACTCCTATTTGTTATTAGTGAAAGGAGCAAGGCTTGTCTCTTCCCTCCTCCATATTCTCTTTAAACACAAGAAACTAACTGTAGCCTTATGAGAAGTTCATTCAAGGTATAGACTAAAAATGCATGCCTAAAAATAATTAATATTTGTTTTCCATAACACAGCCTGAAGCTCAATTTCCACCTCTATGTGCTATTCAGAACACAGGGATCTTGTTTGTTTGAAGAACAGACATTACCCTTTACTTAAGTTTAAGGGGATAGCGGAGTTCAGTACTTACAGAAAGGAGTGGTTTAAGGCACTATTTTGGCTCTAGATTTAAACTGTTGCCAGATTCTGTAACTCTTTCCCTATGCATGAGCAGGCAGCATTTCAGGAAAGAAAGCACTGCAGCTGTGGCAGCAATGTTTACAACAAATTCCAATACAAGGCTATATACCTCCCCACTTCCAACTCGCATCATGTTCACCATGTGACTTGTTATAGTAGTAGATGCCTTTACAAACTACAGTAAAGCCAGAATGCAGCTAATTTCTGGCAAAAGTCATCCACAATTGGGCAAGGGCTGTTTTTGTAAACTTGATGCCAATTTGCAGGAATCTTCATGCTTTTGTCTACAGTGCAGGTTTTTAAGCACTGAACCATGCCAGAGCTTAGGACCGTTATCCCCAGATCTGTTAAATACTAAGCAAGAGCTACCTCTTCTTTCTCTTTGCATTGTTTCTGCAGTCCTTCATTGGCTCTCTTCATCGTCCTGTTCATAAGATCTATAGGCAAAAGAAAGGTTTGCTTGTTTATACAGAATAACAGAAGTAAATTGAACTTTGAATATCCAGATTAGATTCCTACCTAGTTCCATGTTATTTTCAGTAGTCGATATATCTGAATTCAGATTTCCCAGAACCAACAGCCTCCCTGACTGTTCATCAAGTTGCCTTTCCAACTGCAGTATTTTCCTCTCTCTGTCCTGAAAGAAGAAGGGCACATGGTAGAATTTGTCTAAATTTCTGCTTAACCTGATGCACTATTGCATGTCCTTCAATTATACTACACACGTATATGCCATTTTAAAATCACTTCAGGTGGAAGTTGTGATGGTTATGGTTGAGAAATCACAGTAAGGAGTAACACTTAGATCACGAGACCTTCTGGGAAGAAGTTCCTCTACACAGGAGTCAACTCTTCCAGTCTGAAGATTTCCAAACTGTATTAAAAGTAACCACAGGGCAGAAAGGAAACTTTAATGCATCTGTTAAATGCTGTTGCCAGTTAGCTTGCTAAATAGGGAAGAATATATTTCATAGACCTAAATTTTAATCTCAATCTCTTTTTCAGTACCTGTCAGATTGCTAGGGTGGTATTTCAGAATAAGAAATCAAACAAATGTCACCATCAAGAAAAGTTACTTATCGAATTCTGCTTCTCTGAAGCTGCCCGCCTCAATTTCATGTTGTGCTCTCCATTGTCAATTAAGACTTTTACAAAAACCTTAGGTATTTCATCAGTTTCTTATCTGACTTGCTACCAAGACCATCTTGTTCTTTGAGTCTTCCCTTATGCAGCCTTGTGGCCAGTGTAAGAGGCAGCTATAAATACAGAGAGCACTATTAAAACTCTCTTCTTCCACCCCAACATGGTGTACAGCTAGAGCTTAAGTGAACATAAAACCAGAGACTAAGTGGGGAAAAGACAAGTGTGAAGAAGCTGGGAAAACAGAGGCTGTTACACAATAGCGTTGCTTGCCAGCACCTGAATGGAGAGCTGTAAAAGCAGAAGTGTTTATATATCACAATTTACAATAGAAAACCCACTTCCCTCATGTCTTGAAAGGAACCTGCCTACCAGTGGAGTGCTACATCTTATCAGTTCCTGGACAGGAGAGTGTAGTGAGAAAGTACCTCTGGTGTACACCACAGTTATTCTTCCACTACAGACCTCCTGAAAAGACAGACCCACTGGTCTCATCTGTTCCCTGGATACACTTAGCTATCTATGCAGAGACTAGAAGTAAAAACTGATAGAGTTGCACGTGGCTAATATGGTTCAGTTGCAAAAGGAATAGCAACTTACTGATGCCAATTCTGAGCAGTTCTAGGTATAAGTACATTCAGGAAATTAAGTTCTCTCCTGCGTAAAGTTTGATTTCTCATCAGTTTCTTATCCCGCAATCCTCCCTCTAGACCTTCAGAGCAGAGATCCATTATAATTAAAATAGCTACCCTGTACTGAATTCTGCAGCAGCCCTTTCAGACTAAATTTTTACTCTAAACCCTACAATCCCAAGGATCTCCACAAAGCCAGACTGCTGTCTACACCGTTCCTCTGGGCGTTCCAAACATCACACTACAAGAGAGAAAGATGACTTGGATTTAATTGAACTGTACCCTCAAAGATTAGAAAGTTCAGGTATACACTACAGTCAGTGTTAGAAGACATCTCTATCCTTATAGTTAGCATTGGAAACCAGAAAAGCTCAGCTGAACTACTAGTTATTTTGACTGTTCAGTGTTACATTTAGGATTCCTGAATGATTCTGTTAAGGAAAAGCAAAATTTACAGTTAAAAGACTAGCATGCATCTTTCAACAGCAGTCAGGTCAATACCTCAACTTTCTGTTGCTCAGCTAGAAATTCTTCTATAGGAACATAATGGTCTTCAATTTGTTCCATCGCACACATATATGCGTGTTTCTTGATGGCCTCTTTATACATTTCAAATTTGCTCTCCAGTTTTTCTTCATAACTTTCTTTCATATCTTCCAAGCGGTTGCTGAGGAGAACATGTTAGTGTTATTTAATATATTAGCAGTCCAGCTATTACAATTCAACTACTTGTGTTCAACTGGCAATATCAAAGTTATTCATCTAATCATAACAGGAATTACTTTTCTCCCTTTCCTCCTTTTTATTCTCAATGATCCTACAGACTTGCACCAAGGCATAACTTCTACTTGGTATATACCAAGAAAAGTGCTGCGGAAGAACACATACTTAAGATCTGTCAAACTAAAGTTTTGTTAAAAAAATCCACCAACATGTAGCGATAAATATTACTACACCAAATTAGAACTGATATTTGAAGCATATTTCCAAAGGGTGTCTTTCACATTTCACAAGACTTTCACATTGCTGGGGTTTTTTCTCCATTAGAGATACATGCCAAATTTGCCTTATTGTTTCAACACATTACGCATTAATGCATTGCCACAATTAAAAAAAAATGCCCCAGCAGTGACACAGATCACCTCAAAAGAGAAAAAGCATCACTGCTGTTTCATGTGTTTGGTCAAAGGTACCCAAACAATTTTAAAATCAGTGCAGGTGTTAAACCATAGTGTGTTCAGCTGGTAACTTAACTCAGAGTTAGTCTCTGTTAGGAACTCAAACAGCAGGAAATTGATTTCAAGAAGAGAAGAATTAAGAGGAAGTGAATTCAGCTTCAGCTTGAAAAAAGTCCCCAAGTTAATAACATAAGTGCAGGCAGACACAGTAATTTATAAGATAGTAAACTGACAAAGGTTCATATGTCATCCAGAAGCAAGAATCCAGGAGAGCTCAAAAAGATACAATTGAAACTACCTTAAGCATGTGCATGCATACTAACATCAGCAAGTGCAAGTTTTGGAGCAATCACAAGCCTCAGTGGGATACCTGTAACGGTCTTCCACATCTGCTAAATAGTAATAAGGAGTCAGGACAATCTCCAGTAATTACAAATTAAATAGAGAAAAGTTCAACAGAAAGCAGCATTACTTTTTCATTGTACACCAGAAGAGGCTGATCTATACAAGTTTATTTCAATGTTTCTTCTTTCCTTTTCATCAGAAGCTTTGAAACTGTCCAGCCCTAACTTCTCTAAATAACATGAGTATATGTCTTGCATATACTTATATACGTATGCATTTATATATGTGGAATCCTTTCAGTCTTGAAGAGGACTGCAATATGACTTGCCTCCAGGCTTCCTCTGTTTCCAACAGCTGTCGGAACATTGCTTCTGCCATCTCTCTACGTATCTTCACCTCCAGAAGGAGTTTACTTTGCCTTTCTGCAAGTAACTTCTCCTTTAGGTTCTCTGCAGTTTTCAAGAGATCCTAAATTTAACATATTTCGGTTCAGAAAACAAGATAGAAACACACATTGATATGCATGTCAAATGAAATATTGATGCAGACAGACATCCACAGAGGGCATTTCTACAAGCCTATATTTTCAGGGGGGCTGCACCAACAGTTAAATATTTTCAAACATGAATTTCTACTGCAAAGACAACTTTCTCCATCTTGATGGTTTCTGTTATCAAAAACTGTATAGTTGTTTTGGTATTTAAATATTAATTTGTACAACTGTTTAGCATAAAGGCTACTCAATTTTTACGGTTTATTGCTATCAGATGGCATAGCTTTGTTTTTAAAATGCTGCATCTTAACTTGTTCCTGCTGTTCCCAAAAGCGCACAAACAACTTAATAATGTTGTTTTAAGCATACATATTGCTTTTTTACTCTTCTTGTTAAGATATCAATTGAATTCCAAATTTAGCACTTGACCTAACTAGAAAGCTGCAGGCAGCCTTCCACAACTACACTTGTTCCCTCAGAACTAGACCACTTTAAGTTTAGGTCTGCCTGACACTGAGCAGAAGCTTACAGTTCTCATTTGATACAGCTTCCAGCACATCTCTTATGATAAAACATTCTAATATTAGAACTAATAGCAGTGGCTCTCTTGGGTACAGTTTGGAGTAGACGTGTATCTACCTCATGACTCAGAATGGTAATGTCCACTTCCTCTTCGGTGGAGGTTTCAGTACTGTCAGGAAAGTCATCTACAGATGTGCTAGCATCAAAGTGCATGATAGGTTTGCCATCACCTCCAACTAGCTTGGGTGGAAAATAACCAAAACTTTTTGGTAGGATTGTCTGGATTACCTGGAAAATCCAGAGTTGAACGCACTGATTTATCAATGTTGTCAATATTGCAGGTATCAGAATACTAGGAAAAAGTGGCATGAATGCATCGTTGTATTTACGGTATATTTAAAGATTATGGGAACATTAGCAAAATTTTACATGTCTTTTAGCAGACAAAAAAAAAAAAAAATCTGTGAATACAAATGAAGACTTCAGTACTCTAACAAAGTGAAAATGGGAAAGATTATCCACTAACAAACTTAGCATGCTAAAAAGGTTTTCTCTCCCCCCAAAATACAAGGTTTTGGTGTAGTTTCCTGGAACATTAATGAACGGCAGCAAAACCCTAAAACATTTGCTCCTTCCTGAAACACTGTGACCAGAATTCAGCAGTTCATGCTAGTTACATAAATAATTTAAGCGTGTATGTCATAGGACAACATATCAGAGAAGCTTGTCTCCTCAGTGCATGTTCTTATCTTATGATTAAAGTTCTAGCCAAACAGAATTAGAAAAATCTGAGATCATATTAGACATGCCATTGTCAGAATGTGTCAGAACTAATCCATGATTCCAGACCAGAAATAGACTTTATTTCTGCCGTGAAACACAATGCAGCCCACCATCCCATTCCCTGCAAGAAGCAGCTTCCAGGGAAGCTGAATGAACCAAACATCAACCTCAAGTCCCAAATTTAATGGGAGGCTGACAAGCAGAGCTAGCAGAAAACACAAAAGCACGTAGATTTAGCAGAGAGGTTTTTGCCTTCAAAGGAGAGGAGCACACTACCTTCAAGCATTAATAACAAAAAAAAAAGGAATACTTTTTTTTTTTGTAAGTTAATTACTTGCACTTTGCCAAATAGGAGCAATACAGCCGCAAGAAATCTCTTTCAGACTACAAAGAGGCTACTTCTTTTACTACCACCGCTAGCTGTCCAAGAAGTTTTAAACAATTATCTCGTGCAATAGATGCTTAACTGCACACAGTTAAACAATTCATCAAAAGCTTGAATCGAAATCTTGCATTTGCTCAGATATGTTATAAGCAGTCATATCTGAAAGTGCCCTGACTAGTTTTTTTTTAAAAAAAAAAAACAAAAAACCCACACAGCATGTCAGTGGTGTAGACCTGAACAAGCCACAGACAGCTGCAGCTATCTTAACTTCTTACCACATATAGGTTTGAGGATGGGCAAGGCTACTGAAAGCCTTTTAGAGGAAGCCACATACAGAAGAATTAATACGATGCATCGGAAGTCCTAATCACACTCAAGTCCACACAACCTGATCATGCCACAAACCAATAGTAACAAAGAATGCAGAATAGCAGAGAAAGTAGATGCACTCTTACCTGTTTGGCTACAGCTGAAAATTTCATTACATGTAATGTTTCATCATATGTGGAAGCATGCTGATTAACATTTACAATCATACAAGCTTTGCCTTTTCCACAAAAGAACGGCTGAAACAGACGAGTCAATTTGCTCTCTCTGAATGGAATATAGCTTGGCTTCATCCTCATGGAGAAAAGAGTAATAAAATTGTGAAATTAAAAAAAAAAGATGTAAAATTGTGTGATACTGTAACTTAGCTTAATGCTGTTTCTCTCTTTCAGGAAGCAGATGCTGTAGGATGTTCATATTTAATCCTAAACTATTTCCCATCAAAGAGCAGGGTCATTCCTGGATCTCATAAGCTCTCCAACAAATTGAAATATTTAAGAGTAGTACAGTGCCTGCATCACAGTTCCCTCGTGTTACAAAGCAGATACTGAAACATGCCAAAAGCTAGGTACGGGACATCTGTCTGATGAATCTACCTGTGTAATTTGGAGGTGGAAGGGAAGAGGATGAAACAGGAGCTCTGTACACAGACTGTATTGCTCATACACATACACACACTAAGAAAAGCTTGGTAGTTTACTGCTAATTGCCCTTTTTTTTATGTTCCACAAATAACAGTTTTAGAGAAAGAATGATCGTTCCAGGTATTCTAGTGACATCTGCAATAATGATGATTTACAAGATTTTATAGATTTCTATTTTCCTCTGACCATGCAAACCCCTTGCAGAAACATGAAGAGACAGGTTTCCAACCCAAAACTCAGCACGTTCTTTACAACTTGTCACTTACTTCGGATTTTGATTTTGCTTCAATGCTGCAATGCATTTTCCAAGGATATGAAGAGAATTATTAATATTTCCTGCTTCTTTTAGTCTGTCTCCAAAGGCTTGTGTTTTATTACACCTCTCTGATCCCGCCAAGTCACAGAAAGACAACCTGCATGAAAGAAGTATCCAGAACACACAGATAAACTTGCTTCTAAACAGTATGAAAATAGAACTGCGTGTCTCTTTCTTTATGTCTGAAGTATAAATAAGTGACTCTCATCAGCCTACCTAGATCACAGAATAAGTTTTACTCTAATGTTGATGTTTTGTCCAGAAGGCACTACACAAGATTTTTAGGATAACAGCGCTAACCTATCTATTTTCCCATTGTATATAAAGATACTTGAACAAGATTGCTGCTCTAAGAGTCTATTCAGCACATTCAAAGACGACTGCTTGTAGCAGTCATTTAAAGCTTTGTAGGCATTCTTACACAAAGAAGATTTAGGAACCCAAATTTTTTTGCAATCCTAAAGTAAGTACTTCCAGACAAGATAAGAGGAATTTCTGAAACAGTTCAGCATAGTGGGGCTATACTACAGAAGCACTTTGACCGTCACCTTCACCAGTTCCAGCACTGAGAGTATTGCATGATAGTAGTATGCTTCATACATTGTAGTCTGCCTCTTTTGGATGCAGAACTGTTTGTTCACTATTGCAAGTAAGAGGCCGTAAGTCCTTTGCAGATCACCTTAGAGCTCTTTGTTTGGCTATAGCAATTATGTGCTACTAAATTCAGGCCATTGAATTGTCCCTCATAGTACAATAGATTACAATCAGAGACAACTATCCTGGATAATCACGGAATTTCATCACTTTTACTTTATATTAAGAAAGCCCTTGAAATACAGAAAGCTCTGGAAGTTAGATAATTTAGGTAACCCAACTATCACTCACTTATACATACATTTATTTACATAAAACAGCACCTTTGTAAGATCACAGCCTTTCACACAGCTGAAATAAGTACATATTAATACTATACATATTAATGACATATTTCAACTGTGTGAAAGGCTGTGATCTTATGATCTTTATCTTTTTCAGCACAATACAAAGAGCTTTTTTCTTCCTTAAGCAACATACAAACTCTGTCATTCATCTAACAGCTGCTGCAAGCTTTGCTAGGGGTACAACAAGGAATACAGATGCAGTCATTTCCTCAAGTTATCTTTCCCTTAGAGTATTTATCGCTGTAACATCTGATATTAAAAGGTGTTAGCTCAGTAAGGTATATTTATTATCATCTCTGCTTAGCAGAGACAAGAGACAAATCAGTAGGAGCTAGGACTGAACTAAACCCCTGTTACAGGACTGTCTCCATTTTTCCATATCAAGCTAAACACACAATTAATCAGGAAAAAAAAAAAACAAAACACAAAGCTATGCAAATGGCTTGAAGCCAAAAGATTAGGCCGCTTCCTCTAAATCACAAGAGAACAGAGAGGTGTGAGGACTTAGCA
Organism: Ibidorhyncha struthersii; assembly: GCA_013398815.1. NCBI lineage: Eukaryota > Metazoa > Chordata > Aves > Charadriiformes > Charadriidae > Ibidorhyncha > Ibidorhyncha struthersii. The sequence goes on along the minus strand of VZSZ01007024.1, from coordinate 98,149 downwards.
CTGCTCTCACTTGGGTGCACCTACATTAGCATTTTAGAACAGGAGAACAGTTTTTAAGTAAATCACCTGATGATCCTCTCCTACTACAGATTATATCACAGAGCAGTCCCAGAGCATGTCACCTGCATTCTTTTTGGATGATAGACTTGAATTTGTGTTCCTGGAGCACATCAAACATGGTACCACAAACATTCAACCCATAAACTCTAGTCTGGTCCCAAAGTAGAAAGATACACTGGCACAGCTTGTACCTTGGGTCTTCAGCACTAACTCGTGCACTTCAACTTTAGAGACTGGCTTCCATCAGCCAGACATTTGAATTCTGCTTACTGGAATATACAGTGTGGTATTACATAGTACTACTCTATCCCCACCTCTCCTTTATGTAAGGCAATATACATATATTTCCCTCAATTTACATATTACAGCCAGAGTTTTAACAGGTTCCTTCAGCCAAACCTTAACAGAATAAAAGAGACAAGGAAATACTTCTTATGCCTGTCCCTACCAGGTTTCCACTCAGTTTTATGCAGCCAATGAAGTTCCGATTTCCTTCTCAGCTCTCAGAGGATTTTTTTTATTAAAAGAAAGTTCACCAGTTTAGCATGCTTACACCTTACCAACTTCTCCAAAATATTTAGATTGTGGTAACGAGCTGAAGCATTCACTTACTCTGAAACTCCAAGAACACACGGCTGATGCTCATCAGTTAGCCTTAGTAGCCTGATTGAAAATATACTGTGACTGGAATGGAAAGAAGTGCTTTTTAATAACCACAATTATGAAAATTAAGTAGTCACTGAAGCAAAGTAAAATTTGTATGCTACACAAAGCACAGTGCTGAAGACAGAACAAGAATTCATTCACTAATTTACATTAGTTACCTTCGCAATGCATTTATTCAGCAGCAAAAAGCAGCAATAAAAGTTGCATTTTGTGGACTTTCTATTTCTTTCAATACAGGAGAGGGAACAATATCACATGAAGCCTACAAACTGTCTTACAGAATGAACAAGCCAGTTCACTTAAGTCTACTTATCAGATGAGTACTCAGGTACTCACAGTGTACAAACTTTAGACAGTATCTGAATTCAGTAAATCTGAGGAATTAAGTTCTTAGAAATAAATGGGGGGGGGGGAGGAGAATAAGTTAGGGTTTGACAGTCCATTAATATTGCCTACTTCAACATACACAGTTATTTGTTCAGTTTTGAAAGTACCCCGTTTTCCAGAAAGGTTGAATTTGTAACACTTGAAAATCCAGTTAGTGTGTTTTAGGCATCAAGCTACAAAGGCAGTGGACATATGCTGTCTGAAACCAAAAGAGAAAATCCCAGAACCAGAAGTGCCCTGTCCCCAGTTTATCCAGTAAATCAGGAAGCACAGAAGACAAACTTCTCTAGCATAAGTTAAGAATGAAGTTTCTAAAAGGAAAAAACAAAACAAAACCACAATTTAGAAACAAGCTAAGTGGAAGTCAGCATATTCTCTGGAGCAAAGAGAGGACATTCTAGGCACAAAACTCTGCCCAGAAAAACACAGTTTTTTAGGCCTGAGTGAAATTCCGTGGAATCATAGTGTGAAATTCAACGGCATCCATCTTTAGCTAACACAGAACAGCGTAACTCTTGCTTTTTAGACAGAAAGCAGGCTTCGTAACATGATGATTGTACTAGCTAAATATGCAACATGGCCCTTCCACACTTACAGGACAAATTAATAAGGCAGCATTAAAATCAAGCAATAAGGCATTTTCAACAGAAAGTATACCACCTTCTCTATTTCCTCCCACTCCATCAAACCAGATTCTCCCTGATCTGTCTCCCAGGGCTGGGTAAGAGCTGGGCACTTAATTCTTCAGATACCAAGTAAGCTCAGCTAGAACACAGCAACCTAAAAGCATCTAGATAATCTAGCAGCACCGAAAGGTACTGCATGACTTGCTCCTTGCTACATCCCCTCCTGACAGACTCCAAGTTTCCAAGAATTACACTACCCATGATGAAGAATTATCCAGCTTCCTTACACAGCCATTCCCGCTCAGCATTTGCCAAGTGCCCCGTTGGCACTCAAAACTGAATGTGATTTGATCTTTTTGGTTGTCCAAAGCCATGAATAGCAACCCAAGTCCAGCTACTATTAAAGTCATAGGGCCTCTCCTAGCTTTCTTCCAGAAATAATTTTATAATAAAACCAGAATAATCAAGGAAAGTCTTAAGCTATTATTGAAGAATGGCTCGTTTCTAACATATTCTAAAGTCTCCTCCTCCCTTCCCCTCCTTGCACCCTTTCAAGTAAAGAGACAGATTATGCTTATAATTAGGGGAACAAACCTTCTACTTGATTGCTCATTCATTCTAGTACAAGCAAAGCTTCGGTTCTTGTTTCCTATTTTTAGTATTTTGCAGGCTTCTTCAGTGCTCTGAATGTTAATCCACTTTAAGTCTGTGAAAAAAAAGACCTTTTATATACACTTCTGATCAAAGAAAATCTGTGAAACTGTCAAGGTCATAAAACACTACTATTACCTTTAATATAGGAATTTCCTCCTTGATCCTCACAAATTCTTAAGACTCTGCGCTTCTGAGTTTTCGATGTAGATAATACATTTAATAAGTCATACACATATTCATTATAAATTTCACAAAAGGAAATCCACACAGATGCTTGTGTTCTTTGGTGTATATTAGTCCTATATGTGTCAAGTGGAACAAAGTTGCTCTCTGCTAACCCAAAACAGAGAAAGAGTTCGATGATCAAACAGCTCATTGATAAATTTTAATTGCACTATACAGAACCTTCTAAAAGGAGGAGGCTTGTAGATATCTGTGTTGTACAATGAGATACACAGTACTGTATAACTTTGAGTTTACCCAAGAAGATTCAAACTTCTCAGCAGTCACCTGTAACCAGAATATGCCCAAATTCTAAGCTATTGCCCCCCCTCTACCACAAGCTTCTAGAAGCGTATACATTAGCTTTGCAGAACTAAGCCTTCCTCTTTCCCCAAAAGGACCAAAGCTATCAAAATGTTTTTGTTGTTACTCTTTCTCCCCAGCTGAGCCATTAAAATTTGGTTAAAAAACTACATATATTTACTTTGTAGTATAGTACAGAGATTTTTTTAGTCCACCAATAATTACGCACTTATATTCCTAAATTTCCTTTCCCCCCACACACACACAAAAATTTTCCACTTTATTTTACCTAGTGAATCAGCAGGGACACTTTTTGAAGTACAGTTGGAAGAAGGCATCTCCACATCACACATATCTGTAATAGTACCTGAGATGCTTTCTGTCTCCTTGAGGAAATAAGAGACCGTTACATCCACATGAACGGACTATGAGAATAGCAGAAGTAAAAAGTGACAGTAATTCCAGTATTTAAGATTTAAATATTGCAGTAGTATCAAGTGTAAAGCCACCCTTACTTTGGCTGCAAATGAAGTGTTTTTAACAATACCAAACTAAAAGTCAATAAATGCTCCTTCCCTCACAAGAATTATTGCTCTCTGCTAGTCCAAGCAACCTGTTTTAGAGGCCAATCGCTGCTAGCATAGTAGACTGACTTTACAGTTCTGGGAGAACCAAGATCCTCTGTCAGACTGTAACAGCCCAAAATGCCATTATGTACTACTGGACAAATCTAAACAGTATTTCAGTCAACCAAAATAACTGGAAATTTAAGTTTCTTTCAGGGGCAGATGGCAGGGTGGTGGGCAGACACACTAAAGCAGCAGAGATTCCCGATTTGCTTGCTTGTTGCTAATCACTTTTGCACATCACCAGGTCTGTGAGAGTGAGCCAAACTTACAGACCTCAGAGTGAAACAATAGCTTCCTAAAGGACTTAAAGATCTGATAAACCAACAGTCTGTGTTGGTTTAGTTCAGCCTGAATTAAAGACCCATTAAAAATCCTGTATAGATAATAGCACAGTTTTTTTAAGTACATATATTTGCTGAATTTCTTTACATCAACAAAATTATTTATAAACCTGCCAGGACTTGTCAAAGCATAGACTTCAAATTACAGGTAGGAAAGCTGGTGTAATCAAGTAGCAACACCCACTGTCTAGAGATTCCAACATCTCCACATACTACCTCCCTCCCCATATTTTATACATTAGGACATTCACCCTAATTTTCCACACCCCCAATCCTGACAGAGGGTCATCCTAGAATAGAAGAGGGGAACGGATTCAGAGAAGTAAACCTTAATTATAGCTTTTAGAATGCAGGGCTAAGTTCATTATGGATTGACTACTAATGCCTACATTACTCACTTGATATATCCAAACTGTATTTTTTACAAACAGAAAAGCATGAAGCCATACTTTCAGATCTTCCATTTTAAAGACAAACAGCATACAATTTTGTTGCCATTAATTTTATAAATTACTATTTTGCAAAGACTGCACTGTCTATACATTTATGTTACTTGGGTAGTTACAAGTATAACCACAAGCATGGATTCTGTTCAGTTTGTAACATACAAAACAGAATTCTAAAGCAGGGTAAGAGACTGACATGCATGGCACATCTATGCATGTCAAGGAATGTAAAAAGCCCAGTACCACAGTACTTGTGTGCATGGTAAGTTTTTGTAAAGGTATTTCAACAAAACAGTTAATTAGCTACGTTGCTACGCTGTTCTTCAGATCATAAGACTAAATACAGAAAAGAACATGAAGATGACTGCCTGAAAACAAGTGGGAACAGGAACTGACATTATTTGCCAGTGACAGAAGCTGACATTTAATAGCAAATATGAGGACAGGTTGGAATAGGAATGCAAGTAAAGCATCTTTTACTCCAGTAAAACCCAGTATTTAATCCAGTGAATAGAACAAGTAAAGGGCAGGAAAGAGAGGGTATGAACCATGCCAAGCAAGAGTTTTTGCAGTAGTACTGTATAGAGAACATAAACAGTAGAACACTAAATGAGTTACTGCAATACCCTCGCAGAGAAGTTTAAATGGAGGGAATGAAAGGAACAGCAGGCTCTTTCTGCATGACATGTAAACTGAGCCTGGGAAAAGGGCCTACAGAAATCCATGTAAACCAAAACCAAGCCCACCAAACCATATCTGCTCTCAGATTACAAGCCTGAGTGAACATCTGAACAGTGATGCTATTCACAAGCTATCACGAAGCACAGCTTCAGCGCTGGCGATAGCTGAGCTATCACTATGGAAGCATTGTAACACATAAGCAAAGTCTTGTCATGTATTATTTTCTAGATGTGTTTTTGCCTTTCCTTCCTGATGGTGGAGTCTTGCTTGCTTTTCTCTGTAGTGCATCAGCATCAAGATCACCTACTGCAACATTCAGTAACTAAACTATTAATAAAATCAGACTGTGATTTAACAGAAAGGAATTTTTGTAAAGTATAGGGTTATCTTCAAAGTAAGATATTTGCCCCTCCGTTCTAGACTTTGAGCTCCTGCTTGTTCCTTCTTGCAAGCTTGTGGGTTCCATAAAGTTTTTAAAAATATTTGCCTACTATCCTGCTGACCATCTCAATTTTCCTTTAAGACCCTCATCCCCTGCGCATGCACACACACACAAAATGCAAGTGAGCTTTTTAAGACACTCTCAAAATAAATATGCAATCTTTAGCATCTTGTAGATTTTTCATCCAAGGTCTTTCCTGAAAAGCTAACCAGACCCAGACTAAATGAAGTTCCACTCACAGAGTCTAAATTAACCAACAAAATTTAGAGTGGAACTTTACATATCAATATGATCCATAGAAGGGTATTCTTTCAGAGCTAACTGGAGTACTTTAACAACATTGGTATTAAAGACCTCAGAAAAAAGAAAATCCCGTCAATCATTACTTCTATACTTCCCAGAATCCATGCAGTGTTGCTTTGAATGATAATCCCCAAATGCAGTAGGCTCACAGTTCAGGTTAAAAATGCTCTGAACACAAGGAAAAAAAGCTAAACATCTTGTGAGAATTTGCAACTGGGCTTAGAATTATAGAACAGTCACACACACAAGGGTGCCTGTTTTCTGGTGAGAACCACTTCTTACAATGGAAACAGAAATGACTAGATGACAGTAAAGACTCCTCTAGTCTACCTACAATCTTCACAGACCAGAGTAAAAGATACATACAATCCTCTAAAGCAGGCTGTAATCCTTTTAGGAAACTCATTTTGTGGCATCTCACTTCACTTGCTGTATCAGAAAAGTTTCTTTATGAAGTTACACAAATCACAGGTTTACCAACTTTATAATCTGCCTTAAAACTGTCTTCCACCAGAAGGGACTCTTCTGCCTTCTTCATTGCCCCTGCTAAGACACTGCCATCATCTCTCCTGAGCTAGTACTGGAATTTGAGCAACTGCCCAGAGATCCAGCCTGGGAACCTGACCCAAAAGAAGACTCACTTAACAAGAAGCAGATTTTAGATAGGCCAGCTCTCAGACTTTTCAAGGGATAGTGTCAGCACAGTGTCAGAACTGCTCCTCTGTGGAAATCCAGGCTTTGCAATGGGTTTTGGTTTGAACTGTGTGCTGCGGAAAGTTCTTCCAGTTTACCCTGAGCTCCAAAACCAGCCAGTTGCCTTATTATTCCAAGGTTCACCAAGTATTCATACTGTAGATTTAGCTAAATCTAAAGAATCAATAGTGAAACAGAGATTTTATTAAAGATAGACTGTTAGACAGGAAGTTTTTAAGAAGCTTCATTCAGCAACAAGGAAGTATTTGGTCACTGACCTCTTTCAGGGATGCAAGAATAGCAGTTTTTATGGCTTCTTCTTGCTTAACTTGTGCATCTTCTAGTTTCTTAATATCATTGCTCAAATATGGTTTGAAGTTCATCTTCAGATAATGTCTTCCCCTTATGTGGTTAAAAATCATATCAAGTGAGCGAGGTAAAATACCAAAATCTTTTGAAGTCCCTTAAAAATAACAAAACATAAAATGTAGACATTCACACAAACTTCTCATTGGATTTTGACTTGGTTGTGATATATGCCTTTTGGCAAACATTTTATACCTTGGATAGTGAATGTCTTGCCTGCATTTGTAACCCCGTAAGTAAACACCAGTCCATTCACTCCATTAACATATGCTCTTACTATCTCTTTCATTGAGCCTTCAAAAAATTCGCTCTGAGTAGTTTCTGGTCCAAAGACCTTGGAGAATGGGGGAGGGGGGAGGGGAGAATAGAAAGGAAAAAAAAAGAAGCGATAAATGGCACAAAGTTGTTGTATATATCAAAATATTAAGCATTGATTAACAGAAACTAGTTTTTCAGAGCAAGCCGAGTAGGAAATACAAGCTTAGTTTTCTGTCTTTTCTGAACCCCTTCTGATTCAATCTTTTCTGTTGGGTTCTCATAGGATGCCTGCTTAATTCTCAGAGGCACTCAGGCTTGCACTTATTTTTGAATATTTTCCTACTTCTAAAATAAACTACTCAGAATGCTACTGAGCACATACTATGTAGTGGATACTTTCAAGAGCTCTGCTGGTGATGCACAACTCCCTCCTCTCTCTCTACCAGTCACCCACAACTGATGAGAAGATCAGCATTACAGTGGTTTAAATGGCTCAATGCCTGGCGCTGTTTATGTTTTGATACTGTAAGAACAAAAGTTCTTGCAGTAGGTAACAGAGTTTAGAAACTTGCTTCCAGTATAGAAGGTTTAAACAGTTAGGCTGCTAATCTTTCAAAAGTAATTCCTTAAACACACGCTTACATAAGTCCTTTTAAACAGGTGATTTCCTGAAACACTCTCAGATGTGGGCATCTGCAGGAACAGCAGAACCACTGTAAGTTTGTGCCTACAAAAAGCTTCTGTGGCATCTAATCAAAGAATAGGGAGCTTCTTTGATAGCTCTCTTGTTATCTCATCTAATAGGCATCTCCATTGTAATACAGCTTTCTTGACAGCCTAACAGCAAATAATAAGCAGTCTATTTTTTAAGGCAAGTACCACCACATGTACTTTAAAGAATAAAAGTCACATTGCATGATATAGTAGAAAATTCAATTTTATCGATACAGCGGGAAAAAACAAACCATAACTAAAAATGAGAAAAAAGGTTTGCCTACCTGGGAAAAGGTGAACCTGTGCACAGAATGACCAATCCCTCTTTCACTGTTTTTCATTGTAGAAGACTCTTTGGGTGCACTAAGAATTACTGTCTGGGAATCTTCAATAGTTACACAACTCTTAAAAAAAAAAAAAAAAGAAGACAAGGTAAACCANAAACACAAAACACAAAACAACCAACCAAACAAACACCTACAACAAAAACCCTAGTGCTATCATCTTTTTACTAGAGCTACAGAGTTGCAAAATTTACATACAATCTCTCTTGAGGTGTGTAACAACTACAGAGATACTCACTTCACATGAAATCAGAGTGCAGACAAAGTTAAGACAATCGCCTGGAGTTTTCTAAGAGGTATAAAATTTCTCAAGGATTCCTTCCAGCAACTGGTTGGTTTTTTTTTTGGAAACACTTTCTACACCCTGGTATTTTGTGATTGTGGCTTGCACAATCCTAGCTGTGAAAACAGAGCTATATAGAAATCTACTGGTTTTCTACTTCAATCATTTTCAGTGTGAAACAAGCTATGACCAGCATAAATAAAGTAAAATAAATTTGAAGCATTATCCTTTGATTAATAGATGGTGTTATCAGTAATGAAGGAAACTGAATTAGTTTCAAGTAATTTGATTGCTATTTCTCAATTAAGTCAAGGTGAGATGCAACTACCTAACACTCCCTAACTAGATAAACATAGAATGCAGTATCCCAGGAAAATTTATTTTACGCCAGACAGGCTACCAAAAATATGAACTGAACTACCAGTACAGCTTAACTGTGTCCTGAAGCATCAGCCACAAGGACTGATTCTAACTAAATCTTACCTTTATGTTTAGAGGCTGGCCAGAGCCAGTAAGACTAATAATCCACGTGTAGCATGTACACAGGAAGTACTGCTCTAAGAGTCTCAATTAACAAGTCTGTTTACCAACGGGTATAGAAGCTCTAAGAAGCTGGATACCAAATTCAGACTTGCTCACTGTGCCAGGCTCTAAGCCCACATACTCTTTAACATTCTACTCTTTAACATCCCTCCCACATTTCCAGGAATAGGAATGCAGGTCAGATGTACTAAACCCTAGAGAGCTACAGAAGAATTCAACATCTGCAGCATGTGTTAGCAGCTGATAACGGCCTCATAGATGCTTGTGAGTAGATGCCTTGAAGTAGTCAGATTAGCAGAGCTGGAATCCAGCTGGTAACACATTACTCTTGTTTTCTCCTCAGCTAATCCCACAGGTAAACTGGCAGGAGTTGGACCACTTCTGGTTCTGTACACACCATTTATATCCAAAGAACACAGCTTCCTGTTCTCCCACAGGCGACTCCAGAGAATCACTGGCAGTTGTATCAGAACTACAGAATTTTATCCAGAACTCTTAAGCTTTACTTGCATAAATCATTATCTCTATAAGCAACAACAGATCAGTTAACCCGTTGACTGTCTCCATTTAAAGCATCAGCCTACAGCTATAAGAAATAGGGCTTGGGTTCTACTTTTTTGTTTTCTTGTTGCATGCTTGGAACAAATATGTTTTCCTGAAAATTATGCATGGCAGGGAGGAAAAAAGGACCTAAAAATTAAGTGGATTTCTCATTGGTTATAGAGATGGGAAGGGTTATTTTGGTTGGTTGGTTGTTTTTTTTCATTTGTTACAAAGCATCTTCCTCACAGATTCAGGTGATAGTTAAGAGAGCAGAAAACACTGAAGATGAAGATCTTTCAAGCATTCATAGTTTTTGGAGGATGAGAAAAAAATCCTTCATACTATGCAAAACAGGTTATACAGCTAATATATTGGAAGATCAGCTATTTCATTATGAACTACATAGACAGGAGCTTTAAAAAAAATCTAGCACAAACTTCAATACTTACTTTTTTCCTCCCTCCCTGCTTTTAAGAACAAGTGGTTTCACTAACGGTTAGGTAGTCAGAAATTTCCCATTCCAAAGAGGAATGAGATAAACAACTCATAAAATAATTTGATTTTGTAAATCAATTTACCCTTACAGCCAGCTCAGATTGCTGAATAATACCAAAGTAGAAGCATTGTGGCAGTGCATACTACTCAACAAGAACCGCCCAAGGAAAGGTGAATGTAAATTGATGGGGAAAAAAAATAATCCAAGTAAAAAAATACAAAGGGTACAACTCTAGAAGATTAAATGCAAGAGAACATTTTTAAAAAAGCAAATCAGAACTAATATTAAATTCTTCTCCGAACAGGTCAGGAACAGGAAGTCTATCAGAGAGCCTTTGAGAAAAGCCCTGCAAACACAAGGGCTGAGAGATATGCTGCAGAGATGTTATACTCCAAGGACAGCTAAATGAATTCCTTGCATCAGTACTCACAATGGAGGCAGCAGGGAGGAGTATTTCTGTGTGTTTGCATGTGCACATGTATGCGTGTGTAAAACACCGGAGAATCTGACAGTATAAATTGTAGATGTTATAGAAAAAATTAACAGGATGAACAGCAAGTCACTGGGACGAGGTATCAGACTATTCAGGCAGTTCAAAAACTCGAGGGTCAGATACCTGAATTACTCCTCGAATTGCACAATCTCTTCCATGAAATGCCTTTGTTTCCTCAGCACTGTACTGAGTCAAGAGTGACGTCAACTTTTAAATAACATACTCAGTGGAATTTTGCAGAGCTACAGGTGTACCATGCAGATCAGTAACAGTTGTCATAAAAAAAAATAATCACGTTTATCTAGTTGTCCACTAATTCTATTTGGAAGCAGTACATGGCTTTTCTAAGAGAAGAGTCCTGGCTTACAAAATCAGATGTTCCTTGGGGGAGAAGAAAAACTTATTTCTTAATTCCACAACTAACCTGAGATTCATGGTTTTCAAGTTCTGCTACAGAAAAGGGCCTCACTCTCAAGAAGACTTTCAAAGGTTGATAGGCCTATTAATTAAAAAAAAATAAAGATACAGTTACAATGACCCCTTTTTAAACAGAACATCCCCAAATCCTATCAAGATACATCTCTGATCCAGTATTCCTATTTTATCTTACTACCTCACTTTCTCCTTCCTTGTGAAGTTTGGACCCTAAGCTTTCCTTTGCTTCCTTACCTCCTAATGTCCTTTAAAAAACCCTTTTTTTCTCCCCTCCTGCCCCCGCTATTCTTTTATGACAAAGCCAAGATTTTGATTTAAAAAGACCACACCATCGGAGGTGTAAACTGCACTGCTTCCACCTTCTGGTCTCTCTCTGTAACAAATTCAAGCTGTATTTGCTAACAGCTGCTCTGCAGTACTGCACTTCCATTTTGTACGGAGCATGTTCCGTTAATAGATTGACATATCCTTAGCCTCAGGACACCATTACCACCACCCAGGCACTAGCCCCTCATCTTCCTCACAGTAACAACCATGAAACGGTTCTCGGTTGCTAAGGCAGGCTTCTCCATCCCATACAAAGGTCTCCCCCTCCAGCTGAAGCAATAATAGCAAGGAGATTTTTAGAGGGATCTCAGTATTCCTTCCTTTCTCATGGAGCTTCAAAGGCCCTACTTTGGCAACTTGTTCATCGATCAGATGTGTCTACCAGAGGTCTCCACAGCCCTGCCATGACCAGCACTCCAGTAATCATACAAAGTTAAGTCACCTGAGGGAAGTCAATAAGGAAACCTACCATTCTAAAAAAGCAGACATGGCTATACTATCTTCAGAAGTATACCGCAGCACAGCATTACAGATTTTTATTTCCAAGCACCTAACAAGCTTTCCACAAGGCTCTAGATACTTTTTTAGCTTACTAAAAAGAACAGTACATTCACATGACATTCAAAGTGCAATTACTGAAGTCCTTTATTTCCTTTTCAAAAACCTAGCACAACACATCACATAGTAATGACCATCCCCCTTTGCTACTGTCTATGATCTATTTGTAAGCAATGAGAAGTAAGCAGAAGAATCAAACACATCTTGGGGGCAGGGGAATACAGCAGTTCTTACCAAAGAAATATTTGCCAGAATTAAAGCTTTAAAAAAAAATAAATTATCAGAAGACATATTACAAAACCAAGTCACACCTCCTGCTCCTCTGTGTTAGGCAATACAGTTGACTCCATAGGTGAGGGTTTACCTGCTGCATTCATAAAAGAAACTGATTCCAACATATCAGATACTTCTGCAGAAACATAACTTTTCCCCTCATCATCCATTGTTCTCTGCAAACTGTGCAAAGGAACTTGTAAGGGGAAATAAAAAAAAAAAATCCACCATTTTCACACAGAACAGGCAAAAATACACAAGAGAGCAAAATAGAGGTCAGGGTAGCATCTATAAAAAACAAGCACTTCTGAAGAAAGTTGGGCCCTCTGTAAGTTTGGGCATACAAAGGAAACCTTAAAAAAACAACTGACAGTTGGGTTATGTTAAACACATAAGTAAAAGCACACGAACTGCGGCTGTTGGGCATTCCTCTCCCCCACCTGCAAGCGCCGGGCCACCGCCTGCAACCCCCCACCCCTGAAGGGCTCAGCACTCCCCCGGCGTCAGGGTCACGGCCATCAGGC
>VZSZ01007024.1:317-80132 GCA_013398815.1 Ibidorhyncha struthersii | reverse complement strand
GCAGGGCCGAGCTCCGGGGCCCGCCACGGGACGTGGGGAGCGAGCCGGTCTCCGCGGCGAGGGCGGTTCGTGGGGCCGCCGTGCCCCCTCTACCGGGTCCGCGCCCTTCCCCCGCGGGCACAGTGCGCTCCTCGGTGCCTTTACCGGTAGACTGTGGCTTTCCCCGGGGGCAGTACCGGGCTTTGGTGTACAGGCGAGTCCTCGTCGCTTCCAGGGATAGCGAGCTTTTTTTCCCAGCTAAACCTTTTTCCTTCTTTTGATTTTTCTACTTTTTTCCTCTCCTTTCCTCCCTCTCCTCCTCTCCTTTCCTCCCTCTCCTCCTCTCCTTTCCTCCCTCTCCTCCTCTCCTTTCCTCCCTCTCCTCCTCTCCTTTCCTCCCTCTCCTCCTCTCCGTCATTGCCGAAAGTGAAGCTGGGAAACAGAAACTTTAAGTAAAAATGCCGGTTTTCATTCATTCTTGAATTTAAGAACCTATATTAATTTTATTTATTGAAACCTCTTATTCAGATTGGGACTTGAAGGGATTTTTTTTTTAATGAGAACAGTCATTAATTTGGCCTGGATGCTGATAGCTGCCAGTCCCAAACCAAAGCATTTTGCTGGGAGTGTGTTTCTAGTTACATCACTACCTGTCAAGTTTATTGAACTAGAGAAGCAGATGTTATATGTTATTAAATGATCGCCTATAGTAAGGTCACTGTGATTGTATTTTGAAAATAAAATTTTAATTCTAGTTTGTTTTTTTCCAGTAATCATAGGCAGGTATAATGTTAGCAAAACTACTGCCACCTTTGGAAGCTTAGTAATTACTACAGTTATTCAAAAAAGCCTGCTTGGTGTTTTTAATATGAACTTACTTTTGGCAATCACACTGCACTTAATATATCTTTTTCCCCTGCCAAAGGCTTTATAGGTCTTCATATGGGCCTTAAACCTCATGGAATTAAATTAACTTATATGCCAATTATTCCATTGTGATGCTCAATTGTAGACTTGTTTTGTACTTGGATCTTTTGTACTTGATCTTTGAAATCTGTGGTTTCCTGCTAACTTCTTTGGACTAGGTACTGTATTCTGATAAAGCAGCTCCAGTGAATGTGGATATAGAAGTTGTCATCCTTTTGCTGCTTCCTGAAATGCAGCAAGGTCTTTTGACAATGGACATGGGTTTTGATGAACAGAAAAATCTGTTTTGACGATAGTCCTGGTTCTCTGGCCTCTTCCTCCCTGCGAGGAAAGCAGCATTTGGTTCTGGTGGTTTGTTTTCTGAGGCATTTCACAATTATTAACAATTTTGAACTCACTTACGGATAAGCAGACCATGTTTACTCTGCTATCAGGTATTCCAGTTATTTGTCGAGGAAATTTTCTATCTATAAGTGTTTTATATGCATCGCTCTTAAATACATGACCTTACACTGATCACACTGAAACACTTAATTGTCCAGTAATCCAGATTGTTCCCAGTCAGCAATCTTGCTACATTATTTACTGAGAGCTTTTATGAATGTCGTTAGTGCACTTTATTTCCAGATAAAATATTCAGTAGCTTGCTGTGAAGACCTAATTCCTGTGGGATTTGATTAGAAATATGTCTGACTGATTCCTCATTGATGACGCAGACTTGTAACCTTAGTTTTAATTTACTTACTATGAACTACATGTGTACAACTATGCCAGTTTCTCTGTGTCCTACTGAACAAGTCAATGTACAAATGTGTTATGTCAACACTGTTCCTGTTGTCCACCAAAAGTATGATGTGATTGCACGAGAAAAAAAGTCAATCTGAAAAGACACATTTTCCCTACATTTAAGCTGTGCCATTTAAATAGAATTTCCTCATTTATTTATTGTTCCTGTATCAAGAAGTCAGTTTGGTTTTTTTCCCCTGGAATTGATGCAAGGTTGACAGTAAGTTCCTGAATTTGTTCCTTTCTTACTTTTTTTTTTTTCCTAGTATTGGCACCACCTCAGCTTTCTTTGAGATTTTTTTTTTTTTCTGAGCTTCCACAGATTTCTCAAAGCTTATGGAAAATCCACATTAACAGCACACAAGTCGTCTTTGCCAGCTCTTAAAAATCTTGGATGCAAGCTATCTGGAGCTGCTGATTTAAAAACCGCCTTACTTCTGTTCCTATGTTTAAGGCTTTACTTAGCTATTGTTAGAATTTTCTGATATGTGTTGTTTTTCTCTGCGAATGTAGAACAGAAATTTAGCTGAACTTCCTGCTTTCCCTGAAATACAACTTTTTTTACCTTCTGAATATTTTGTCATTCTTAGCTTCTGATTTATATTTTGCATTATGTCTGGTTTTTATTTGGTTACATACTGGTTTTAATGTAGGCTTTTCTCCCCAGCTAATACTAACTGTAGTTGTGAGATCTTTGTTGGCATATGCTTCTTAGATGAAGCTTCCAGGAGTGTTTTCTTGATGTCACGTAATTAAGAAGATAAGCAATCAAGAAGCAAGACATGCTAAGCAATCAAGAAGCAAGACATGCTTTTAAGAAGACTCGATAGTCTGTAGCAGAAACAATTCAATACCTAATGACATGATTTATCATGCAGAATATTGTTCCATGTGCATTCATGACACTTTCTGACTTTATTTTGGTTTTTATAGATTACTAGGGTGTTCCTAGATTACTAGGTCCTTCCTTTGACCAATTTGTCCTTCAGAAACAGTCCTGAGTAATGAACTGAATATTTTGTTATCCGTATATTTTTCCACTAGCTTATAGTAAAACCAATTAGATTCAATTTATGCTTCCAAATCAGTAATTCAGTTCCTGTTAATTAAATATATATGTGTAGGGAGTTAGCACCTTGTCAGGTTTGTGGTCGTTGGCTTAATTTTAGCCGGATCATCTTTACTTTGTGCTAAATGAATGGTCACCTGATTCCTCAGCTACTTAATGCCACTGCATTTAATCTTGTTAAGTTTTGCCTGGGAAGGCTTTTTTTTCCCTTCTGTGAGAGGCTAAATTATATACTTTTTTTTTTTAACCAGAAGAGATGTCCCAATATTCTACAAATTTAAATCCATTTACTCTAGATGTCAATTAACCGTCTTGTCTTCCTTTGTCCATGTGACAAAAAAGATCTTTGAGGATATTTCCTAGATGTTCTTGTAGAGCTGGGGTGGTCATAATTCAAGAGTGGATCCTGATATGAGTCTGCCTATGTGACTGAAGAGTTAACTGAATGAGCGTGTGCCTGCTGTCACTCAGCATCTTCTAAAGTATTGTAATAACTTCTTGAAATGAAAGCTTGTGCTGTCTTCTGGTGATGCACCTTTGGGTGGTTCAAAGGACAGATGTATTCCCTGGGCTTTGCAGATTGGCTTGTGAACACCTTTTAATCATTTGAGTAGATTTATTCTACTTATTTCACACAGGTGGCCTGTGGATGGTTTCGGCAGGGCTCACAGTAGTTTCCCTAAATCTGCTTTGTCATTTCTCATAGCGATTATTTGACGTGGGCAGCTCACTGGAAGCTACCTGGTTTATGCCAGCCTAATGCCTCTAGTCTTTGCTTTCAATGGGGATTAACATACTGCCAAAATATATTCCTATTTATTTGAAAATCACTTCCTTCTCCAAGGTCGTTGAGATCTGAACACGCTTTTAAAGGTTTTGTTTGAACTTCTGGTCAATAAAATACCTGTGAAGCAGAATCATGCTCGAGGCTTCTCAGGAAACCATCAGTAGGTGGTGAAGTATCTAAACCAGGCAGCAGCAATCCAATGAAAGCTGTTTTCAAGCCTTTTAAGGAAGGCTTCAGCATCTGCTTGGTCTTAATTGTAGGTATCTGTTGATCCTCTTGTGTTAACTTGAAGTTACTCAGTTGTATCATGTCTCAGAACTCTCCTCCAAGTTCTTTGCTCAGCAGTTAGCTATTACCTGTTAAAATACCTTTGTCCTCTCTAGGTTTTGAACATCCGTATTTACTGTGTCTACAGGTGCCTCAGCTATTGAAACTTTGAGAAAACCCACTGGAACTGAAAATACCACCTTTTTAAAGATTGATTTATGTAGCTGGGTAGTTGATAACTGGAAACTAATGTTC
The DNA here is from genome assembly GCA_013398815.1 of Ibidorhyncha struthersii. Classification (NCBI taxonomy): domain Eukaryota; kingdom Metazoa; phylum Chordata; class Aves; order Charadriiformes; family Charadriidae; genus Ibidorhyncha; species Ibidorhyncha struthersii. The sequence continues at coordinate 76,062 of VZSZ01007024.1, read as the reverse complement.
TCTGCAGGTAGCAGGGAGACAGAACGCACAGTGCATCAGCACCAGTCTGCAGCTGGAGTTCTCGTATTTCACCTAGCCTGTCCACTTAAATTTTCTAAATTTTCATGCTAATTCTGACATCAAGCTCACCATATAAAAATGTATCCCACCTCAAAATACTAGGCTGTCTTTACCTTAAAAATTTCTCATGCAACCATGGAAAACATGAACTAGATCCAGGACTCCATAAAAGAGCAATTGTGCTTTGATGGAGTCCTTTACCATTGACAGATGTTGCTGCAAATATTGATTGATAAGAGACTCTTTCAAGTGGGCAGCATGAACTTCATAGTTATCACCACAAGCTCTTTGCTTCTAAACATGCACTGTACGCCTGACACGGCTTCTAAAGCTCTGGATAGAGCAAAACTTCTTTGTCAGCCTGGTTTGCCTTGTTCTTCTGACACAAACCACAGTGACAAAATACATAGTTGCTAACATGCTGAAGCATTTCTAGTGACACTGAATCTGCGATACATCACTGCAGTCTGTCTTTGAACACTCGGGGTTGAAACAGGATTGTACATCTGGGCTGCTTTCAGGAGGATATTGTTTGAATTTGTCCTGCTCTGGTTCAATCTTAAGACTTTTTTTTTTTTTTTGCAAACTGATGGATTACGTCTTTTCTGCTTGTCTGGAAGAATGTTGCCTCTCCACTCCTTGCTCTGCAGATGTGATGCTTCTGTCAAATTTGTAATAACGAAACTGCAACTTTTTGCAGAGAGTAACTGTGCAACTCACATGGTCTTGAGAGCACCAAGGAGGATTATTGATTAGCAACATGCAATTTGCCAGTGATCAGTGAACTATATATTGTGGATCAGTATCAGCAATACAACAGAAGTCACAATATTAGATGCTTACAAAGTGCTATAAGCACCTACGAATTTCTTACATACCCTTCTACAACTGATCCCGCTTACGTATTCACCCAGTTCTATGTGCGCATCCCCTCTCTTGTGAGAAGTGTGGGTTACAAATGCAGACTCCCACCTTTGGGACTGCAGATTCCCCCTGTTTCTAGAGCCTTCTTGTTGGAGATGTGGGCACGTGTACCTGCGCAGCTAATCCACATGCTGGTGAAAGTGTACCCTGTGAGTTCCCGTACACACTCCTGAGAGGTGGGTCACAGAATCACAGAATAATCAGGGTTGGAAGGGACCTCTGGAGATCATCTAGTCCAACCCCCCTGCCACAGCAGGGTCACCTACAACAGGTTGCACAGGACAGCGTCCAGGCGGGTTTTGAATGTCTCCAGAGTGGGAGACTCCACAACCTCTCTGGGCAGCCTGTGCCAGTGCTCCACCACCCTCAAAGTAAAGAAGTTCCTCCTCATGTTAAGATGGAACTTCCTATGTTCAAGTTTGTGCCCATTACCCCTCGTCCTATCAATGGGCACCACTGAAAAAAGACTGCTCCCATCCCCCTGGCATCCTCCCTTCAAGTATTTGAAAGCATTAACAAGATCCCCCCTCAATCTTCTTTTCTCCAGACTAAAGAGACCCAAATCCCTCAGCCTCTCCTCATATGAAAGATGTTCCAATCCCCTAATCATCTTTGTAGCCCTTTGCTGGACCCTCTCCAGCAGATCCCTGTCCTTCTTGAACTGGGGAGCCCAGAACTGGACGCAGTATTCCAGATGCGGCCTCACCAGGGCAGAGTAGAGGGGGAGGATGACCTCCCTCGACCTGCTGGCCATACTCCTTTTGATGCACCCCAGGATGCCATTGGCCCTCTTGGCCGCCAGGGCACATTGCTGGCTCATGGTCATCCTGTTGTCCACCAGGACTCCCAGGTCCCTTTCCACAGAGCTGCTCTCCAGGAGGTCGGCCCCCAACCTGTACTGATGCATGGGTTTATTCCTCCCCAGGTCCCTACTGCTGTGCCTCATCCTGCCAGTCCCCCCAGCCTGTACTGGGAGTGGGGTGGCAGCTACCTGCCATGTCCCATGGGGAGGGTGCTCTCCGGCCTTAGAAGTAATGATGCCTGCTGCTGTGGTGCTGCTTTCCCACCCAAAGGTTTATTCTAACAATCACAAATTCTCTTGCTGCTTTTCAGACCAATGTCTTTTCTCAAAAGGCTTTTGGTAATCTAATCCCCTGGTTACTGTTTAATCTGGGTGATCATTGTCTTAAGCAAGCTTTGTTATTGTTAATTTCCTCTTAGCGTTATCAGGTTTTGGGCAAACATCCTCTCAGAACATGCCGATTTGTGTATTCTGTTTGCACACACTATTTACACTTACATTCCTATGGTATCATCTGTTGTTATCCAGGCCACATTACCAATTTCTGTACAAAACATCCCCAGCATCAGTCCAGTGAGAGCTGAACTAGTGGGCACACAAACAAAACTGGTCTTTCTGCATCCAGTTTTCATTTTGGAAATCACCTTGAGAGACTTCCTGTGTGGAAAGGTTAATCAACTATTAAAAAAAAAAGAAAGAATTCCAAACTACACAAATATCTCCAATCCAGATTTGGCCACTTGAGGAAGCACCACTTAGCACTGTTTGTTGTTATCTGTTTTACTTTGGAAAAAATAGACAGTTCAAGAAGACTGCAATAGTTTGTAGCACATGTTGAAAAGTGGCATCTACTCAAATAATATCCACGGGACTCTTTTTGAACATAGAAAGCTGTTTTAACAACTGAATTGGAAATGGTTTCTAGGATGCAGGTGGCTTTGCTACGCTTACTCACTGGCTTCTTTGTGGATGCTTTGTACTCGGAGTGTTTAGGAACTAGCGGTACATGCTGGTGTGTACAAACTCTTGCAGTACTGTGCTAATAAAGATTTTGGACTTGTCTTCCCTCCTTATGTGTGCCTCCTGCAAAGACTTTGTGGAAGCTACCAGCAGCAGGCTGTTTGCATAGTTGGATGTCTGTCCTTGAGAAAGAAAACATTGATTAATTTTACAACAATTATGTTTGCCAATATATGTAGTCCACATATATTTCTGTCTACTGTTTTAGAGCCCAGTTATGAAGTCACCGATCACATTTTTTTCTTCCAAAGACCAGTTTAATCTAATGCAATTCTTTGGCGAGACAGAGGAGGAGGGAATTGTTTCATGGTGCTTCTGCTGCCTCTGTCATGGAGCAGCGATAATTTAAGGAATGATCCTGCCCTCACACTGCCTTACAGCCAGAGGAAAAACTTCTCTTGATATAGAATGCATCACTGCATCATATTTTGGTTTGGTTTTTCTTTTTTTTTTCCTTGAGAAGTTATTCCTCATCCCTTTAAGATTAGTTTCCTCTATGTTCTTGATCCAACTGTTTTTCAGATCATGAACGTTTGCAAGCACAAAATTTAGCAAATGCTTGCCACAGATGATGAGATTCAAAGGAAGGGGGAATCACTGTCTCGATGGTACACGACTATTAGAGCAGGATATTACTTGCAGCTCACAACTTTATCTAGATTATGTCCAGGTGTGAGATTGACTTCTGTGGGACTTGCAAAGAGATGCCCTTCCCAACCCTGGCATCTGTAAAGAAAGACTAAAGCCAGTCCAGTAATGCTTCTGTTGTGACCTGACCCTCTGTGAACTAGCCAAATTAAATTACTCAAAACCTGACAGAAACAGGAACAATAACATAAAACTTAGGACCTGGAACTAAAGGAGATACCGTGGTGTTGAAGATGTGCTTTAGAAACAGGAATTACTGGCCGCTGAGGAAATCATTACGCTGTGATTGTTCAGAACAGCTGGTCGGATCCACAACGTAACATGAAAGTGATCCAAGAGGCATCAAATAAGTTTGAGTTTCAAAGGGCTTGCTAACTGCTCTAAAAAGCTAATGTGGCAAAGTGGCAGCTGCAGCTGAAATTACGAGGTTGCGGTAGGGGGGCAGGAACGACAACCGTAGAGTCTGTAATGTCATTTCATAGAAGACCCAGCAGCTCTGTTTAAGAGAACAACTTACAGGAGAGTACAGCAAGTCTGTTAATACTTGTATTTCACCTAAGTACACGGCAAAAGTCCCTGCTTCACTTGTAATGAAGACAGGGCTTGTATGTGAGCTTTCACACTAGTCTATAAGACATAATGCTTAGAAATACGGAATATGGTTTGGTTAGTCTCCCAGAAAATAATATAAAATAGGAAATTCTTTTTCCCCTGCAACAGTTACTTAAATGTTGTAAGAACAACTATATGTAGATGCACACAATCACACTTCCAACGTTCCTATCTCCGTGCACAGTGAAAACTCTAGCAACAGGTTTTCCGGATGCAGCTCAAGGGAAGCAGTATTTTCTACTGGTATAAAAGTGAGGAAAAGATAGTATTAGCACTTAAGAGGGTTGTGGGCAAGCATTCAGTTTTTAGGCAAATAAAATTAATTATTGTGGTATACATAGAAAGTGGTTTTGAGTATGGTAGCCACGTCCCCTGAAACAATGACAAGAAATATTAATACTTGTAATTTTTTTCAGCATTATGATCTCATGTTTTTCTTTTAAGTACAGAATATGTATGTTACAAAATAATCTTTCAATAATTGTGACTGTTGGAAGATGTTTCTGAGAGCACCCAGCAGGTACTTCATTCTATCAGTGGTGCCCTTCCCGCACCCTTGCAGCAGGTAGATTCCCTTTTTAAGAGTCCCTTACGGAAGCAGAACAACTGCTTCTCGCACACTCTTGTGAAATGATCCTGGTGTGAGGTAGAGCCAACCACTTTGTTCTGGCAGGCACAAATGCTTATGCTAATACCTAGGGATTGATTCTTCTCTTCCCTAAAAGAAAAAAAAAAAAATACAACACACCTTTGATACAGAAAACTGAGCTTTTTACTCTTAAAATCTTCTGTATATAAAAAATTCCTTTTCCAAAGACGAACCCACCATTACTCATGTACTAGTATACATTGCTAAATCATGTGTATTATTAAAGGACAGCACTAACTAATCATCATCATAATTAGCGCACAGTGCAGTCATCAAGATAAGAAAGAAAAGAAACCCCTCACAGACAGTTTGGGGGCTGGTAATGATTTGCAGAGCATTTAAAATGAACCAGCTTTTCATTTTGATGGGGCAGGACAGTTGGGATTTTGCGGGGGCTGGGAGTGAGGGGAAGGCTATGCTGCTTTTAACTAAACAAGAGACTGCTACGACCTGGTGGTAATGGGTGACAGCTCTGAACTGGATCAGTGGCCTTGTCTCATTTTAAGCACTAGTTCAACAGCCTTAGTTTAAGCCATATGGGGTCCTCCTGACAGCCCAGTGGGCAGGTGGCTCCAGCGTACAACACAGAAATTCACGTGCCAGCATAGACTTATTTTTCAATGAGAGCTTTGCCGATTGAAAGGCTTGTAGCAAATAGGTTCGGGTTTGGGGGTGTCTCCCCTCTCCCCCTTTCTGGCTTGTCTCATCGCCTCCCCCAGCCACCTCCCTTGTCTCCCTGTGCGAATGGCTCTTCCGTACAACCCTTGCTATGATTGGCCAGGTAGTGCCAATTTTTGTGGTTAGGACACTTTTTCAAATGCAGTTTGCAGTTCAATACACAACTTTTTAAACTAACTATGCAAGCATGAAAACATTTTAAAACATTTTAAAGAAATTTATTTCCTCTGAAAGTCAGCTGTTGACAGGAATGATTAATTAAATTTTAAGAATATCCTTTTTCACCCCTTTGAATTAGAAAACATATAATAGCAATCATTTCACTCCCAAAATCTATACAAGGATTGACAACTTTAAGGGAGGTCTGGAGAAGTTCTGTCACCTACACAGAGAGAAATTTGGGTGACATTCATCTACTGGCATGCCAGTGCAATGATACATGCCTTCAAAAGCTTTGTGTGTGGCTTTTGTGTTATCTGCAAACCATTTTAATGGAACTGTTAGAGTAACAAAGATGTGGACAGAGTATATAATATCTCTCTAAACTTACTGTATTACATAATATATACTAGTAACTACTATTAAAAAAAAATCCAGCCTCCCCAGCCTATCGGTTCCCATATTTACACCCAGCTTTTTTACTAGCTCTGTTCAGGTGCGACTTTCTATACTTGTCTCTGAGGCCAGCTTCGCTTGTGCCATATCCGAATCAAAACCCTTTCACCATTTTTGAAGTCAATGGTTGAGAAAAATACATGGCTTGAAAATAAAACTGGTTTTCCTCCCGCCCTTTTGGGGGGAGTAACTTAAAAAGAGCTGGACGGTTACGTTTCAAATTTGCAGCCTACTTTGCTCTTTGTAGCCTGGCACATGTGCAGTAGAATATTTATTAAGTTATGAATTACCTTATTATCCCAGGTGCCCTGCAAAGGCAAATGCAATCACCTCCCCACTCCGCTGAACACTCAGGCTATTGAACTTCAGGCCGGGTAGAGAGCGAAACTCAGCCTTGTGCTCGGAGAAGCCCAGGGGTGGATGGAGTCTCTTCTATCAGATTGTCCCATGGCATCCTTAGCTGATGGCAGACTGGGATAGATGCCAGTAGACTTTTTTTGTTCCATTTTCTTTCTTTAACTGGTTTTAAAGCTTTTCATTTGACAGGCAGACAAATATTTGGCAGCTGGGTTAACTGAAGCATAGAAAGAGGCTCTTTGAACACTGCATTAAGGTATTTGCAGCAGATAAAAGGCTAAAATAAAGTGTAAGTAACATGCTCAAAGTACAGTTAATTTTAAAAATAACCATTTTCTACCCCTATTTTCGTTTTTGTTCTAGTGGATGAATTTATAAACACAGATGCTAATGCAGCAAAATTTGATACACAAGTCAAATACTAAGCATCCACTTAAATCCCATTGAATTTACAAATATTTGTGGTATGTTCTATAAAACGTTGTTTTGTTTTGTTTTCTTTGCTGCAGCTATATCTTACCACGGAATACAGAAGCAACCCCTACATCGTCACACATATCTTTATGCTTCCCATCCTACCTGCTGCATTAAGGGTGTGCCCACCTCCGAGTTATATGGTATTTTTATCAGTTGAAGATAGTGTTGTTACCGCTTTCTTTCTGGGTTGAGATAAAGTGTGACATCAAAAAAAAAAGGGAAAAAAAAAAAGAATATGCAGTAAGTGAGCACAGAAGAAGCCTCTGAGGAAAGTGAAGCAAACAACAGGACAAGCGAGGAGTAAGATTACAGAGGCTCCTGGATGATGGGAAGCCGGAAGCTATGTCAAAGAGAAACAGATAACTGTTCCCTGCTTAATTATCAAATATGTTTAACTGTAGGATTCCCACCCACCTCCAAATAAAGAGAGTAGCATCAGAGTTGTATCTTATGATTGCTTTGCTTTTTTTTTTTAAACTGCCTTTTTTTAAAAAAAAACTGATTATGAAATATCTGTTGAGATTTCTGTTTGGGAACCGAAGACACCAAACCTTCAGTAAGAGCTATAGTAAGTGAAGAGTAATATGGAATAGTAAAATTACAATTCCATGCTTTTTCTTTTCCTCTTCTCTCATTCTTCCTAGAAACTCTTTATTGCAATTGCATACTTCCCATGCTTCTAGCCATCTTTTCTTGTCTTTCTTAAAATCACTTGACTGCTAAAGTAATTGTTGCACTTCAGAGAATTCAAGACAGCGCATGGAAATTGCTTTTCATTGTGAAGAAAAGCATGAAAAAAAATGATTTTGACCTAAACCCATTTCAGCATTAACTAGTATTGGCTCTTATTTGGGGATTCAGTTTGAATTACATGAAATTGCATAAAATCTCTTTCTTAACCGCATCCTGTCAAGTTTTGCACATGTGCCCGTTTGAGGGAAAAGAAGAGACGTGGGGGAGGTTGAGGGTGGTGGATACCATAGTTACAAAAAAAAAAAAAAGGCAAAAAAGCGCCAGAATTAGAACTTTTAGTTCATGCTCTCCCTTAGTGGACAATGCTTTCTGTATAACCAAGAAAGCACAAAATAGAATGCTCTAATATGGTTAATATGTGCAGAGCTACTGCTTTTGATGACTAGACATGAGAATGCAAGCACCTTACACTATTTTCTTTACACGTACTTTCTGAAATTAGTAAATGCAGCCAGATTTGGTAGTTTAGGTACTGGGAGATTGATGAGAACTAGCTGAAGTTTCCATGCCGGCTGTGGTTACCCCAGAGTGCCATGAAGCAGGAGCTAACCCACCCCGTTTTGAACAGTTAAGCTCTCAGTGCTGCAGAGTTGGAAGTTTGAAAGGCAGCTTGTGCTATTTATGAACAGATAACATAAAATGAAACCAAAAGAACAGCTCACCTCAAGAAAATGGCCACTGTGTCATGGCATCCCAGCATCCCAGAAATGGCACTTAGGTTGCTGCTATAAAGAAAAAGAAAACAGAAACCCAAACCTAAATACAAGAATAGTAGAATAGTTTAGTTTCCAAGGAAGATAATCATATCAAGCTGTGGACCATGGTTAATGGCAAGACATGAGAGATCTGACATTTACCAGCTGGAACAAATGAGGTTTTGTTCCTAAAAGCACAGTCAAGATGCGTGGTCACCCTAATGTGAGGAGGTCCAGCCTGTTCTTAGCATCAGATAACTCATACCCTGAATAGGGCATACCTGGCTGGTAGAGCGCTGGAGGGCACAGCCCAAAGACATATTACAATACCACTGTGCCCAGGCTTACACCAATGCTGCATCATCCGAATCTGTGCAAGTCTGGCTCCCGTACTTCTGAATTTACTAGACCCTACAGAGCCGACCAGGACATGAATGCTAGTTCAGCCTTTCAAACTCATTATGCTTTTATATATACCCTGCCAAGGCGTTTAGTCCACAGAAAGAAAAATTTATGTCCCTTTTTATATTTGGTTGGCTGGATGATTGGGGCAGCCGTACAAAGGGTCCTCAGCACTGGCTTCGCATGTGATTAATGCTCAGAAATCATAGCAAGATGTTGATAAACTACAATTACCTGGTTGTAGCACTTTCTCCGGTCCTTCAATAAATCTGTTTCGGCTGATAAAGCTGCTGGTGATCAGTTCCAGGGATGAAGAGAAAAAATAAACTAGGTACAAGTAGCCCTTAAGGTTTATCTTGACTTATAACCATGTCTTGCTAAACATCTGGAATTGTGCTACAAACATATGGGAAGGAGAGATAAAGAACAAATCCAGCTTCTAGAAAAACTTGAGGAAAAATCTGGATGAACAGAAGCCCATAAGAGTTGTAACACACTTGTCTGCAACTGCTCTGCTCGCATCATGTGCCTTCTGCTAACATTTTATATGGAGGTATGCAAGTGTGACAAAGTTAAAGAGCAATGTACAGCTGCACTCCTTAGCTTTAATGCCAGCTCTAGAAGCAAGAAGGCATCTTTTAAAAACCTCAAGACATGTCCAGATGAAGAAAACAAGAAAGGATAAAACTTTAGCAGATTAAATATAAAAATAGGTGAAAAAGAAACTTCGAAGAACTAATGTAACCCCATTATTTATAATTTTCAGAATATCAAGAACAAGAAACTCATCAAGCCTCTTTGGTAGATTTATGGATGTCAGGTTTTTAAAAGAAAAGAACAAAACAAACCGAAAAAAAACCTAATCATTGAAACCTGATCCCTCCCAAGACAACAAAGCCATTGCAAAGAATCAAGGTGTGTTCCTTGCATGTGTGTTGTCCCTGGACGAAACACAAAATAGGCTCATGCTAGAAACATTTTTGTAGGAGAATTCAGGACTTGGCTGAAATTAAAGCATTTATAAATGTTATTATAATTGCAGACCTGTTGTAGTTAGAAAAGACCTCTGGAGAATGCCTAGTCCAACCCCGTGTTGAAAGGAGTGTCAACTAGACCAGCTTGCTCAGTACTGTGTCCAGTAAGGTTCTGAATATCTTCAAGGATGAAGACTCTCCAGTCTCTCTGGGCAACCTGTTCCAGTGTTTGACCATCCTCGCAGTAAAAATATTTTCTCTTGCATTTAAATGGAGTTTCCTGTCCTTCAGTTTCTGTCCATTGCATCTTGTCCTGTCACTGGGCACCACTGAGAAGAGCCTGGCTTCATCTTCACTGCCTCCCATCAGTATTTATACAGACTGATAAGAGCCCCCTGAGCCTTCTCTTTCCAGGGTGAACAGTCCCATCTCTCAGTCTCTCCTCACATGCAGAGGTTTCAATCCCCTAATCAGCTTTATGGCCCTTCGCTGCACTCCTGGTCCCGTACCTCCATGACTTTCTTGTTCCGGCAGAGTACCGAGCTGGCCACAGAGCTCCAGATGAGTTTCACCAGGGATCAGTGAGCAGAGGTGAATAATCTTTTCTGGCAACGCTCTGGAAGAGCTGGCAACCCCCTTGGTAATGCACCCCCAGATGCTGTTGGCCACCTTTGCCACAAGGGCGCATTGGTGGCTCGTGTTCAACTTCGTGTCTGCCAGGAGCCCCAGGTCCTTTCCTGTAAAGCTGCTTCCCAGCTAGTTTTAGCCCCCAGCCTGCACTGGTGCACGGGGTTATCCTGCACCAGGTGCTGGACTTTGCAGTTCCCTGCATTGATTCCCACTGGCAGATTTCTCCAGCTTGGTAAGGTCCAGCACAACCATCTGAGGTACTGACCACTCCATCCAATTCTGTATCATCTTGCAAACTTGCTGAGGGTGCACTCCGTCACATCATCCAGGCCATTAATGGAGATGTTACCCTCTATTGTGTCGATCTCTGGGGTATACCACTAGTGACTGGTCTCCCACAGGACTTCATGCCACTGATCACAACCCTTTGACCCCAGCAGCTCAGCTAGTTTTCAGTTTTCACTATCTAGCCTGTACTTCCTCAGTTTCTCTATAAGGATGTAAAAGGAAACAGCGCCAAAAGCCACACTAAGGTCAAGATAAGCAAAAGTCACTGCTCTTCCCTCATCCGGCAGCCAGTAACCTCACCGCAGAAGGCTACCAGGTTGGTCAAGCATGATTTCCTTTTCATAAATCCATGCCAACTACTTCCAATCACCTTTTTGTCCTTCACATGTTTGGCAATGGTTCCCAGAATTATTTGTTCCATAACTTTCTCCAGGGATTTAGGTGAGGTTGACTGGCTTGTAGTTTTCCAGATCTTCCTTTTTTGGCCATCTTGCAGATAGGAGTTCGATTTGCTTTCTTTCAGTCATCAGGAGTCTCTCCCGATCACCATGACATTCCAAAGATAATCAAGAGTGGCCTCACAATGACATCAGCAAGCTCCATCAGCATTTGTGAGTGCATCCAATCAGGTCCCATGAACTTGTGTATGTCTTGTTTGTTTGAACCTTCCCTAACCTCATCCTTCTCTACCAATGGTAAGTCTTCCTTGCTCCCAACTTCCTATTGGTCTCTCAACCCTTGCATGCTTATTTTTTATGTTTGAGCTTAATCAGGAGATCCTTGTTTATCCTTGGCGGCATCCTGCCACCTTTGCTTGATTTCATGCTCATTGGGATGGACCAATCATGAGCTTGGAGAAGACAATCCTTGAAAGTCAACTAGGTGTCCTGGGCCTCTCTTCCCTCTAGGACCATATCCCATGGAAGTCTTTAAGAAATAACTTCCCTATTTTGTAAATTTTTGACATCTCTACAAGATACATTAGCAGATACTATATTAAAGGAATTAACAGACACATAGATATGATTTGCTTCAAAGGAACCAATATTGCTTTGGCTGGAAGGAGCTGTGCTTCACAGTTGCGTTGCATTGTATTGGAATTCTTGAGGAGCGCCAACAGCATGCAGATAAGGAGCTGGTTGATACGTTCCCTCTGGATTTCCAAAGGTATTTGAAAAATCCTTCACTGCAAACATTTTAAAGGTACTAAGCAGACATGTTTAGGAGAGAAAATCCTGGGCTGAATAAGTCAAAAGATAGGAGCAGAGGGTAAAAGTAAAGTGTCAGTTCTCTCAAGTAGAGGAAGTGCCCACTGGCGTTTCACAGGGTCCTGTGCCGCACAGCACATCCATAAATGAAGTGCAAGAGGGTGAGCCATAAGATAAACAAATCTGCTGATGCTGGAGTTAGTTAGGGCAGGGAGCGCAAGGGCCAGCTACAAGCTGGCAGGGGGAGATTCAAGGTAGATTGATGTAAAGTGAGGCAAACAGGCAAAATAATCCTCATCACATGGATTCTGAGCTATCAGGCCTGAGATGTTTCTTGATTAGTATTAACTCAAAGCTCATTAGCAATCAAAAAAACAGAAAATCAAATCTTAGAAGTTACTAAAAAATAGAGAACATTATTATGACAGTAGACAATGGTGTGCCTGCATCTTGAGTGCTGTGCAAAGTTCTCAGTAGCTCTCAAAAGAGAATCCAGTAAAATTGGCAGAGACATCTGCACAGCTGATTACGCTTCAAGAGTAGGTCCAGTATTCTTCTGTCAAGTATAACAGAGAATTTGAAGGGTGCTTGATTTTTCACAGAGACTCAAGTAGCACTTATTGATGCTAAAGTATCATTAAGCACAAAATCAAGTTTCTAGCAGTGGCAACAAGCTACCTAGATTGGCAAAATAAATACAACACAAAAGCATCTAGGAACTACTAAAAAACTTTAATTCCATTTTTTATCATATTCTTTTGAAGACTGGAGAAACATTTTTATGTAAGGCTTGATGTTAAGGTGAGCCATGCCAATGGCTTTATCTGACATTTTATCTTACAAGCTCTCAGCTAATAATTTTAAAAGGTAACCGGCTTATTATGATAACTTTTATAAGCTATTTCTTGTTTATTAAAAGAAGTTATGCAAGAGGAAAGAAAAATCTTGTGGTTCCATAGCATAATTATTTTGACAGAGAAAACACAGGAAGTCTATTCCAGAATTTACCTTAGGTTTTTTTGATTCCAGCCAGCATTTTACAGTTCCACTTAAGAGAGAGAGAAAAGCAAGAAATAGTTAAGCTTGGATATGCTTTATAAACCATTAATTTCAGTGACCAACCCAAATACCATAAAGACCTACAGAATCATCTCAAATTCACATAGTTGCTCATTTCCAGGATTTCACGGGGCTAAGAACAGATGTGTGTCAGAAATCAGGAAACTGGCTCGATTCCTTTGGGATTTTTTTCCAGAATGGAACCAAGGGGGAGGAAGGGGAAAAAAGAAAAACAATTTGACTGAAACATCACTCTTTCTCCTGTCTTAAAAAGAAGCAAATCTTTGAGTAGAACAGCAATATCGGCTGCAGCAGTCGGCTCTTCGTAGCTCCAGATAAGGGTTGACATCTCGACAGATCAATAATTATCAGTTCCGATAAATCAGGGATTAGAGCTCTTTGTCTTCAGCATTGCCTACAGCACTTCCTTTCCCAGACACATTACAACCAGATTAGGAAAGACAGTGGATAAGACATAAGCAGTGCAGGGGATAGTTCACTAGTGTGTGCTTTGAGCACCTGCAGAGTATCATTATTACTGCTTTAAGCAATTTTCCTTTTCAGCACTTCCAGTATCTTGTCTAATGCCGACCCATGCATTACAGAGGGGGAGTAATCCCCATCTTACACTGATTTATGAGGTTTTCTATATCTATACATCTTCCTTCATGTTTCCCCAATTATATATATTTTTTTAATCTCCCTCTGTACCTCCAAAAATTGGGAACTTTCTATTCCACGCAAGATGCTTTTATAATACTTCAGATACTAAAGTTTACAATATACCAACTAGCAAGTTGCAACTAACACACCTGGTAGCATGGAGATCTTATAAAAGCACAGGCTGTTAATGTATCTTCTTACTCTTAACAGCCTTGACAAAAAGGTTCCTTATTTCAATGGGGAGATAGGGTAGTTCACATTTTCCATTTCAGAAACTGCATACTTACTGAAATTAAGTACATCTAAGAACAAGAAAAAAAACCCACTGACACTCTGTATTTATTTTTCTGCATTCATTGATTTGTGATGCATACTCATTCCTTAGTAAATGAAGAGGAAAAGCTCAAATGCACAAACCTAGCTAGTGTAAAGAACTAGTCATATCTGGCATTTTGGAAATACCAAAAGGTATTATGCACAAAGAACCTTCTAAAAGCAGCCCTTTTTTGTACTTCACTTATTTGAAAACAGCTATTTTTCTGCACATTGCATTCCCCAGTTTCTCCCCCAGCAAGGCAGCACACAACAGATCAACCAGAAAAAGTCCTATTTGCCAACGTCTTGATCCTTGCCTCTATCCCCTCCCATGGTAAAACCCCACAGTTTTGTTCAATCTCTTTATTTATAATCTTCTTATAACAAAGCAGTTTGGTTTGTTTTTTGTTTTTTTTTTTTTTGTTGTTGTTGTGTTTTTTTGGTTTTTTTTTAGCATAAAAACAGCAACAAAGCCCTTAGATCACACAGGGGCTAAATTCATTATATTTGGAGGAAAGGTGGAAGGAAAGAAGAGTCGACAATAAAAGAAGCGTTAAGAGTCCCGAGTTTTCCTAGAGGCTCCCCTTGAGTTCCCTGAGGCTAGGAAGCAGCTGGGCTGCACTCAGGCGCTCCTCTGCCTTCGCATTCCAGCAGCAGCTAATAATGCCCTGAAGTCTCTGGCCCACCGGTGACTCGTGGAAGACGGCAGCAGCCAGCGAAGGGCGTAAGTTATAGGCTACCACAGCGTAGAGCACATATTGCCGCTCACCCAGGTAGGGCTGCTCTCGCATGACAATTTGCCAGAGGGTGATAGCAAACGAGTAGATGTCTGCTTTGGCGGTGACCCTCTCCCCTTTGAGGAGCTCAGGGGCACGGTGTGTGTACGTGCCCCCTTGCTGACAAACATGGGGACTCTGGGACGAGCCCTCCTCCAGTTTCTGGGAGCACCCAAAGTCTCCGATCTTGCACGCTCCCTGCTCGGTGATGAAGACGTTTGCAGGCTTCAGGTCCAAGTGCACAATGCCCAGCGAGTGAAGAAAGGCTAAGCCAGTCATAATGTCACAGGAATAGCACACAGTGTCTTCCATGCTCAGGGCCTTCCTCCCACACCCTCCTTCATCATCCTCACCCTGTCTCCACGCATCGCCAGTGCCATAAATTACATGGTGCAGGGTGATGTTGCCCACGTACTCCATGATGATGGTGCCCAGGCTGTTCTGGCTGGCCGGGGCACACGTGCTGGCGGCCACCACACGTACCACATTATCGTGCTGTAGCCGGGCTACGTTCAGCTCAGCCCAGAAGCTCTGCCGTGACGCCAGCCGGTTTTTGCTGCTCTTCTTCACCTGCTTCACAGCCACAGTTGCACCATGGTAGGTGGCTTTGTAGACGGAACCGAAGCCCCCAGAGCCCAGGGGCTGCAGGAGGCAGAGCTGATCCCAGTCAATGGAGCACCAGGCCAGGCGAGGAGGCAAGCGGCGAGTCCTGGCTGAAGGAGTTCCCCCCAAGAAGTTTTTGCTGTCTTTGCCAGGGATAACTAAGGGGCTGCTGCAGGGTCGCAAATCCACAGATGGGGAAAACTCCAAAGGAAGAAAACAATTAAGAGGAATGGGTGATGGCATAATAAGATGGAGAAAACAACAGGCAGTTCCTCAGACAGAAGACCAGAAAGTTTCCCTGACAGAAAGGACTCTATAGGGGCTTCCAAAGCCTTTTATCCTCTCTTCACCATTCTCCCTCCCACTCCCAAATGAACGGCATCTGTCACAACTAGCTGAACCCAATCAGGCTCACCTGGAAACATTCTTCTCCAACCCTGAAGTAAATGTCTAGAAAGTCAAGGCAAATCGATTTCACATGATTTCTAATCTTAAGAGAAAAGAAAGGTGTTCCGCCTGCTGAATACCTTTAGCAAAACGCCCTGGGGAGTAAATAAAGCAGTGATTGATAAATGCATTTCACCATGGTCGTTATTGGATGCATTAAACAGCTCAAAGTCATTGTCAGAGGAAGCAGCTGAAATGGCGAGTGGCATCTGAGGAGGCTGTGGCAGGCATAACTGAATATAAAAGCATGTTTGTAGAAACCTGCTATGTAAACATAACTGGGACAAGGGGACTGGTTTGGCTGCTCAACTCTGCCCATGCAGGACAGCAACCTTGATAGCAGCATAAAGACAAATGTATTGTCCATTAGATACAGTAACTAGAATTATACATAAGTATTTGCTCATCTTTCCATCACACCCTACGCAGTTACTATAGGTGTGTATTTTATTTGTGGATCCTCCTTAGTGAACATATTGCTCAATTTACAGAGCTGTTCTGGCAGAAATCAAACAAATATAATTTTGCCTTGCTGGTCCTAGTGTTTTTTTTTCAGAGGGGCTTTTGCTCTTTTGACGCTGTTTTCACATATTCACAGCGCTTACGCTGACTGCCTTAGTGTTTGGTACCAGTTGTACTGCCCATGCATCAGAGCACCCTTACGGGAACTATACGGCTACGTGCTTTTCAATATTCCAGTAAATATCTTTCTGTACACGTTGACAAAAAACTTGGAAAGCTCGGTCCCCATATCCCACCTCCTTGCCCTTCAGAACCTCCCTCTGGGTGTCAGCTTTGCCAATACAGATGCTGCCACTGGACTTCAAAGATTGGGGGTGCCTGTTTCTCCAGAGTTTACCTCTAGGCAGCACTGGCTCCGCAGGCAGTTCCTGCAGAGTTTTCCTGGTGTTTTCTGTTCTGTTGCTTCTCTGGATGAGTAAGATGCAGCACAGATGTGCTGAGGGAGGTTTCAGGTGTGCTCAGAACATGTGCAAGCAGAACTGGAGTGTTCTCCACCTCGAGATGGGTTTGGTTGTTCTCCTCAACAGACAAACCTAATGTCCCAAAGACATCTTCTGACCCTACTTGAAATGCAGAGCGCCTCAGCCAGAGGGTTTCCAAGGCATCACTCCATAGCAAATCAGTGATGGAGAACTTCCCTGGTACTGAGACTTAGGACTACCAGGAGGAATTTGTCATTGCAATTCACAGGGAAGTAAACTTGGACCAGAGATGAATGAGAATGAGGAATTCGGGTTATCACCTGCCAGCCTGAAACAGATAGGCTGGGGAAGGACTAGATAAATAGGTGCTAATATGCATTATAGGAGTTGTTAACAAGTGAGAGTGCCAAGAGTTAGGGATGCCTCTCAATGTCCCTGGGTGGGAGAGTCCCTGCAGATGGGACTGCCTGACAACACAAGGCTCCTCTTGCCTTGCCCCTCCCAGAAGGGGCTCTAACAGTACCAGAGGCCCCTGGACTCCTCTGGTGCTACCTCACCCTGCGAGCTTTCTCTTGCAAAGCACAAACCAGCCAGGTCATACCCTGCTTCTGCCCCTCCTAGGGGCAGCTCTCTGGCCTGAGGCACTGATCCAACATCAGTTACGCCGGGACGCTTTGGGGTTGGGCGGAAGACCAAAGAAGCTTTAGTGTAGTTTTAAATGTGCAGTGAAGTAAGCTGTGGATACAACAGGTATTTTACATGTCTCTTCTGGGCAGCACTGTGATATTACGCTCGTTTGCAAAAGTCTTCGCTTTTCCGATCTTTACAGAGAATATTTCCTTGGCAGGTGTGTTGCGATGGAAATGAAAATCTGCAGTAAGCACATGAAGCTATACTGGAGAGAGAAGGGATTTTTATTTTTTTTTATGCCTATTTTCTGAGTGCTATTAGGGCTCCAATTCTTGCATGGACTTCTGTGCCATATAGTATATAAAAGCAGAGACACAATCTCTGCTATGGATTCTCCAAGAACTTCTCCAAGCCTTCTCGTGGGAGAAGGGCACTTGTTACAACTTGCTTTCACCAGGTTAAGGTGGCAGAGAAGATTCAAAGGGAAAGTTGGTTGAGTGAGAGAAGTAAGTAGAAGGATGTGTGGAGGAAGGGCCTGAGAGTGGACCTGTTAAGTTGACATTTATAGGAGCATATTGGGACTAGTCCAGATATGGTCAAGTCCTACCTGACCAACCTAGTGGCCTATGATGGAGTGACTACATCAGTGCATAAAGGAAGAGCTACGGATGTCATCTATCTGGACTTCTGTAAGGCCTTTGACATGGTCCCTCACAACATCCTGCTCTCTAAATTGGAGAGATATGGATTTGATGGGTGGACTGTTCGGTGCATGAGGAATTGGTTGGATGGTCACATCCAGAGGGTAGTGGTCAACGGCTCAATGTCCAGACGGAGATCAGTGACAAGTGGTGTCTGTCAGAGGTCTGTATTGGGACCAGTACTCTTCAGTATCTTCATCAATGACATAGACAGGGGGATCAAGCGCACCCTCAGCAAGATTGCAGATGACACCAAGCTGTGGTGCAGTTGATATGCCTAAGGGATGGGACATCCAGAGAGACATGGACAAGCTTAAGAAGTGGCCCCATGTGAACCTCATGAGGTTCAACAGGGCCAAGCGCAGGGTCCTGCACCTGGGTTGGGGCAACCCCCAATATCAATGCAGGCTGGGGGATGAAGGGGTTGAGAGCAGCTCTGCTGAGAAAGACTTGGGGGTGTTGGTGGATGAAAAGCTGTACATGAGCCGACAGTGTGCACTTCCAGCTCAGACAACCAACCGCATCCTGGGCTGCATCAAAAGAAACATGGCCAGCAGGTCGAGGGAGGGGATTCTGCCCCTCTACTCCGCTCTGGTGAGACCCCACCTGCATCCAGCTCTGGAGCCCCCCAGCACAGGAAAGAGATGAACCTGTTGGAACAAGTCCAGAGGAGTGCGACAAAAATGATCAGAGGGATGAACACTACCAGGACAGGCTGAGGGGGTTGGGGTTGTTCAGCCTGGAGAAGAGAAGGCTCCAGACAGACCTTACTGCAGCCTTCCAGTACAAAAGGGGGCCTACAGGAAAGATGGAGACAAACTTTTTAGCAGGGCCTGTTGCGATATCTTTAAGCTAAAAGAGGGTAGATTTAGACTAGATATAAGGAATAAATATTTTACAATGAGGGTGGTGAAACACTGCCACAGGTTGCCCAGAGGTGGTAGATGCCCCATCCCTGGAAACATTCACGGCCAGGCTGGATGGGGCTCTGAGCAACCCAATCTAGTTGAAGATGTCCCTGCTCATTGCAGGCGGGTAGACCAGGTGACCTTTAAAGGTCTCTTCCAACCCAAGCTATTCGATGATTCTATGGAGACTGTGAATGCTGCAGAACACAGCTGTAAAATCTATGTTCATAAACACAGGGTTAGGATTAGGACTGTTCCCAAATTTCTTTGGTTGAAATCTCATCCTGAAGGATATACCAGACCTTCCATACTACTTTTTCCCTGCCCCACTCCTCCCAGTTCCCCATCAAACCTTCCAGTTATCCCTGCTTTGGTAATCTTCCTGTTACCCTTTTCTGCTAAAAGCTTTTTGTTTTGCCCGTCGTGGCAGTGATGTTGTATTGTTCTTGGGGAATACACTGAATTTTTGAACAGGAAGAGGAGCATATTTGGGGATCTAAACAGACTTACTGTAACTTACTGTCCTGTCTGAAGCTGACTGCCGAGGACCAGAGCAGGGGGACATCCAGTGTCTTTCAATGTGAACACAATTAAAGCAGATGTGAAAGCAAGCAGTCATTTATTCTTAATAAATGTTATTTTCCTGTAATCCATCGATGACTCGGCCCAGTGACTTCCCGTGAGACACAACCACTATAGGACGTCCTTGCCACGCTTTGCAGCCCCTGGAAAAGGGAGCCACAGCACAACCCAGGGAGCCGTTTTCAGAGGGGAGCGGGGCGGCGGGGGACAAGCTGCCCCTTCCCTCTCGACCGCCCTTCCCCAGGGGAACCCACAGCATCGCACGGGCACCCACAGTGGCCTCCAACCACATTGCTCCCATTTCACGGCTGTTTCTTCAAGCGAGATGGAAGCTGTATGAACCAGGAGCCATCAGCAGAGAATGCAACAGGAACTTTTAGAAGTGGCAAGAGGGAAACACGCAGTCTGCATCCCGAGGGCTGCAATATGTCACAGCTACCATAACCTGCGGCAGCAATGGTTTTGTTCCAAGCTTGTGTGTCGTATTTCTACAGGCAAAACATGCCTGTGCATCCGATGCTGCAACAGCTGCCCGACCTAATCTGTGCTTCCAGCTGAGAAGGAATACAGAATCAGTCTTGCTCGGTTCACCTGTTTGTATTTCACTTGTATATCAGCAATATAGAAACTCTTTGTTTGCCATCCCTGTTAGTTACTACTGCTGTTCGTTGAGTTGCTGGACAGAAGTCAGCCCTGACACGGAGGGTCTTAAAGGACTGATATGGATGTAACCCACTACAACAGAGGGCACATACTGAACACCAGAGTTTCATTCTGATCACGGTGCATCACTGTTGTGATTCTTAACAGCCAAAGCTTTGTCTGGAACAGGAGGAGGAGAGAACTCGGGATTTGAACTGATTTCAGAGACCTTAAGAGCATATAGTTACATTCTTCTCCGCAATCATTATTTTTATTTCTTTGCACATTTGGTTGGTGTACCATGTAACAAACCCTCGAAGGCCTGGCTCTCCAGTGGCTTCTATGAACTGCTTTACAATACAGAGGTAGCATTTTGTTTCTACTATATGACTTTGTAATCTTGCTAAAGATTTATCTCTTGCCAAATTTATCTCTTAAGTACTTAAATTACAGTCCTACTCTCAAAACAACACAGTTCCTTAGCCTGTGCCTTAGCGATTTCCGAGAGGTTTTCTTCCCAGTTTCAAATCAAAGTTTTCTTTTTTCTCCATTTATTATCAGTCCCTGTGATCTCAGCTTAGGATCTGACGATGAACCCACATTCTTCCTTACACATATAGTGTTTCATGGTCCAAATGTTGCTTCCAGTCACACTTCATAAACCTCAAATGATAGTCAGAGTTGCCTGAAAGCAGTTCTGATATGATCAATCACACAGGTGTAAGCGATACCATTATCTGAAGCCAGGCCATAGACAGGCTTGCTCTGAAGATAGGCCACTGATTAACCATTATTTTTTCACTACAAGCACAAGCCAGAGAAGAACGCAGGTCATGTTTCAGAGTTCGGTTGTTTTGGTGAGACAAATGACACCTTGGAAGAGCAAAACCAAGGAAGTTTTCATTAAAGCAGTCAGAGGTAAACCCAAATGCAAAGAATAAATACACTGCAAGAATTGTGATGCTATTTTATAGCTGATCTTTGGAACTGAGACATGATAATAATAATAATTTACAAAGGTTAAAACCTAGTTTATAAATAAGAAGATCAAGTTTCAAATACATTGCCAAACAGCTGCTTGATGCTTTTTGCCTTCTCAGTAAGGATACTCCGTGTGTTCAAGAGCACAAAGCAAAGGCTCTCCTTAACTGAAGGCACTGGCAAGGCAGGTGAGGTTTCACAGCTAACTTACTGTGGCCTCAGTGACCACCAATGGACCAGGGATAACAATCTGGGACCTGCTGCTGTAGATTAACATCACAATTGCAAAAGAGCACCTTGAGACAAGCTAAGAGAATCTAAACTTAGGGATAACGACAATGAAGTGTGAAATACAGGCTCTGACCCACAGAAATAATTTCTGGCCACGCAAAGACGGGTACCGATGCTGGCAGGTTTCCTCCTGTCACACGGCAGGCACCTCATGCAGTAACAATCTTCAGCCAAATTGTCCAAGATTGGTTTTACAGTCTTGCCCCGGGGGCAACGCTAACTCTGCTGGATCATAGGGAGATGACAAGAAGTGATGGTGGAATTTGAGACCTGTAGCTTAAGGACTAGGAAAAAGCTCCAGTGCTTTAATGGGAAAAATTAATCACCGACAGCACAGGGCCCAGGGGGTAAGGTTAGTGCTGTTCTACCATTTGGTGACAGCTGCTTTCCCAGGTACAGTGGGTTTAATGCTGATGCCTTGGACTGACGTATAAAAGGGTCCGTCTCCCCCAGCGGTGCGCACAATCCCATTAACACAGGTCATGCCCTGCCCCACGGCCCTGTAACACGCACACCGACAGGGCAGAGGCACGGGGTCCCTGCAAGCACCACATCCTCAGAGAGCTACAAAGAGGGGAAGAGGCAAGAGGACCAGCTAAATTCAGTGGCTCCGAAATGATGGCCTGGGCACTCTGGTGGGCCACTGCAAATAATCAGAGGTTGCCCTAAGTTATAGAGCATTACACCTGCCTGATTAAAAAGCGTCATACAGTTTAAGTCCATCGGTACAAGGTTTGCATTAGTGAATAAGGAGAGTCATCTTGTAAAAATACTGCTGAAGAAAAATATGCCTAAACTGAAGAAAGCACGTAAACTACTGGGCCGTTCTGCGCTGCACTGGTGAAGGAGCCAGGCACTGATGAAGTAAGAGGGGACAATTTTTAGGCAAGGACAGACTTCAGTGAGATTGGGGGTTCGGGCTGTGTTTATTTGTCATTAATGTTTGATATTTGATATTTCCATTAGAGCTCGGATGTTGCTTGTTTATGGCATGTCCCCTTGACCATACAGAGTCTGTATTTTATTTTCATCTTCAATGTAAGTACTTGTGAGCAAACTGAAGGATTTACCCATGACCATGTGTGAAACAATTTCAAAACAAACAATTGAAATTGTTTCACACAAAGGCAGGAAGCCAGAGCTGAGCTTAATTTCAGAGGCACAGCCTATAGAACTCTTCTTCTGAAATTGTATCTAATACCACACAAGGGCAGCTGACAAACACCTTCCTCGCAGGAGTCTGTGCGCCCCATAGATAAACTGCTGTCTCTCACAGATTAATCAAGTATTTGGAAGAAACTCTTCCAACTTGCCTGGGAAACCACACGCTGTGTTAACTAGGAGATACCTTTACAAATTGCATGATTCATTTTGGACTTGTAAAACATAAACACTTTAAACTTTTTCAAGTAAACCAAAACCAAATAAAACTAATTTCTCAACTTTTCCAGGTTTAACTGCTACCCTCCCATGCATACATACGTGTACACATATGTATCTACATGTAGACACATACATATATATGCACACATACACATACAAAAGTTTCAGCAATGTACTGATTTTCAGAAACTGTGACTATTCGGGCTCTCTGCATCATTTTACACACATCAGGCACAGATCTGACTGTTTTATATGAAATGACTAAACCATTCTTCTTCTGTGTACATTGCAGTTCAGTGCAACAGTGAAAATCAGTGCCACAGGCAAACTATCAAGGATCAATTCAAATGATTTCCAGCCCAGCCACGGTGTTCATTACTATAGTCCTGTTTTCAGAGTGCTCAGCTGATAGCTGATGTCTCATCAGCCCCCTCTGAGGCAAACTAGCTTTGTAGCTGGTGATTTTATAACACAAACATCCCTGAATGAGACAAGGCTGCAGGGTGATGATGACAATGAAGAACATAACTGTAAATGACATTTTTTAAAAATACCTGTTTCTCCGAAAACATTCATTTCTTGAGGACACACAGACCATTCCAACAAATAAATATAACTCTATAAAAATAAAAAGTACTGGGCAAGATGTTACACCTTTATTAGGAGTAGAGAAAGTTTATACTGAACTACCTGGGATATAAGACGTAAGCAGGAACTTGCAACTGCATGCTCCTGCTGAGGTCTGTCATTTTCAACACCGCTACTTCCACTGTTGTTCAAAACACAGAAATACAGCCTTGCTGTTTATTTGCTAAAGGCCCCAGCTCATAATGACAAGCAGCAGTTTATCCTCCAATACACTTCTCAAACTTTTAAACACAGACTAAATTTTGTAGTATCTCAGCTTATCTTGCTGTCCTACTTGCTGCCTGCTTGAGATGGCAAACCCTTGTGCCAACTGTGGCAACCACCACTTTGGAAAACTTAATTTCTATCCGATTTAATACAATGCTTTGATTTGTAAAGAGGGGAAGCCAACAGCACGTAGCTGCTCGGTTCTTGCTTGTCCAGCAGCAGCTCTGGATCAGTTCTGGATTTCTCTGTCAAAAAAAAATCCTTTATCCTAGGGCATGCTTATACGTGGGAAGGAGAAGGAGGAGAGCGAAGGGGGAAACTGGAATAGTCTCCCACTCTCCCACTCCTGGAGGACAGCAAGACCAGGTACAGAGGATACTGAAGGAACACTTTTCTGTACTTTCTTATGCAAGTTTTGGAAAGGGGTGGTTATGGGAGAGAGAGAAGGGACAACACCTGTGGCTCTGAATTTAACAAGGAAAGCTCCGGAGGGACTGCACCAAGAAATTTCTGGATATAACACAGATATCATCCATGCAATCACTTTCCACTTATTCCAGAGGCTGACAGAGTTTCTAGGTGGTGTCTGTTTGGAAGGACGTGTTAATTCAGTAACGGTGGGTGAGACCAGCTATGATAGCGACACAATGGGATGGTTTTCTCTTGGGGGGTGGGGAATAAATGGTTTTGCAGAGTATTTCATATCATAGAGCATCCGTAGAGCTTTTGGCTCTCAATATAACAAGGCCAACCCTCTCAAGCAAGTTAGAAACCTGTGACAAGAAGTGATGCCAGCTCAGAGGAAAGGGGTAGGGATCACAAGAAAGGAATAATATCTGTGTATGGAGAAGGTGAAAACCAACAACTCCCTGTAACAATCATTTATCTCAGACTGGGTTACAGCAAGAAATCTAAAAAGTTAAGACTTGGAAAAGAGAGGAACCCAAAAGCTGGAAAACACAGACAATGCTGAGGACGTTAGCAAAAATATGTTCTGAAGAGCAATGAAACATGAAGTGCTAGTCTTTTACTTTCCTGGCAAACCAGTCTATGCTAGGGAACAACTCAGTGGAACAAGCAGAGAGGCAACTTTCTGCAGTTGTGAGCAGGCTGCTCGTCTGGCCGTGTAGCATCTCTTCCCCCCATGCATTACAGTCAGACTTCTCTGGCAGTGTCACGGGTAGATGGGAGATCTATGGGATCAAAGCAATGGAGTTTCTCCTGGAAATATTTCAGAGAGACAACCCACATACTGTGTTTAGCACGTGCCACACCCTTAACAGTTTAACCTGCAAACTATAACAATTGACATAAATAACTTGCATTAATCTGAAATGATTGAGAATCACTCACCGATGTCTCCCAAATGAGCGGTCCCACTACAGAAACCCCAAACTCACCTTCCAGTGTCTCACAGCATTTCAAAGCGCAATTTGATGGCAAACTCAATTGCTTCTTCAGTTAAGATCTGTCTTGTCACAGAGACAATAGCAGTAGCATCATCCAATTTGTTCCTTGGTGAAATCATGAAACGCAGATACTTATGCTTTAAGATTTTCTGAAAAACTGACATTTTACCAGTCATAAATTACAAAGACAGTTATACCTTTGCAAACTCATAATAGCTACACCCAGCAAAACTGGATGTATTCTGTAATTACTTATTGTAATCCCAAACATGCAGAACAAGATTATCTATTGAAATGCTAGGCATAAATTATTCATTAACTAAAACCATTCTGTAATTTTATTGATATATTTTGTGGAGTTCACATATTTTTGTACAGCAAACATAACACTGTAGGCCACAAGAAGCTGCAGCACTATTGTTTAATAGCAGCAAGGTATATTTTATAATCAGGGTATGTGGACAATAAATAGTCTGTTTCTTTGGATGTGAATGTTTAAAATGAAGTTCTGCTGCAGCTTCATAATGTGATTGCTATTTTACAGAGCTTATACACAAAAATATATATGCAATCTTTTTGTCTATATTTTATACAAATACAACAGTAGTTTGTGAATACATTTTAAAGTACATATACATGATAAGCAACTCAATTTCCCATATCACAGGATAGCAAATTTTAAATGCAAGAAACATATACAAATTCAGTCTGGAATGCAGGGTTTTCTGTGTTCTTTTTTTTTTTCCTCTATTTTTGACTCAAAACTTTTATCATAAAAACATTTTAGCATACAAGTCCAAACAATTTTTCCACTAGCTAAAAATATAATTTCAGCACTCGGAGTCATGTTTGGGTGTGACATCATTCCCCAATCTACTTTTCCCAGTTTTTGTCTAAATTCA
The DNA here is from genome assembly GCA_013398815.1 of Ibidorhyncha struthersii. Taxonomy (NCBI): domain Eukaryota; kingdom Metazoa; phylum Chordata; class Aves; order Charadriiformes; family Charadriidae; genus Ibidorhyncha; species Ibidorhyncha struthersii. The sequence continues at coordinate 50,179 of VZSZ01007024.1, read as the reverse complement.
AAGGCTTTTAGTAACATATAGTATGTTCTTCACTCCACACCATATAAAAAGCCCACATTTAATTTTAACTAGCAGTCACCTATTTTTACGAACAAGAGCTGGGCTTGTCAGCGTTTAAATTTGCATGTCCAAAATTTTACTTTTGCAAGTGCATATGAATACATTGTGGTGTTGCACAAAGTTCATTAATGACAAATTAAGTCACAGTATAAAAATATATCATACAACTATAGGTCTAGTATAGTCCTTTTTTCTATGGGTAAAAATACATCTGAATGAGACAGGGAGGTTTGTAGCACCATGAGAGGAGTTGTATCCCAAGTTACATTAGCAGCATGATCCAATATAACAATATTGCAGGAGTGTTTCTGAGGAGATAAACATTCACTCTGGTTCAACTGTACCACTGAAGCTTATACTGAAAAGTGTTTACATATGATTAGCAATAGTTCTGTGTCACTTCCAGGGCTAGATAACTGTTATCAAAAGACACTGCCTTCCAACAAAAGTAAGACACCCTTATTGCATAAAAGCTTTGGGACTATCCAAACACGTTTTGAACTACTGTGGCGTTATTTGTACGTTGAGCGTGATGCTAAGTAGGCTGTGGTTTTAATTGTACACTGGGAGAATGCAGGATGGTCAGCTAAGCCTATGTGGTTTACTACATACCAGATAAGTACTTTTACTTCAGAGGCTTATCTCTAGACTGAGAAGAATACAGGATGAGCTGCTAAACCAGTGTATGAGACAGACATAACGAAGGATGCAATCCTGCTCCCCTCGACCTTTGCGGATGCAGGATCAGGCCCTAAGTTAACTTCAGACAGCAGCATAGCGATGATAGGATATGATAAAAAAAAATCTGTATCAAATACTGTGTGTTAAACATTTTTGCCATAGTTTACCATCCAGAACTTCAGAGGACACAGTTTGCAATTGGTGAGGACAAACTCCTAATTTTTTTTGACTGGTATTCAAAATGGCAGTAGAAGACAGTGTAGTTTGAAACATGTAAACCTAGTAAAAACCATTGTAAAACCCTTAAGAAAGACACACTGGTTCTGTGCAATATAGCAAATTGATAAGAAAACACTGTAAAAATGTACCTGTTTAAAATTACAATGTCTACCATTTTGTACACAAAGCATTATACCAAAGGCCTACATATATGTAATCTAATGGCACTTGAAACAAATTATAATAAAAGGTTTTATAATAAAAAGCATAACCTGTAAGAAATTTTCTTAAAAGGTTTAGGTTTTCTTTTTGAAAGTGCTATATCTTGTAATATGTGTAACATAGAGGTTGACCAAGCTTTATTTTAAAAAATATTGGCCTATAATACATGTTTAGCTCACTAGGCAAATGATCCTGAAAATATGTACTCTTAACATTCATTATTAGCTTAATAAAGCAATCAGCTCTGGCTCATGTTTCAGTCAGTATATGGTTTTTAAAAACCGCTACTGCCAAATTAACAATAAATCACTCTATTCCACAATTTACTACTAAATAAAGCACAAGCAACAAGTACACAAAAATATATATATTTTAAAAAAACAAACCTTACTAGAAGTTTAGAAGTTGCACAAAGAGTGGTGCACAATCAGCCAGCCCTCCCCCCTCCCGCCAAGAATCCATCTGAAATCAAGAAAACAGGGTTTAAAAACTGACAGTTTAGTAGTGGCCAATATTGACTCTGCCTAAGTGATATTCAAAAGCACTCTGGTGGTGGTAGTATTGCTTACAGTGTCAGTCTGCTTCCACATTACCGTACATCCTAGTTCAGCGGCAAACACATTTGGTGCAGCCACCCACTGAAACCCTGACTGAATGAGGTTCAATATCTTGTCTGAGGTCCCCATTTCTCAAGTGAAATGTACGTCTAACTCCAAAGTGAAATGTCAATCCCTTTTCAGGAAGCTAAGGCACGAACAAAGTAGTAAGGATTCTGGCTACGTGCTAAGAAATGGGTGTTGGCAAGGTGTCTGTTGGGTTTTGCTTTTTTAATGAACTCTAATCGGCAACTAAGACTGATAAACAGTCGCTACGGGTTGGAAATTTGTGTGCCAGAGGCTGCCCAGGCCGGGCAGTGCTGCCCGGCCATGCTGCTGGGCTGGCTGCAGGAAGCCGAGCGCTCGCAATTTTCCTCTGCTGCAGGAGGAGTTGCAGATGCTTGGCTCCATGTGGGACATAACCCACTGGAGGAATTAAGTCCATTTATCTTCATCTCAGATTGATTTAAAGGATTGAGAATAAACCCGAGTTCTTGCTAGATGTGTTATGGTTGCTGATTTAAACTAACGTTACATTCAGTTGTATTCACCTTGTGCTCTATTCATCTGTTTTTCTTTCCTTTAGAAAGGTGAATTCAGTGAAAAAAAGCAATATTGAACAAATCATTCAACTAAAGATGTAAGTAAGCGAGCAATCTGTTTCACAGAAACCAGAGGAAGCAGTCATGAAGCAGAGCTAAAAGCCCACTTTGAGATAACGTGCTCCTAAACCCAAAATCTAGGAGTAGTTTGCAGAATTTCAAAAGGTATTTTCCTTATTAATACATCCTTATTTTAATGCCTTTGGAACACAAACACATTTATAAAAATGTTATCTTTCAGTAATAAAATTTAAATACACATATGTATAAAATAGTAAAACTACACCTGCATATTGCTCCTAGAATTAAAAAAAAAAGTAGGAGCTACTGATAAAACATCTGGAGCATGAGCTCCTTAAATGGGAGCAACTTTTGTTTCTGTGAAGTATATTTAGTTTAACCACTTAAAACCTTGTATGAATCCTCATTATTGTTTGAGAAATACTAATGTACTTATTTCTATTTTTTAATTCCTTGTACAAAAATGACAAGGAAAAGAATGTTATTGTTGAATTACAGCAAATCTAGTTTGCTTTCATGTATCACAGGGTCGGTTGGTTTTTTTTTTTTTTTTTTTTTTTTTTCCTCTTTTGGTTATTAGGGATTGGGGAATAGAATATATTGCATTAGGTAAAAGTGGTGTAAGCAATATGCTTTTACTTCACTCCTAAGAGTCCTGTCTTTAAATCTTGGCAATGGGCAAAAAGTCCCTAACCAAGTACCCAGGTGTAGAAAGTGTGATTTACATCTAACTTGTTGCTTAGGAGGACATAACACACCATGTAACACAACTGAAAAAAATCATTGCATTAAAAAAAAAAAACAAACAAAAAAAAACCCAAAAAACAAAACCAAAAAAATGGTATTTGCAAATTTACATTCACTCTCTGACTGCACACTAGTTTTGAACTGAAAATAGATACACACTTTCTGGCTGGACTTGATCCACCCTTTGGTGGCGGCAGCTGGGAGAAGACTGATGCCTACAAATGTGAATACACCATTGGAAGATTCCTATGCAGTACTCTTTCTATGCTACTAAAGAGAAAAAACAGCAAGATAAGAATAAAAAAAAAAAAAAACTGCGACAAAATATTCTGCATTACTACGTTACAACACTTTTATATTTCAAGATCAGCCATTAATTTTGCCTGTTTCCCTCTACCAGAGTCATGAAAGCACAACACAGTTCCAAATTCAACTTGAAACATTTGTCATCTAGGCAAGCAGAGATTCTGTTAAAATTCTGTTCATCCATGATTTTAGAGAATTAAACTAAATTTTTTTCTTCCATTATCCATAACAGGCCACAAAAATTTAAGCCAGAAAATGGCAAAATTCTTAACACCTTTTATAATGACTTCAATACAAGTCAAAATGCTATATATATGTATATGTGTATATATGAACTTTCATATATACACACACCAGTTTTCAGAAAAACCTGAATTCTATATTTATTTAAAAAATTTAGATTTGTCATTATAGAACAGATCAAATGTGTCACCAACTGAGAAGAGGATTTGTTTGGAAATGGACTGGAGAATTTTTTTCCCAAATCTTCAGGAATCTTTGTGATACATATTTTAACTGGATTCTTTGCAAATAGTAAAATATATTAAAAGATAAAAGTGGTAGTTCTACCACTGACATCAATAAAATGGAATAGCTGGTATCACTGAAAAAGTTTAAAAAAGGGATGAGTGTTGAGAGTTTGCTTGGGTTGACTTTCTACCAAACATTTTAAATGTGTCAATTGGCAGTGAAAATGAAAACAATACGAGACTGTTTTTTTTTAAAAAAAACCCCAACAAACAAAAAGTAAACACAGCTGAGAATAAACACTTCCAAAACATTTTTAAAAAGTTAATTTAAATTTCTTACTGGCTTCATGAGATTGGTACTGTACAAAAGCAGAGAATTTATAATGTCTTATAGTAGGCACTAAGTTAAAAATGGTCACCTAAGGCATTTCTACAAGTAGACAGTAACAAGCCAGCTTTGTACATCCTATTGGAAAGCTTGATGAAATCGCGGTAGGGTGGTGGTTGTGCTTAGACTGCTTGTGAAGGCTGCTGACAACGAGTGCAGTGACCCAAGACCTATACTATTGCTAGGATCTTGTGGATCCTGGGTGTGTGGTGGAAGTTGAGTCATAGAAGAATGTGCCTCCTCTTGCGTATAACTCATTCCGAGGTTTCCCACTGAAACAGAAGGATTATAGGGAGGGCCATTTACAGGTATGAAGTTGAACAGCTGAGAAAAGTCCAATGATGGGGTGTTTAGAGGTTCGCTAATAGGAACAGAGCCCTTGGAAAGGGAAACCTCCCCAGACCCATCATCTAGTGTCCCTACTTGTGGATCCAGCCCTAGTTTTGATGAAGATGCTTGAGAATCCTGGGATGAAGAAGGCATACCACTTTGCAACTCCATTAAGTAACTTTCGATTTCCCCTTTTAATGGCTGTTCTTTTTCAGGCATAGAAATTGCGTATGAGGTAGTACCGAGCGGATATTTCAATGATAGCTGGTGAGAAGGGTGGACAGATTCCATATCTATTGGACAAGGCATTCCCAATGGCAACGATGTGGCAACCATTTGGTGTGCAGATGCAGAACTCTGCATGGACTGAATCTGAGTGTTGTAGAGATTTAATTGCAAAGTGTTTGTAAATGGCTTTGATGTCAGTTCACTGGAAGGTAAAGACATCACTGGAAGCAGCTCATCCTTAATAGGCACAGAAACATTGCAGGTAAAGGGATCTAGAAGGTCCATTGGCTCTGTTTTGACCTTCAAAAGTTCTTGGTTGTGACTTTTCTTCATGTGGCGCGTGAGGTGATCCTTCCGCCCAAATCTCTGTGCACAGTACTGACAGAGGAAGTCCTTTCTTCCAGTGTGCACTACCATGTGTCTACGGACATCCTTTCGGGTGTAGAACCGACGATCACAGTGTTCACACTGGTGTTTTTTCTCCTTCACTCCACCCGATGACTTGCCTGCATGAGTTTTTAGGTGCTCCAGCAGCACTCCTGTGCTTTCAAAAGTCTGCAAACATACCTTACAGGTGAGGTCACCGCTTGTTGCAGCATGCAAAGCCAGGTGACGTTTGAACCCAAGCTTGGTATTGTAGTTCTTTCCACATTCTTCACACTTAAAGGCCTCTTTGTTGGGATTGTGTGTATGTAGGTGATTCTTTAGGTGATCTTTTCGGTGAAACATTTTCTCACAATAATTACACTTGTGGGTTTTCTCAGGAGAATGAGTAGCCATATGCCTTTAAACACAGATATATTCTGTAAGTAATTATTTTGATCAAAGAACACACGTGCTCATTTTTTAATGGCAGCTAAATACTACACTAAGGGCTGCTTTGCAACAGAACCTTTTAACTGAAAACATGACACTACAAAGACAGTTTGACAAATTTAAATATAGCAAAACGCGAGCCATTTCTCTTAAATTGACACTTTAGTTTTGGTGGGTTTTAGCTACTGTAACAGGGGTATATGGGCAAGTATGAAAGTACTCGTGTAAAAGTCCATAGCCAAAAAATTTTCAGTCCATACTCTTTTTCTTGTGACAATTCCTTATACAAATGAAAATTCTACGCTCATTAAAAAAAAACAAACAAACAAACAGAAAACAAAAGCAGAAAACAAATTAAGAAACAAAATCAAAGACATTAGCTTGCAAACTTAGGTAATTTAGAATTCTAGAAACATCCAATGGCTACTTTAATTAACACATCCTCTCTGCAATCAGCTGAAGGCGTACACAAATATATACTTTTACACGGCTTAACACGGCCAACATAAAATAGATAATATAATCTGAAAGATAAATAGAGTTTAATACCTTAGTAATTTGTACTTAGAAACAAAGGCCTTGGTGCAGTCTTGTTGTGTGCACTTGTAGGGCCTCTCTCCTGTGTGAGAGTATGAGTGAACCTTTAATTTCTCAACACTGTTAAAGGCCTTGTCACACAGTTGGCAAGGAAAGTTTTTTCTTGGTTTGGTTTCACCACGCTTACGTTTCCCTGAAGGGACTTTCTGGGTATCTCTTACTTCTGACAAATCACCAGGAATGACAGTGGCCATCGCAGCCTAAACCAGGCCTTCTTGTTGGACACTTGGGAATTGCCCAACTCCACTAAATGATTTAGCTTTAGATGGCTTCTCAAGTTTCATGTGGTCGTAAAAGAAAGCAAAAGGGGACTGGAAAAAAAAAATAAGAAACAACTAGTTTGTAACTAAACTTAGATTTTGAAGTTTACTTGCTATGTGATGCTTCTGAATAAAACTTAAAAATAAAACTAGGTTCAGCTGGTCTAATGTAATACCTGCAGGTTTCTTTACACTATTTGCTGCAACTTTTAAAATGCATTGCTCAGGATGAACAGATCCACATATGCCCTGAAATCACACCTCACAACCTTCCCCTCAGGCACTGATGGAGAACAGCAAAGTTTCTGTCAGATTATGGGAGGCATCAGGCAAAGAGCCTACCTACCCAGACAACTTTTGGCAGCTTCGGATTTCAAAGGAATTAAAGCCGCACCTGTGGTGTTTACACAGACATACCCACACACACACGCACACATGCATGCACATGGTTATCAAAGTGAAAATCTGTAAGCCTCAAAATGTTTGAAAACCTGCGCGAAAAGCAGCAGTACCCATACTGACAGTCTGAGAGGGCAAAGCTCATGTTCTTGGGTGTACATCCTTGCTGTGATTACTGCACATCTATGCATCTAACTCTAGTAAAATGTACGCATTGCCAATGATTGCTAACACCAGGTGAAATTCTCTTCTAAACTTACTCTCTGCTAACTGAGACTTGATTTAGTAACACCAGAAATCCCACGGATTAGGGATAGATTAGATAGATTCAGGTTTTATCAGCCCAGCACTGGAGATCCCCACCCTCCTCATGCTATCCTACAAGATGTAGGGGCTGTAAGTGTTCAGATTTAGGCTAGCTCAGGATGGAGGCTTAGTCCTGCTGGGGCACTGCGAACCGTGAATTAAACCAGAGGCTTTCAGCTAAAGGAGGTTCGTGATGCTCGTGTCTGACTCGGGGGCGAACAGCTTTAAATTTATCATCTGATAACATATAGTAGCAACTGGGCACCTGCCATTACAAGGCACTCAACAGCCCTCCTTTGTCAGGGGTAGCTGACAGCTTTTTTTCATCATTGGTGCACAATTGCTACTATAGATACCAAAATCCAGTGCTATCCATTGCGGGAAGGGTCGATTGTGAGATCTGTGGCAGCTGGGGTGAGGAGGATGACAGCAGGAGGGCAGTGCTCAACACAAGCGTTTGGCAGGGCTGGAAAGCCCCAAAATTTGGCCTTTCTCTCAAAAGCAGCAACTCTCCCCTTGGCTCCGGTGGTGTAGCTCACAGCTGCTGTCCACTTCAGCCTCTGCTGGGGCAGCTGCACGAGAGGCGGCCGGGCCAGGCGGCACTGAGGCCGGGGGCAGTGGCCAGGCCAGGGGCTCGGCGGCCGGCCGCCCCCACAGCCCCCAGCAGCAGGGCAGGGGAAGCCAGCAGCTGCTGGGACAGGTGGAGCCAGGCAGCCGGGAGCTGGGCAGGGAGCACCAGGCCACAGCTGCTCCAACCTAACGCCACCTCCCTGATAAACAAAATGGACTCTTCCCCACTGGCAGCGAGGGGAGGCTGGATAGCTTGGAGGCGGCCTGGACCCAGTCTCAGCTGTCCTCTCTCCCCCACTGAGGCTCAGCAGAGACAGAGGGAGACAAAAGCTCCAGAGGGGAGCTGAAAGCAGCACCCAGGTGCGATGGAGGCAAAACTAAATGGTCCTTGGAAGAGCCCCAGTGTGGCCCTGGGAGAAAGTGAGGAGAAAGGAGAGCCTGTGTTTTTCTCAGTGCATGGCAGGACAGGAGGGCTGGAGGGGAAGAGAGGGCGAGAAGGAGATGCACCTCTTTCATGTGTCTGCGTTTTATGAAATCTTCAGACTGAGATCTCCATTGGAAACGTGTACACAGAGTACAGTCTTTTCTATGCCTCTTCCTCCCTCCTCCCCATAACTCTTCCCTGGTCTTTACAAGAGGAGAAAAGTACTGGCACACCAAGATCTGCTGCCTTTCAACACTAAAGTCCTTGAATGGCAGGTTAAACTATGCTACCTGCTTTAAGCAAGAATGATTGTAGGACCACCTTTACTCCCCCAAATTTTATATAGAACCACTAACCTCCTTAAAGATAGCCAGTGACAGAAGAGGTGTTTCTTTAAGGACTTTCATGATTTCAGATTTGTCTGGGACTCATTCCCACTCATGGGATGAAGCCTGGAGACATCAGTTCCATGAGTGGGAACATGCACAGGCCTTCAAAGTATCAGCTTAATTTTATTTTCTTTCTCATAATCAACCATCTAGTTCATAAGTGCAAAAATGAAACAGTTGTTTGGAGACTTGTGAGCAATAATTTTCTGCAATAAAAGTAAATGAAGACCAGTTCCAAAGACTTCAATGAAGCCACCGATGTAATCAAAAGGAGGATCTGATTCACATCAAAGTTGTGATGTATTTGTGGACTGAAAGATTTTTTCAATATACACCTTAATCAGAATCTGGTAATGAAATTAATTTTGCTTTCCTGTAAATGAACACACTGGTCTTCTATGCATACTGGCCTGAATATAGATTGAAATCTTGTTTTAGTCTAACCTCTCCTGACAAATGAATTTGGGGGAAGGGGCAGAAAAAATCCACTCTGATCTACGCTTACCCGGGGTATATCTATACCACACAGGCACCTATATGAGACTCGCCACACAGAGCCGACAATGCAGCAGCAGTTATATACCTACAGTCTCAGCGGGGTAAGAAAGGCCTTTCGCCTCCCTGCCAAATCCACACCTAGCCTGAGAGAGGGCAGACCACATTAGTGACAAAGGGCAAGGGAGGCTCCTCCACAGTCTGCTGCTGGGGAGTGTGGTTAATTTGGCCATGCTGGGGGTCCAGGACCCAGCAGCAAGTGGCCTCTGTGGCCAGCCAGTGACAAGGGAAGCAGGCACAGCTGGCAGGATGCAGGCAGGGAGGGCGAGATGCCGCAGGGAGGAATAACAGACAGAACCAGGATGGGGCTGTGGGGCCAGAGAGGCGCAGGGAGCGCTGCACAGGGGTTGGGAATACCAAAGGACACGAGGATAGGGGTGATCTGGTAATGCTGGGGGCAGGTGGGGAGGAACTGAACATGCATCAAGCTGGGGAGATGCAGAAGCTTAGGTCATGCAGAAGGGTGATATGCAGGGTCTTATGTGAGGCCAAAAGCAGTGTTTGTTGTGGAACAGCATATGAGGCTTAACTGTTAAATTAACAACTCTGACAACTTCTCACTCCTTTCCTCAATGCAAAGATCACACATCAGGCTGAAGGCCATCCTATATTCAGGCCAATATAACATTGTTACCTTCTCCAAAAGTTCAGGTAACCTAGTTGCTGTACCAGAAGTAACTCAGAACATTCACATGGATAAAGAATTCAGCTTTTCTTCCTCTACTATCAAAACTAATTAAGCTGACTTTGAACTGTGTTTAAGGGTCCTTAAAAATGCATCATTAGAACAAATATAGTGTGGATCCAATCTTTGACAATGTCAGTGTTTTATTAATAAACATGTATGCACTATTATCTCAGTACCATTTCTCAACAGATGAAGCAATTAAGAACTTCAGTATTGATCTCTGAATAGCAAATAATGAATTTCATTTTTTCTTGTGGATATATAGACTGAGCAATGGAGATAAAACTTAAAAAAACACTGATCCTCAAATATTACACTTTCCAAAGACCAGCTGAAAGAATTTTTATGAGTAATATTGCCTGTTTGTGTCTCAACATATTATCACTTAAAATCCTCATTCTTACTGGTGCTTTCACAACTGCAGGATGAATGATTATATGCAGTATCAAATATAACAAACACATTACACAAAAGCTCATACATAATACTATTTTTAAAGAAGCATATACTTAAAGCAGGATTAAAGCAGCCTCTGTTCAATGCACACCTGATGTTTGCCCACTAAAGTCCTCAGATTTTGGTCTTAACCAGTTCCGCTGACTCTTCTTGGAGGAAACCAGAATCCAGTACTTCCCATTTTTACTGGTCTGAAAAACAAAAGGAAGAATGGACTAGACTCCAGCAAAACTAGTATATTCAGAAAGGCTGGGATGCGGCAAGATGGGGGTTTGGAAAGAATCAGAAAGGAAAAGTTAAAAGGGATAGATCCAACCCATGCACAGAACATTATGTACTGTTAATTATAAACTGTAGGAATCAATTGTTCTTGCATTATCAGTAGCAATTATGCACTTCAATTTGCAGTATACTTACATCATTTCAACTAATGCTACGCTGGACAGTAACACATAAAGAGATGAAATTAGACAAAAGCAAAGAGTTTTCAATAAAGTTAAAACCAAACCAAAACAAAATCCACAGACCACAAATAATTTAGAAATAACAGCAAAACATGTAAAATGCTGGGCCCAGACTTGAGTTTCTTACTCAGAAAGGACTGAATAAGAGAAGATTTCTGGATTAGGCCCAACTTTACTAGAAACTAATGCCTTCATTCTGCTTAATTATACAGGAAATAGCAGCTTAAAAGGTGACCTGCAAAGGAAAATAAAATTAATTTAAAAAAAAATAATAAAGCCTCTTAATGATGTACATGCTACAGGTAAATCCCAATAGAAGGCAAGTCTAGGTGTGCCTGAGCAAATCCAGAGGGCCTTTCTGGAATTTCCCTTATATCTCCCTTTTCCCTGCCACCATCCTTTTGTAAATTTGCAGCGTGTCTTCCTTTTCTTGCTAGAAGGCCTCCTGGATGACCCAGGCATACATGGAAAACACGTTCAATGCCTCATTGTAACAAGGAGGTTTATCCCTCCAACTCTTCCGGATATGTAAGGGCGAAGCCCTGTACAGTGCACATACCCCACGTGGCATAGCAGACTGAAGGTATTTGGCAGGAGCCCCAGAGTAATGTAATATTTCCCCACACACAAACCATTTTCCTTTCTCACTTCCCATTCACTCCAGTAAAGTATTCTTCCTTTTGGCACCACGTTCAGCTTTGCACAGCCCCAGCCTCCTCTGCTGGTAAGCATGAATGTAAGCAAACCAGCGTCCTTGAACACCTATTAAAGGCAAAAGTCCTTCAGAACAACCGACTGAAGCTCTGCAGTAACTGAGGAGCATTTGTTTGCAGCTTTGTACATACAGGCAGGAGGTAGAAAGAGCTCCAGTACCCAAAGAAAAAGTGAAAGCCTTGTTTTCAACTAATGAGCAAGAGAGGGGGCACAACCCTCACCCCCTCTTTTGGAGGTCCCCGAATCGCTTTGTTTCAGGCAGAAAATGCTGATGACTCCTCACTCCCTCTCCCAGCAAGACCCGTATAAATCAGTTATCCCGCAATGCCTATCTCAACATCTTCCACTATCGCAGCAGAAAGGAAGAGCTTTGTTATCCAGATGTTTCTACTAATGTAGCTCACAATAAGCAGACAATATTTAATACAGCCACATAAATGCAACAGACTAAGTCCTCATGGACTTAGTCCCTCCACCGTCGGTATTTAAAGACTATTTCCTGTTTGGAAAAAAAAAACCCAATTCTATCTAAAATATTACAATGTCCTCTCAACAGTATTCAGAATTTTCTCTTAAATGCTTATGGTAATCAATTCTCACCACACATCTAAAGTCGCTCTAGCAAAAAGCAGATGCCCTCAGAGACAGGCCATTAGAGGCACGGAAAGACTATTTTATCAGGGTAAACTGAAGCCACTGGAACAAGTAAATAAGCAAGATAAACACCAGATGTAACTAAAATGCTGAAGAGAATGAAGAAGGAAGGTCAGATACTCTTATTCATTACCTTATGAATATAGCAGGATCTCAGTGCAGTGGATCCAGATGAGGGCAATGCTGTACCTACAGTTAGCTGGGATCTCAACTTTTACAAGACCATTATTAAGCAAAGGGCTTAATACAAAAGGGGGTAAGTTTGTATGAATAATGAACATATCTGCTACATTTGACAGGATTAAGTGAAAACAGAAAATAAAAAGTTCCTAGGCTTTGTGACAGTAAGTCAGCTATTGGATAAAAGACTTTCTTACGCACACAACAGTTGTCCACGGTAACGGTGATTCTTAGACTACCTTTCTCAGAAGATTTTGGTGCTAGAAAATCTTTGAGGCAAAATACTGGACAAAGATGTACCATTCTTCTTGTAACTGCTTATAGTTACAGGGTCATTAAGTTTTCTTCTCAACTAGATGAGTTAGGAACAATTTTTAATGAGTAACAAAGCTCAAATTATTCTCCACATGAAGTAAAGAAGCATTGCACTGCAAAAAGCATTGTCACATGCACATGCCCAAAACCCATTTGGGAACTAGTAACAAAATACGACTTCTATAATTTTTCAGATTATAATTCTTAGAATTTATCAGATCTTCCAGTATTCGTGAGGCGCTAATTTTGCTAACTCTCCAAACACCCTGATAGTTCCAGGTTAGATAATATTTGAATTTCTACCATCTAAGGAGTCAAAGAAAGAAAAAAAGTCCCCAAGGCCTAAATCAAATCATTTATTCCTGTTTCCAACATTAAAAAAGAGTAACACACTTTTCTTCAAAACTCACAGTTCACCTTCAAAAATCTGAAAAATAGCTGCACTTGAAAATGTTTTAAAACATGATTTGATATCTAAACTAAAAGGATAATGAAGACATTACACAAATACAATCAATAATACTCCTCTTAACTTGCATTTCTTACTTTTCTTATGACCGTCCAAGCACAGTAACGGAAACACCAGTTTTATGGTTATTTTCTTTCAAAATAAGAGAGCAATAATGAGAATACAGTATTGAGAACACAGTATCTCTCATTACACCTTGTATACAGAACAGTGAACCTAGCTCCAATCCTTGAAATTAATCAGTTTTAAAACGGAGGAAGGGTCCTAGAAACATTAGAGTCATAATAATGGTGGAACTGATTAAGGCTTTAATAGTATTACACAGTCATCCTGGGTTTTAAATATTTCTTTAAGGAAACAAAATGAAAAGCGGTTACTTACCTTATGGAAACTGCAATTCTTTAAGAAGTGCTGTCCACACAGATCCCAGGTGAGCATGTACTCACATGAACAGGATCAAGTTCTCTGAAGACAGTAAGGTCCATCCAGGCTGTGCCTGTGACCCCTCCTAACTGCTACCGGCAGCGGCGTAAGGCAAAGGGTGCCTGGACTGTGCCACACACATCATTGCACCACCTAATTCCATCTGCAGCAATGGCAGCTCCCAGCTCTGCTCTTCACTCACACTGTGGGCAAGAGCCATCACGCGTGCCACTGCCATCAACGTGCTGCTCTGGGAAGTGGCAACGTCCCTCTTCAGTGGCTGCTATAGCCCTGCCGTTCACAAACCTGTGTTCCCATCTCAGAGTTTTAGATGCTGATGTGAAGGAGCTGGCAAGGTTTGCTGTGGCTGATGAGAGGGAGCAGGGCCATGAGGGAGAAATACGTTGATGTCCTAGGTGGGACCACGGTCTGAGGAGGGAAAAACTGAAACACAGGCTGGCATCCTAGTTTGGGAAGAGGAGGATGAACACATGCAGCCCAAGAAAGCTAGAAACTGCTGCTGCTCAGCCTGGTAATGGAGCAAACTAAGCTCAGGATGCTCCAGTCTAACCTCTCTCAGGTTTGTGACCAGTGAAGACTCCTTCAGAGTGAAGGACAAGAGATCTCTTGTGGTCCGTCTATGGAGAAGGTGCCTGGAAGAGCCACAATTACTGTAGCATAAGTAACCATTTTTCTTCTTTTCTTTATCAGGTGACTAATAGTCACCTGACTAAAAAAGTACTGACAAAGGAAACCTGCTCTGTCTGAGCAGTCAGAGATAGCTGGGGGAAGCACTGGCAAGACAGTCAACGTAGCCACTTACTGTGGTTTAAAGAGCCAAGTGACAGTCAGCACCTCCATTACAGAGTGGCAGAACTGAACTACAGGTCTCACCACATCTGCCTCTCTTACCTGGAGCTGTTGAAATTGCACAAATGTTGCCAGAGCTCCTGAAGATGCCTGGGTTAAGACAACCAAAGAAAGAGCACCACTTAGCCTCCTCCTGCTTTCCTCGTGCTTACACACACTAGGCAGTTCAGTTTGTGGAGGTGCAGATTTAACCCTCCTTCCTTCAGACACCTCTGCTGGGATGGTTCTTGGAAAAGGCTGAGGGCGTAAGTAGCAATGTGCCTGCACTGCTCCAGGACAGCATGCTGGGACCTGCAGCCCTACAAGGCTCAGACATCCTTCCTGGACCATCAAGGATCAAGGTATCTACTGCACACTTGCACTGACCTCAGAACAAGCGATAGGCCTGACTGACTTTGTAGAAAAATGCTACACTTTTTGCAGCAGAAGACTCATCTCAGATTAGCTGCAGGTAGCAGAAGGTCCAGCTGCCAACCTGCGACTTCCAGCCCTCTTCCCCCCTAATTCTCTACAGAGAATTAACTTTCAGTAAGGGAAAATCTCAGCTGGAGAAGTTGATCCCACCAATGGAAACAGTCAGGCAGGTAAGAAAAATCCACGCTTAACTGGCAAAGATGTTGAAGTATTGATGACTTTAGGTGTGCCTTTCTCCCTGCTGAGTTAAAATCAGTCTTCTGACTGATGCAGGGGTCTACATCACAGTTTGATCTTGGCAGGCCATTTGATCCGCATTTATTTGAATGGCCTGTCACTATTTAAAGGAGACAGCCAGTGAAGCTTGTTCACCTTTGATGGCTGCGTTCAGAAGGAAAATCCTGTCCTTGCTAGGAAGATGCTGATTCTTCCACATTTGTTCTTGGCCAGACAGGGCTGGAGAGGGAATGGGACAACAAAGGGAGGTGTCTCTCTGTGGCCCGAGTTCTCCTACATCTGGAAGCTGAAGTTTTGATGCTGGAGGGTAAGGAGGAAGAATGGGCATTTCTGAGGGGAGACTGTTAACCAGAAGGTGGGTTTGACCAGGGAGCCTGTCTAGGCCAGGATCAGCTTGCACCTGCACTTTCACGAAGTGATACTTCATTCAATTTTCTGTCTGTTTTATTGTGTAATTTGAAAGAGATTTGAACAGCAAGCAACAAGTATGCACATGTTTCTCCCCTAAGCAAAGACCACACCTGGCATGACTGTCTATAAACATGGCAAGGCCAAACAGCAGGAAGGACAGATCTCAAGCCCCTCCAGCCACTGTGACCTTTCGTATGGCAGGCAGCGAGAGGAGTAGAGCCTACAGGTACAGTACCTGACAGCAGCCAGGAATCAGCTGGGGTTTTACCACTCCTGTTCTTTCACAAGCGGAGGGACAGATGCGAAAAGACAAAGGGGTCCATACTGAGGCCCCAGGGCAGATGAGACGGCATTGAGAGGTGGGTGAAGCCACTTGACCTTTTGCGTTTTTGGACAACAGTTACTGTAAATAACCATTCAAGATGTAGGCGCTGACCCTACTGTACATCAGTGTTTCACATAAGGGGAGCACACACATATATGCAAACTAATCACAAAAGAACAGATAGTTTGGGTTGTTTTTTTTTAAAATATATACAAGACTGTATTTATCTTCTCTTGAACTTCAGGACTTCTCTTTATAGCAGGCAGCTGAGTTCAGAGAAATCCTTCTCCACGGATTCAAGCTCTAGCCTACAGTATAGAGGGGTGACTGAGGGAATGTGGTAGGACAGCAGCGAGAGCACGCACAGGCTGCAGGAAGACACAACCAAATCCAAGCATGCCTCAGGAGAACTGCCAGTGAAAGCTGCTGCAGGAAAATGGAATGATGTGGGCAAAACAGTGAAAATATCTATCCAGTGATCTTAGGTATAAACATAAGAATGACTTAGAGATAATAACACATAAGACTTTACCCCTCGGGGAAACAGCCTAACATCTAGAACATAATGAAATAACATAAGCGCTGAAACTAAAACCAGGCAACCACTGTAGTGACACCACATTACTAATATCTACTGTGTCCAGAACAATGATTATGCTGCAAAGAATATTATAGAGAAGGTAGAAAAATACAAGAATTAAGATATTTCATCAATTCAAAATTTTAACAAAGTCTTTGGTTTTGGGTTTGTTTTTTTTTTTTAAACATCCACAAAACAGAGAAACTTACTGAAATTGCATAAAGTTGAGCATGAAAACTCCACGATCCTTTCAAACTAGCATGAAATATGGGTAGCAGAGGGAACAAATGCACTAAAATGATTAAACCTATTTCTTTTCTTCTGGGCAGTAAATACAGATTCCACTAGTAAACATCCACTAAATATACATACCTTTTATTAATTAATAAAGCAAGCATTTGGAGGAAAAAAACACCAGGCTGCTGTGGGACAGCAGCCATCACACAAAAATAGGTATTTATATAGATTTGACTATTAAACATATAATGTTTTTTTTCATTATATAAGACTATTAGCAATTCTTGAAAGCTGTAGTACAGTCATGAAATTTGGACAACCAGCTTTTTAATTTTAGAAAATAACTCATTCTTATAATATGCTACACTAGAAAGAGTATTACATAACCTTTTTCAGAATATAGAAGAAAAAACTATCATGCCTGCCTTTTTTTTTTCTTTTTAAGTTTCTGGAAAAGTAGAACATAAACTTACCAATGTTTATTTTATCATGACCTAATAGTCTGTAATTTAAAGAAAAAAAAATCACAATACTATCCAGCATCTCTTTGTGGGCTCTTATTGTTTCAAATTACTTAGGTCCACTTAAAATCTTGAGAGGTCAGTTTTGGTTACTAAATGTTCCAAAGGATTCCTGATTATATACTAAATTAAAGGAAACAAGAGCTGCCTAGACTTAACCATCTGATGATTGTGGTTTTATGGGCTTTTTAAGAATCTCTATGGCACTGCATAGATGTTTTTCTAAAAACTTTGGACAGGCTGTGATACAAATAACGATACTGTAATTATTGTTAGAATGTTTAAAACCTGCAAAAGTGCTTTCATGTATTTTGGAATCGCACCACCACCACCACACCCTCGCCAAAAATAATCTGCATCCATTTTTAAGGTGATGATGCTTCTGTTTGGTTACCATTTAATCTGCATATAGGACCATGTCATTTTTATAATAAAATCAAAAGCAAATCCTGTATATGTACAAGTGAACACAAACACACATTCTAAAGGAGCCTGTGAGTATACGTCTATGCATATACTAATATGATCAGGAATTAATTGATGTTTGTAAGGAACATTATCTTCCTTTGTCCCAAGACATTTTAAAATGAGACTAGGCACACAGGCTAGATTAATAGTACATCTAGGCCAGTATTCTGCCTCCGGTAATAGCCAAAAGTACAGAACAGGTCACAAACGTGTGATATTTCTCACTCTTCTGACCTCCAACTACTTTGACGTCAGGGACTTCCTGAACCATATTTGGTTTCTATTAGTTTAACAACTTTCAGCACATCATCCTTCCAAGCAATAGTCCATGCTCCCCGTGGAAACCTTATCAGTTTCTAATATCTACAGCATACCTTCAAAAAGTCATCCCACAGGTCTCTCCACTACCGATTTTATGGAGAACCTCTTCCTTTTGAAGGCTCCAAATCTGCCTTCCCTCCTAACTGTGTATGTTCTTGTTTTGAAAGGCAGTGGTTAGTCTGCCTCTTCCTTCCTCTGCAGATCTCCATGACATTGCCCTCAATTTATTCCTTTCCCAGGCCAAAGTCCCACTTCATAGAAATGTTCTTCATATGGAAGCCACCCCATGTAGCTCCTCACCCTTGCTGATCTTCTCTAAGCCTCTTCCAGTTCTAATAAATCCTTTCTGAGATGAAGGCTCCAGAAGTGCACACAGCACTCAGGAGGCTACTGGACCACGCACTCTTGCAATGACATTATCAATTTTATTCTATAATTCTTCCCTCTAACATTTGAGTTGTGTTTTGGTGACCAACAAGCTCATGTTCTCACAGAACCACCCATCACAATCCCTAAATCTTACTCCTCAATGATAATAGTAAGCTCAAACTCATAATTTTATATATAATCAGGACTATACTGCCCAGTGCTCTTTAGTTATCCTCATTTATCTGCACTGAATTTCATCACCCATTTTGTTGCACAGTCCTCAGCATTTTAATATCCTTCTACTGCTCTGCACAGCTGGCTTTCTTCTTCATAGCAAACTTGCTCACCCAATTGCTCATCCCCTTATTGATACCATTTATGAATGTGTTGAAAAGCTCAAATCTCTGTGGAACATAACTGGGACCCTCCTTTAATTGAGAATTGACCTTCTACTTCCACCCTTTGATCCTACCTTATAATCTGTGATTTACTTGTGCAAAGACTTTCCCTCTTACATTATGGCTCCTTAGTTTCCTTAAAAAGCCTTTTTGATAAAGTTCACTTTGATTTTTGAACAAGAACATCTTTAATTCTTGCTCATGCCTCTAAAGAACTCCAACTCCCTAAGACAGGACTCTTACAAATGCTGCTTTCACTCTTCCCAAATAATCATACCTACCCAGGTGGCAACCAATTCTATGCTTTATTATAGCACCTACCAAAATTGCTAGGTACAGATTTCAGATTTGCCTGGCACAGGCCTGCCTGGCCCAGACCACCCCTGAAACCATGATTTTATATAGTTACATTTCAGAAGATTTTTCTAAACCTGAATACTTTAGGATGTACCATTTAAACAACACAATTAGGTTGCAGAGCACAACTAGATAGGATAGGAAGTTACAAGTTTTGCTTTTTGAGACAGTCACCTAACTTGAATTGTAACGCAAGATGTTTTTAACAGTTTCAGTAATGGGTCAAGTAAAAAGGCTTCTGGAGCTCCAGCCTACTAGGTGGAAATCACAATGACATAGGTGAATTCAAGATAAACTCCACTCACATATATCACCACACAACACAATCCTGTACAGCTAGTGATCTCCGCTTAGTCAGAGAGGGACAGTCTGAACTGAAACAGTGCAGAAAAAAGCAGCCACCAGTCACTCCACTTTGTGCTGTGCTCCTCATTTAAGCTGAAAAAGTAAACCTTACCAAAGAGCTTAGTAATTTCACTGGAAGGTCTGCTAGGCAGACAGCACAAAGGAACTGGCTATGCTGGAGAAATTAACAGGGTGCGAGAAGGCAGGGACAGGTTTTAAATAGCAAAGCATGTAAAATAAGCATGGGCTAGTAGTCAGAAAACATGGCACTACAATAATCCAACCAGTGATTCAGCTTTTGGGCTTAGAGATATCCTCTACCCTACCTCGGGTTTTGTCTGTTTCAAAAAAAAAAAAAAAAGAAAAAAAGAAAAAAAGAAAAAGGGTAATACTTACCCATCTAGCTAACACAAGCTCAAATAAGAGGGGCAAGGTGGTGTTATTTGAAAAAAAAACACAATACCACATAGAAGCTGCAAGGGTTGTACGAGGACAAGACCCTTCTTCACAGGAGCTACATCTCCCTCATGAGGTGAGGTTAGGTTAGATGGTTGGGAAGCTCACATCTGGGACAAAAAGACAAGTCATGAAGGACAGAAATAAAGTGACTGAGAGAATGGGTAGTCTCCCCAGTACATACGCTGAATCCTGGGTGTAGGTGGTAACCATGCAGTAGTCCAAAGAACATAGCAGAAGCCCAATCCTGCCCTGAATCACACTGCCTGAACAGCATTGCCTGGGGGCAAAAACTGTGACAGGGTTTAGCATTGCTTTTTTCGTAACCTTGGATTTTCATATGATTTATTGGAGCTATTCCAATTAAAATGCTGATGCTGGTTGCCCCATCTCCTCTGCCTCTTATCCCAGTCCCCAAAGAAAAGTAACAAGAAAGAGTACCCAATTTCCAAGCAGCCGCTAATCTTCCGATACACCCTACAGTCAAAGAACTGCTGTTCTATTGGAAAAGAAAATACTTCATAGATTATTTTAACTTTACATTAAATAAAAAGTGTCACATTTAGTCACGATGACCTTTGCTACTACTGCTACAGCTGTGACGCGGGATGATTGCATCAATGACCTTATGAGCTAAAACACAAAAGCCTTAGGAAAGGATAACTAAAAATGCAGAATACTTAGGGTAATACCAAAGCAAATCCCTCTTCAAAGCTGTAATCAGTGACCCTTTCAGAACCTGCACAGCACAGACACTGAATGTATTTCTGATTCTGTTCATACATACCATCTTTGTCTATGCAATGATGTTAGTATACACCTAATCAGCTTATTCTGATTACAGTGACTTCACAGAATGTTTGTGTGCCATTTTGCTATGAGAACATCCTTGTTAATGAGGTAAGTACATAGCTCTGCATTTGTTCCCATCTCCCATTCGGCATGCTGAACAGTTCATTTACAGTGCTCTGCTTCAGTTTGTCATGCAACGCATTTTGGGATGCACATTTTAAGAATTCTGAGGTTTGATGCCAGATTAATGAACAATTAAATGCATTCATGCATACTTTAGAACACAGCAGAGGGAGATGAAGCCAGGCAGTTAGTATCCAGAACAGTCACCTGGAGTACAATTTTTGGATTCAGGTGACTGGCAGCAACTACTAATTTCAGGCAGCAAAGGCAGAACCTGCCAGAAGTCCACACAGATTCTGCCCTGGAGCTGCACCAACAGAAAACCAATCTGGGAGCTCCTGTCAGCCTGATGAAATGTCATAATGATGTAGTCACCAAACAACTTTACCATTAAATCACAAGGTAATCAGCTTGTTATTGGCAGGGCAACCAAGTCAGGAAAGCTGACAGGAGCACAAGGTTTCTCCACATCTGTCAACGCACAGGAGGTCACGGATAGCTTTGAAGGGATAAGGTTCCCTACTAGTACAGAAGCAGGTGATGAGATGCATACCTGTCGCCCTACTCTACCTCACCTCCACCTCCCAAACACACAGGCTCAAGACTTTATCAACACAATGGCATATTCCCTCACAGTCCTGCTGGACAAAGTTTATCACAGGAAGCATTCAACAGTACTAATAATGGCTGGTCTATAATGAAAGACCTATGTCCTGCAAGGTAATTTTTGTTCTTCACAATGCAAGACACCAGGGCATTTAAGAACTCTCCTCTTTTTTTCAAAGCAACTTAGCGAACTCTGCTTCCCTGATTTTCAACCTACAATAAGTGATGGGAGAAAAAACACATGCAAGACTTTGCCTTGAACAGCTGCAGACTGCCAGTGGGGCAGGCTTCCAGAAAGGTGGAAAGAAGATGGTGACAAAAAAGATGGAATAAAAATAGTCTTATGACTGTATGGTACGCATCAATGTTTCGTGCACGTTATGGGAAAAAATCCTGGAGGGCAGATGGAAACATGAAATGGAGATGCTTTTGTGAGTCCCGGAGAACGTATTCCTCTAAGTGCTCTCCAAGATGACGCTTGAGCTCCTTTCACACTGTGGGAAAGTAGCTGTAGGCTAGGAAAAAATTTGCAATCAAAAGGTATGTTTTAGTTTAATTTTATTTTTAAACAGTTGAAGACATGATTTTTACAATAGTTATGTGTTCAATTATTTTTCAGACAGGTGTTTAGAAAATGGATTTATTTCTTGATTTAGATGATGGTGCTTTTTCAATGAAAATATAACGACCTTAAAAACAAAGTCGGTCGTGCAAGAAGTGCTCCTCTAGATGATGTACTCAAGATCTGAATACTGTCAGGCAACATTTCTAATTAGTTCAACTGACATAGTGGTCTCAATACCGAACATCTTCTATGTTTTGCAGGGTGTTGGAAGTAAAGTGCTTGACCAGTGTTTTGTTACAACTGTTTATGTTTAGCACCTTTGCATTGCCTGTTTCTTGTCCCCTTCCAGAATTGCATAATCCATTTCAATCTTCTGGGAGCTCTCCAGGAAACCCTCCTCTCACCACTCTGCCTTTGCAACCTCCTGCTGAGCTGAGCTGACAATTTCAAGGTTCAGATCCACCTTTCATTTATCTTCTGAAATCTGATGTCTATCTTTTAGCTAGTAATTCCCCTCTTCATATAGGCTGCAGCTTTTTTATGTGCTAAGAGAAATCAGAAAAAATAAAGATGTTACCAGTCACCCCACTCATTACAAACTCTATTTTAATACTGCTAACTAGTTTCTTCCTTCATGACCACATTCAAATTCTTTTCCCCCAACTTTTCTTTTCACCGTATTCCCTTCAAAACTGCAAGCTGCCTTCCAAATTACTTCCACATACTACATATGCTGTTGTAGGTTTTTCTGGGACATACGTAATGGGGTAAGTTGGTTGCTATTGTTTCAAAACTTGAAATGGTGAGACACTGTTGGATAGGCATTTGAGTATAAAGGGTTCTGCCTTTGTTTTTTGGTGTTTTTTTTTTTTTTTTAAGAAAAAAACAGTAGACATTACATTTGTAACTGCGCACATGTGCAACTAGCTGTCCTTACACTGAAGGATATTACTCCCTAGCAAATTCCTGGGAGACTTAAGGGCCTCATTTATATAGACAACAGGCAAACTGTGATAATACACTGCAAGGCTAACTATCAACAAACTTCATCCAGGAGTGCTAGAGGAAAATTTCCTTAAAGAAAAGAAAAAAAAGAGAAAAAGAAAAAGAAGGAAAAAAACAAACACCTCCTTTACCTGCAATGCTTGTGTCACCCCCCCCTTTTTATGTTTCCTACAAATTACTGTAAAATACACTGCAAAATCAAGAAAATTCTGTAGCAGTTGTTACATATCCACAAGCTTACTCTAATAAATAAAAGTTTTAGAACAGCAAAGCAGTTCAAAATTCCTTGTGTACTTCACCCTCAGCAAAGACTGAGCACGCTAATGAAACTCTGTGACAGCACAGCTTTATATTTGAGACTGCATTAAGATTTATAAACACTCTGAGCATGACTGAGGTCTGGAGCAGGGGGGCAGCATAACCAAAGCTGGGGAAGGCTGTGATTAGTGAGGAGGAAATGAGAGGAGATCAAATCAGCTGAGAAAGGAGGCAGAAAAGTGCAACTTGTGTTTGGGTCTTGGGACAGCAAAAAAATATCCCGTTAAAGCTTTAAACTGAGACTGATGGGAGGGTGCCATTTTGGGAAGGGGATCAAGATTAAAAAAAAAAAAGGCAATATGAAAAAAGCAAAAGCATCAAAAAGAGTGATCAAGAGCTCTTGTATTTGTGGAGTTAGGTACTAGAGAAACTACAAAGCCCTGATTCAGCAGCACAGATGTGACAGATGACACTGACTGGGAGGAAGGCAAATCAACACTTGTTAAACTGAAGGACATGTTGCATGGCCAGGGGCGTAGGCAGCAGCAGGCGGAAACACAGTCTCATGTAACACCATCCATCCTCTACGTCCGTGCATCCCCCTGCACACACAGTTCCCTCCAGCCTTCAAACTCTCTCCCCTTGCACCCACACGAGGAGCTGAGCTCCGGAGTGTGGAGGTGAGCCCTGCCACAGCTTCAGCTCAGCTGGGATGGGTGCGCTCCTTGCTGTGTCTAGATCAGCTGGCCTGCTTCATGCCTTCCCCACAGCCCCAGGGCTCCCCAAGGCAGGCAGCATGCTCCGAGGTGACACCGTGAGCAGGGTCACCTCTCTCCTAGAGATCTCCAGGCTTCCCAAATAGGGCAAGGTAGCTACAGGACAGAGCTGAAAAGACTCGGGCACTGAAGATAACTTGATGCTACTCCTCATGGGATGGATCTTTTACAGAGAGTGTAGAGAGTGCAGAGAATTAGGGGAAGGATAAGACACGGAGGTACAAGGAAGTTGATACAGTAAAGTTTCTGAGAAGTCCTTCAGTACAGCAGGACTGATAAGTAGGGAAGGGTAGCTGAGTGAAGATTGAACAGAATTTGCTGGATTCGACATGCAGAATTTTGGGGTAGGGGATACCAACATTAAAGGTTGTTACTCAGGGTAAGAGGGTAAGAGAAACAAAGGGATGTAGGGACAGTAGCTGGAGTGCAGAAGTTCAGAGGTGGCCAGTGAGTGACAGTGCATCTGTGTGGATGAGGAGCCCACAGCAAATAAATAAAACAAGAGTCTGATCTAAGTTTGACAACAGCTAAGTTAAACAGCAAGGGGAAGGCTGCTACCTGAGCCAGAGAGCTCTGCTCCAGAAAAAGTAGTTTAAACCCTCCTGTGAAGTTATTGTGCAATTGGGCATGCAATACTTACTGGATCGGTTTCCTTCTCCGGCCTCTGCAGGATCCTGTAGCCGTTTCTTGAGTATTGTTCACGTCTGATGAGTCACAGTGCTTGCAGCAGGCCCAGTCCCAGCTGGATACTATGGCATAGGTGAGGCTACTGACCTTTATTTGCTGGGTTTTTACCTGGTTACCTTGGGCCTCTGCTGTAGCACTGTGCACCATTTGGGGGGGGGGAAAAATAAACAAACAAACAAGAAAATCACTCCTGGATTCGGTGGCAATGTCACTTGCAAAACCACAGCCCAGAGCACATATAAGGGCACAGATCAAGCATCCGTTGTTTCTTTGTCTTCTGCTACATCCTTTATGGTCCTTTGTGATGATTCATCCCCGAGGCCAGGTCCAGGTGTGCTCTCTTGCTTTCATTTATGTGGGCAATGACCTGTACCTGTCCATCCCATAATGATTCATATCTGAGTAGGGTCACACATACATGAACCGGAGGCCATCAGAGCCTTGGCAGACTCTTCAAAATTAATCAATCGTTACAACCAACTTGCTTACAACCCCCATCACAAAGAGCAGCGCTCTTGGCTACCTGCCAACATGTATGGAGCATTTACCTCCAGTCAGTATGATCCTGGAGTAAAGAACATGGGTAGTGAGCCAGGTGGGAAGAAACACAAACTCCAGCACATTATAAGCAATTAACCCAAAGAAACTTTAGGGTGGAAACTAATTCACTGCAACAAGCATTTACTGCATTTACTACAGTAAGTAGTCCTTTCTGATATAATTTTGAGAATTAAGTTCAGCACGGACACATGATGCTGTAAGGGGAACTGAAGTGTGTTCAAGGTAACATCCTACTATGGACTAAGCCATAGGAAACTGTTTCTGTTAATTATTTTCTAGTGATCAACAGCCTAGACATTCTTTCTCACTACCTCCATTTTAAGGTTCACAAAGGGACAATTCTACCTATTATCTGCTTGAGTGAACCCTATGTTTCCACACTTAGAAAAAGCAAAATAGAAGTAAAAAGAGAAAATGCAGTAAATTTTGCATGCACTTTCAAACAGAAACAGTTAGGACAAATCTTTTTTTCTGCGTACCAGAAGAATATCCCTACAACAGATTATTCCTCATCCTCTACCTTTAGGAGACTACTCTAATAGATAACACAAACGGGTTTGAGCAACTGTAGTAACTGTTTTCAAGCACATCTTCTCTAAGTCACTGAGCTGTCAAAAGAATGGGTCAGGTGGACATACATTTCAGATCTGCTAAGTCCTGATCCCATCTCTCTCACATGCCTCTCTGCAATTTTGAGCAAAAGCACCTCAGGTCTACTGCGTATCAGGTAGTGCATTTTTATCAACCTCCAATTCTTGCTTAAATAAAGAAACAAAACCACTTAACTAAATCCAGCCTACCTCTTTGTCAAGTATGCCCTTCTCTTGCAACCTGATCCAACCATCCCTAGTTTCCAACGTGCAGCCCTAGCCACTCCGCTCTTGTGGATCCTCCACCGACCATTAGCAATTTCAGCGCCACACTCCTCCTTCAAATGTTTCACTGTTTTAATGGCAAAACTGGAGGAATCACTTCAGCTCTTCGCTGCACAAACCCATCGGTCACTGTGCAATGTGAATCAAGTGTACAAGCTTTCTATTAGATGCACAGGCTGTTCTTTATTTACAAAGGCCTGGATGTTAAGAAGACACCACTACAAACAGAAGGAGTATTTATTTACAGATACCATTAGCTATTTACAAGAAAATGTAATAAACAGGTCACATATGAACAGCTGAAGCACTGAGCGGCTAACTGGATATTTCAGCTATCTTAATTAACTTCAGTATTGCATCAAATGCTGTAAGAGTGACAGATCACTAATGCCAAGTTAGTCATTTTCAGTAACAGTTCTCATGGAATTTTTTCCTTCTAAATAATCAAAACAATTGGTCATTGGACCTTATAAGGAAAAGTGCCATTCCAAACAGAATTTCATAAAATACAGCTGTTTTAAATTCATGGTTCCCTCCAGCACATTTGCAGCACCTGAATTTTGGGCCCACATTTTTATGTTTAGTTGTTTGTTTTTTTTTAAAACAAGATGACAAGATAAAACTATTAAAATAATGAGCAGTAGAGGAACTTGCTCAGATGGTTTCATCTGTTCTTATGACAGTGAGAGACATTCAATAAAACCACAGCATAGCAAATTTTAAACAAAAACCAAAGTATTAGTGTTTATTAAACAGCAAAGTATTAGCCTGTGAGATTTACTGCCAGAAGGTAGCATACAGTTACATAGGCAAGACATGTAGGTAACTGGATCATCCAGAATTATAATACAATTTCAAGAGGGCTTCAGAAAAAATAACACCAACCCTCTTTTTTTTCAGGACAAAATCCAAGCCAGCAGAGCTAAGTAAGAAAGGATCTTCTCCTCTGTATCTTATGGTTATACCACCCCTTGAAGCATCTGATAGCAGAATCACAGAATCAGCTAATATCAAGACAAAATACAGGACTAGACAGAACAGTAGTCAGAATTTCTTTGTTTTATCAGATCTAGAGAGGATAACACTTTTGTGAACTCCAAACAGCAGCCTCCCATCTCTCCAGAGCATCTTTTGAAACATGCAGTTGAGCTTGCCTCGAGTATAGCAAAGTATATGTTTTAAGACCTCGGGCCCTGGGATACCTGCCAAGTCACAACAAATATGTATACATAATCTAATCTACTTAAATTTTGAGTGGAAACTCTGTGCCCTTTAGATATATCCCTCAAGGCTACGAATAGCATACTTGTTGGACAGGATGAAGTTTCCCTGTGTAAGTAATAACTGAGCTCTTCTGCCATCTAACCGCACCTCCTAAACTTCTTCCAAAACCAAAGACTGGGGAGGGAGGAGTGATGGGGATGGAGGTGAGAAGGTTCAGAGACAGGGTCGAAAGCAGAGTAAGGAAGAGGAAACAGAGACAAATTATTGGTGTATTAGGAACAACAAGAGTCTCTTAATAAAACAGTTACGAGAAAGCAATCTCTCCCCACACGTCCCCTTTATCTGGAAGGTGACAAGTTGGTAAAAAAAATCCCCAAAATGGAGAATCCCATGAAGAGGAGAAGGGGGCCTAAAAAGTTAAGTGAAGCAAACTAGAGGCAAGGCAGCAGTTTTGCAAGGCAACGCTCACTGTCCAACAGATTTCAATACAGAGAGGATTATTCACAGACTTGGTATGGTCACCTTTTCTTAGGAAAAAGTGTCTAGAAATAAAGCCAATGAAATCCTTGGGAGTCTGTACAGGCTTCTACAGCTGAAAATAAAAGTAACAAAACAAAAATCAAAACAGTTTAGAATACATACGAATGCAAACAAACCGGGGCACAAAGCAGTACTTAAATAACTGTGTTGCCTTCCAAAATGAGGGAATACTACTATTTTTCTTTAAAAGCAGGTGACTATTGGGTTTGAAATTTCATACTGCACTTGTTTCTATGACCTGTGAACCTTCTGTTAAGTAAAGCTAAACAACTGGATAAATTTTAATAAGAGATCTTTGCATGTGGACTCTAGGAAGAAAAATTTCACTGGAAGCCTTACTTCCCACCACTAATCAATCTCTTAAAATATAATATCTCTTAATCCTTTAAAACACTTGGTCTAATTGCACACGATAATGGGCAGACTTATCTGAAGCAGATCTAGTGTGGTCTACACTCGTTTTGGCAGGATTTTTTTTTTTTTTTTTTAAACTTCTAATAGATAATGTTACAACTACAAATTTCAAACTGCAACTGCCTTGCTAACCCAAATCCAAGTACCAGAGAGCAGGCGAGGGAGATGTGAGACTGGTACCTGTGCCATCAGTGTTTGTAACTGCACAAACAAGCAGTCTTTAAGAAAAAAGAAATACTTGTGAACATGAAGCATGGATTCATGACCAGCTAACACTGGGTAATGGAGTCTGACAGCACAGCACCCACCCAAGCTTTCTATCATTAAGAACACATGAGAAAGTAACACATAGAAACTTGGCTGTAGAAATTATATTTCTTTCCTGCCTCCTATCATATCGCAAAAATCTGCTGGAGTAAAGGAAGGTATGCATCCCCTTCTCCTGCAGAGAGAGCTGGAACCACACTTGTTACATACTATCGACCACACACAATACACTTACTTCTGACCTGTAGTGATGATAATCTTCCATCCCTTTCCGAAACACACCACTCTCTCCCAACCCTGCCAGTTAGCACAAGCTGCCACCGCAGCTAGCACTGGGGGGAAACATCTCCTAAAGGGCCAGGTACAAAATGGTCAAAAAGAGTGAGGGTTATCAGAGGGAACGGCTAAGAAGAAAAATGACACCACGCTACCAAAACAGGTACAAACAGCCTGATGACTTCAGCATGTCCCTTTCTGAATCAATTGTTTCTTTACCAAAGCAGGGGGGGGAACATGAGAATGTTTCAGACATTTGTATTTGTCTCATTGTTACCATACTTGTCATCAAAACTTTAGGGTTTGTACCAAAAGGCTGTACTTGCAAAGATGGGGGCTGATATTTCCCTTGAATTATAGGGCCACAGAAACTAGCACTGTGAGACATCACCTTTTTTGGTTTGGTTTAAACAAAAAAAAACAAAAAACCCCAAAACACACTGCAAAACCAAAAACAACACAAAAGAAAACACTGGAGAATCACTCAGCATGGATATAGCTATGGTACAGATAATTGCTGCCAGTTAACCTCAAGGCCTGATCGCTCATCAGATTTGATAGCTGCCTTGGCAAGCAGCTTCAGCAGTTACCTTCTCATCTCTGGAACCAATCCCAAAAGCAAAGCAGCTACCTGCAGAATTAGGTAACTCCACCTAAGCAAGCACCTTGTTTACTGGGTTGACCATAGGCAGAAGCAACCATGCCCACGCAACACCCAAAGGTGACCAGACACAAGCCACCTCCTTGCTGGAGGCTGGGCTGTGCGCCAAAGCAATGCCAGGTTCAAGTGCCCACGAGCAACTCGGAGGCAGAGGGATAACAGTTCTGGCACAGCACCTTGGCCAGTGCTTTGGGATTGGAGGTAGACACATCTGTTCAGCTGTCATGTTGAACAAAGCACAGGACAGCATTCTGTCAGCCTGTCCAGAGCTTAGCTATTTTAAGGTTACTCCACGCTGAAACAGTTAAAGGTATGGCACATCCTCCCTTTCCTTCTTGCACTGGAGCTTGTCTGGCCACACAGTGTACCAGGTCAGAGAGCTAAAAACAGTCAAGTTAAGCCTAGAGAGCTAAAATGGTCAAAATAACCCTACATAAAAAAAAAATGCAGACTGTTTCTGTGCAGTCTGAGTCTTTGTAGTGGCTTAGTGCAAGCACAAGGCCATCTCAGGTACAGAGATGAGCAGTTTGGGATTCCTGCAGCTTTAGCTGAAACTGCACCCACAGATTTCGTATGGTCTCTTGGCACTAACCAGATTGCGCAGCAGTTCAGAGTCAGAAGCAGCAGAAATTTCAGCACCCTGCTAAACAAGGGGATTTGGCACCGCTTCTGTCTCACAGACCCAGCGTCCAACACCGCGGTGAGGGGAACCAACCTGGCAGAACAGATTGAGCATGAAGCACTAATGAAGTACCACCGCACTGCAAGATGCTCTCACCTTAGCGAGTGTGATGAGAGGTACTAAATAACTAAGTTCATATTATTGGCAGTGCGTGTATTTCCTTGGACAAACTTGGTCAGAACTAAGTCTGCCAAGCATCTAGAATCACAACAGAGACAAGCACTGGGCAACTGTTTCAACTCACTATTCCCACTACAGTGAAAACAAGGTAGAAGTTCACAGTCCTCTGCACTGCAGATGGCTACCAACCACAGAAACCAAAACAGGTGCTTCTGAAGGGTGAATTAAAAAAAAAGTATCTACTATACTTGTATAACATTACCTTTCATATTGAAATCCTATCTTCTGATTTAATGGGAATCAAGGCTGCCATGTGATGAGATGGAAGAGTCTCAGAACAGCATCATATCCAAATAAACACTTTTTGCATCATTTCAATATTGAGAAAAGGTGGAAAAAAAAGTTATCTGAACATACAATTCATGATGATAGCATGGCCTCTTGCTTGGAGCATGTTTTCAAAGAAAGAATGAAAACATGAAGGCAAAGAGAAAATCGAATAAAATGTAACATGATTTTTAAAAGCTGAACCATATTAAACATACAACTTTTCTTCAACATGACAAAATAGACTTTATACGAAGGAAGTACAACAGTTCTAGTCTCACTCAGTAAGAAATCTGATATACTACCACCTGAGCAGTAGGTTGCTGAGCTGAGAAGAGAGCAGTTAGTTCAAGAATAGTATGGCAGGAAAAGCAGCAGATCAAGTGGAGATGACAAAAGGTTTCTTTCTGAAAGGTGGAAGGATGTTATTTATGGACTTCTGCCAAGAAGACTGGTCTTCAGTCTTTTTTGAGTCAACATTTTCATTTAGAACTTTTTTATGTCTTTAAGTGAGCACTACAAAAATGGGTAGAAAATACAAAACTAGGAGGTACCAGAAGTGCAGTGCAGACTGAAACAACACACAAGAAAAACTGCAACAAATCTTAAGGATGGCCACCACAGAAATGGAATGAAAAGTAATAACAAAGGACAGAGTAACACGCTTAGAGACTAGAGGTTACTGCTGAAAAGTGACGAGTTATTAGTTGGACGTAGCAGGAAAAAAATTGTGTATAATCATCCTATAGTAAAAGTCACTAAGAGACCTGGTTGAGAAGCAACAAAATATTATGGATTAAAAACAAGCAGCTGTATTTCCAGTGCAGAAAGGGATATACAAATGCCATTATAGCGGACTATCAAGATCTAGCTGGGAACACTATGTCTAAGTCTGGTAATATATATTCACAAAATACTTATTTGGGATAGCATGAAAAAACATCTGGCAAAAAAACACCAACAAACCCAAAAGGTCTTAATAAGCACACCAATAAGACAATCAGCAAGGCTGGCATAAAGACTAAGTGTAAGCTTACCGTAAATTTAGTCTGGAAATTAAAAGGGTTCCTGGACAACAAAACACTAGCTCTAAGTTTACATGTCAGAAGATAAGGATGTGAACAGAGGAAAAAAAGTCTAATTAGTTTGTAAGTGGATCTATACAAGTTCACAGAGACAGACATGGTTTCTGTGACAGCAAGGCATTTGGCTCAGCCAGGGACACACGAACAAATATAACACATTGTTGAAGAGGCAACACAACGTTTGGAAAAGGAAATCAAGCTCTATGAAGCAAGTGGAGCTCTCTGAAGGAATCAATAAACACGTAGATAGGGGAGATATAACTGAGCAGCATGCAGGTATACCTGCACTGAAGTGGCTAGAGACTGACAGATGAAGCTGAACCGACTGCCTCATCCAACAGAAAAGCTGAAAATGTGAAATTAAATGACAAGGACACAGGCTCAAGAAGGAAATGTACCTGTTCTTCACACCTTTCTGCTGTGGAACTCCTTGCAACAGGATGTTTAGACACTTAAGAGTTTACAGAGGCTCAAGAGGTCACAGGAAAAAGTTCATGGAAAGAGCCCAGTAAGGGTTAGTAAATACAAACACACCATGTCTGGCTTAGGAAGCTTTTGACAAGCAAATTATTGAAGATCAGGAGAATACTCTGGGAAAACCATCCCTACACGCTTGCCCTGCTCCTGTGCCTTTCACCACACCTTTGGTTTTGCCACTGTTAGAAACAGAAAAACAGGCTTTGATATGCACAGAAGTGTATTTATTCTTGCTAAATAAAATGCAAACATAGAATTTGATCAGCATTTATCAGGTTGATTAAAAGTAGTATTTGTCATCTCAGGCCTTGATTGGGCTAGTAAGATCTGTGATAACAGTTCCCTAACAACTGTTGATTTGAAAGTAGGACAATTCCTCTGTTAGTTTACACAAGAACAAACACTGCTGTCAGTAGGTACAACTGCTAACTCAAATCCAGCATATTTTACTATTGGCAGAATAAGTAGGATCACATTTCACCTTGCTGCCAAACATTTGCCATTGTAAGACAAACTTCACCACATAAGACAACTTATGACTTTGCCAAACTGCCATTGTTTGGGCTGAAATTTTACAAGTTGGTGTCTGCTTCAGTGTTTCGTTTCTTCACTTTTTATTCCTTCAAAACAGTACAGCCATTTAAAAAAAAAAAAGGTTAATGTAAAAAAAGATTTGTCCGTGTCAAAAGATTCTGGCAGACTTTTCCTACTTTTCCTTTGCTAGAGTTTTGAACCCCTGTCCTTTGGGATAGAGACATGAAATTAGACAGGGATGGAGGTAGAACTGTCATTCTTGTGAACTCTACCCAAATTTGTCCAATTTCTTGACTACTTATTCCACAAGCCCTTTAGTCATTCAGAAACCAATCTTTTGAGTCAGATAATTGAGCGCTGTCCTAGAGAACCCAGATACTATTAGACATCTCTATGTCATTTAAATTGAATGCTACAGAAGAGGTCATTAATTTTCCAGGTCCTTGGCATGGGTCTACACCGACTGATTTGCAGAAATACTTAGTGCCTGCAGCTGCAGTGGAAGGCAGTGAAACCTGCGTTCTAAACAGATTATGAAGACAATGGTTTTGAAAAACTTGGCCTAGTAATCTCAAAACAGGTTCTCCCAAAAAATGCCACAGAAACTTGATTCTTAAAAAAACAACCCTCAGAAAAACCACAAGAGCCATTTACTTTATTCTCACTCTGCATTTTATCCTGTGCATGCACTGCAGGCTCTCCTGCTTTGGTATCAAGGTGCTTACAGTACAAGTTTCATGATGCAGGTTGGACAAGTAGTGTCTCTCCATCACAAGAGTCAGAAACAATGTACACGCGGCTAGGTATTTCATGAGGCTATGGACTATGGCTGTAGGGTGGGATTTCTCAGTATCCAGAGCCTGAGGCAAAACATCAAACGTCCTAGAGAGCATACCAGAACTCTGTATAAATATGTTCCATTGTCAAGATTGATGTATAAGTTTCCAGCCAGAAAACTGGCTTGTGAACTCCCATCTGCAGGATTCATACAGCTCTGAGAACGAGTACCCCACTGGGTATTTGCCTTCAGTGATCCACAGCCTGAAAAGTAGGATAGCATAGGAGTGCCCATGGCAATGACTGAGAGGAACATAATTTGGCTTTGTGTAAATGAGGGACAACTGAATTTACTACTTTATTTAAAAACAGTAGTGTCAGCCACTGTTGTTAAATTAACACACAAAATTAAACTGGGTATATATTTGCAAACGCAAGTACTTTAACTGCTTTTTCCCCTTTCCTTTCCACATGTCTCAGTTCTCCTTCTAGTAACCCTGTAAGCTTCTCAGGGGAAGGACAGATGCCTGCTGTGTTTTCCTTTTCAGCCTCTAGTACACTGAATCCTAAAAATGGATGCTACTTTTTTTTGACATGAACAAAGCAACACAACTCCGAAAGCCTCCTTTAGTTCTATTTATTCTTACCCGGTCATCAGTGCTTAGAAACAAACATTCTTCCTGTCCACTGCTCTCCTGTGAAAGAACACAGTATCTATAGTTACTGGAGAAGAGTGTTTCAGTTATCTAGGCTCCGATCCTTCCCATGCTTTACTTTTCAGCTTGCCCCAGAAGGCTTGCTTTTCAGAGGATACCAGAACCAAGATTTCTCTCTTTCCAAAGGCAGCTACTGAAATTCTCTCTCATCACTGAGAAGTTCGTCACTCCTTAAAAGAACCAAATACCAAGATCGCATCTGAAACTGAAGAGCTAAAGAGTCACTTCTGATCACCTTACAACTTTGAGCCAACTTGCCAGGCCTCCCCGGGTGCGAGGAAAGCGAAGAGACTGCAACTCTAGCCCTAAGAAATGCTGTCAGAGAGCACAGACTGAGCTTTTTTTAAAAAAAGAGCTACCAACTTCCCCCAAACCGTTTTTTCTTCTTAGTTGCAGGTCTTCCTGTCAAAAGAAAGCAAACTGGGCAGGTGGCACACACCACCACAGTAACACTGCAAAACTCTCACCAGAAGGACAGAAAGAGCATCAAAAACAGCACCTCAACTTCCTTCAAAATATCCATGATTTTCTAACAACCCTAAAAAGCAAACACCATGATAATTCCCCATCCTAAGAACAGGATGTCATGAGGGAGCAGGAGGAGAAGGGCCGTATCAAGTAAGAATCTTTGCTATTCCTTTCTTAAACCATGCCTGCTTACAAGGGGCAATCTCACACAAATAAGAGATATTTTTGGCTGATCTTGTGGTGCACTTTCTCCTTGGCCATTTGGAAATCAAATTTATTAAAGAAAATACTGTATTTTGTGCTAGAGGTAGCTTAAGAGCTTTCCTCCTTAGAATCCATGAGAAGATACTCCCCTCTTCCATTCAGTGAAGCAGCACAAATTTGTGGCTAAGAAATTTTGGGTGTAATTCTAAAAGGAACAAACAAACAAGTCAAAGTCCAAGTTCACGTAAATATCCTCTCAGGACAGCTGTTTATTTATGTAATTCTTCCAGCTGTGCAAAAGGTGCTCTAAACAAACAGACCATGTTGCAGAAGAAAGGGAAGCAGCTCAATGCAACCTGTACTAAGGCAGAGTTCCTCCCTGCAGGGGCGGGAAGTCTGAGCCCAAAAAGCTGCTGTGGCACACAACACAGGGCAGCAAGACCCAGGAGCTGAAACTCTGTTGGCAGGTGGACATTTCTGATGGTTCATCTCAAGGAATGTGTTAAGAACAGCACACAAGAATCCACTGAAGCATTCAGGTATTCAGAGGATCAACATATTTTGCAGGTATACCCTTGCCCACAGTCTGCTAGTGCTTTATCTATAAACTACTTACCAATAACACAAATATCCCTCTGTTTCCTAGTGCTCCTATGTCACAGAGACCATCAGACTAAGCAGTGCAGAAATAAGAACACAAACATTTTTCTTTTGCAACTGATGAGTAATATGTGACTGAAAAATGATGAAAGCAGAGTAGAAAAGCAATCTGGTACAGGAAAATGGTACATTAAAAAAAACATAGTAATGAAACATTCAGGGGAGGATGAATCAAAACAAAAACCAAACTGAACATTTCCTATAAATCAAAGATTTCAAAATACTACACAGTAAGAGACTTGATATGAAAAAATCGAAACACAGGCAAAAATAAAAGGGCCAGACCAACAAGGTGTTTTGAAGTATTATTAAAATAACGATCCACCTTGAGAAGACAGTTTTCAGATGCGCTCACAACTTGCAACGGGACAACCTTATTTTATGCTCTCCATTTTTTCTTAAGAGATATAAATGAAAACCATTGTTTAGGAAAACTGCACACACTTGGAATAAACATGAAAGAGTAACAAGATGGGAAACAAGTCATTACTAGACAGGAAAAGAGAGAAAGCAGAAATCCAGAAAACCCAAAGCAGACTAATAAATAGTTTAATCTTTTTGAAGGCAGTGGGATGTGGTGATGATGGCTACAAACACACACTCTTCTGGTCCTCTTTTACTATAAGGAATTTATCATGGGCTTGACCTCTCATCTGTCTTGGCTTTTTAAATATAAAAGCTCCTCTTCGGTAAATACATTCTCATCTTTAAAACATAATTATGGTCTGAATGTTGACACTAAAAATAGCACTAAGGAGCTTCATATTCACATCTTCTTGATTTCTGTATCAATTTACTTGATTGCAACGGTCAAGCGTATGTCCTCTGGTCCTCAAGATCGAAAGGAGTACTTTACAAGGGTTAATCCAAATTAGATGTTTGACAGGGTGACACTTTTGAGTTTAAATCTATAAATAATAGTTGAAATATGAATGTGTAACTGTAAATAGACATACATAAAGGACAAAGCATTCACAAATATTTAGCAACTTTCTTAAGAAAAGCACTTATCTGAGTAAAAAAAAAAATTAGATTAGGGAAATGTAAAAAAAATAAAAAGAATACATATTCCACTAATCCATACTGGCATGCCAGGAAAACTTAAAGACAATTTGGAACAAACTTCACAAATTCTTACAATTAGGAAATACATGAGGAATAACATCATGAATAAGTCTTCAAATTAGCAAGTGACCAAGAAGTATATGCTTTGCCAATTTCAGTTCAAATCAAAATACTGCATGATACAAGCATATTTTTAGTACTTTTACAAATAAATGAGTTCTTTGGAATAAGATTCTTCACTCACTAACATTCTCATTTTTTTCCCTGCAGTGTCAGAAACAGCCATTTCAAGATGACTTTTGCAAATCTGCAAATTGAAAGGGACAATTAACACGTAATCTCATATGAAGTTAGAGTCTTTGAAAAAGGACAGAAATCTTTTAAATATGAATGTTGGAAAAGCTGGGGCTTTTTCTTCACTTTAGTAACTGTCTGAAATAACTACTGCACTAACCTGATGGCACACTTACATACTATATTTTCTTATGCCCGTTATTCAGTTGTTGGCAGTAATACAACTTCATTTAGCAATAGCTTGGACCCCTCAGTAAGGGAACGTGTACGTAGTAGCTCTAATCTTGCTGCCCAGCTGCTAAGACAGTCACATGAGTCACTTGCTGCCTTTAGAGCAACACACACCACTTGCTGAATTTAGAGACATTCTCTGTTTCTACACCAGCCATACATATAAATTGAGTAATACCCTATCCTAATCATACACAAAACTCTAGGTGCTTGTTGGTTTTGTTTGTTTGTTTTTTAAATTTAAACCAGTGAGTCAAAGAACATATTTTTTACTAATGCAGTTGAAAACCCAGCTCCACAAAGTGATTTATGTACTGGTTTTCAGCATTTTTGTTTTCAGCATTTTTGTTTTCCAGTTAGGCTAATTTCAGGAATCGGTTCAAATGTAGGTAACTTCATTTAGTTGTTCGGTGAAAACCCATTAGAATTAAGGACTCTTATCTGCCAGGACTACTCAGTATACAGCTTCAGAACAAAATACTTTACAACAATTCCTTCCTCATCAGTATTGTAAACTGTGACTGTTTGGAACACCACCTTACTCAACAGTCTATTTAAAAACAATTTACATAAACACTGGCATAGTCACTTCCATAGACCACTTTGGTTCTACTGATACATAAAACTCCTTGTTGAAAATACTTTATTTATTAACATAATCTATAGGCACTATGTAGGAAGTACTATCACATACAAACAGTACACAGCTTTACAGCAAAACACTGCTAGGGATAATCTTTGGACTGTCACTGCATCCTCGGTGTAGGCCCTATGATGTTTCATTTTACTCTGTATCACATACAGTCTTCTTTCTCATATTCTCCCTGTGTCTCATTATAGCACTGTTCTTTGCAGATGGCTGCATATGGAAGTGATCGACAACACAATATATTATGCCCTAGTCATACATGACTATCAGCATAACAAAACCCCCACAGAATCATACTTCAAGGTACAAGGCTAATGCCACCAAAACCAAGGAGTCTTTTAGATTATATGAAAACACACTTCTCCAGTTCAAAAATATCTTGGCCCAAATTGCAAAAGGTGCTTTAGTGTGCCTAAAGAAGAAAGGAGCATGTCAAACCTTACCCAACTCTATTGGCTTCAAGTACAGCCAAGCTTGACTTAAAATGGTCTTTACAGACTTCTTGCCAGTAGGAAATCACAGTAGGCAATGTCCCAGCTCACCAGTTGAGCAGCAGCACATTTTCAAGTTAAATACTCTAATCTGTCAGATAACATTAAATAGAGGTCCATAACTGGCCAGAAGACAGTATCCAGTAGTACAACTAACTAAACACTTCACTCGTGTTGTACCGTTCTGAATTAGCATTTATAAAAATAATTGAAAACGGTTATTGCTAAGCTGTTTCAGCAAACTTTGCATTGTAATTCAACCACGTACAAGCAAATTCCTGGTATTGGTATTTAATACCTAAAAAATTCTAGTCACTGATGTACACAGTGGCAATCACCCTACAGCCAGATTTCAGACTCACACATATCTACTGTTCTTATGAGTAGCATCTAAGATTTCTGAAGTCAAAAGATAAGGCAGAACTATATTTTTCTGTTATACAATTACACAAATTGAATGAGGAAAATACAACTTCAGACAACAAAGTGGCAGAGGAACATGGGGCAAGATTAGCAATTGAAACTACTAATCTGGATGAATCTCAGTCTCCAATCCTGCTGGCATAAATTCTCATCCTCCTTTATTCTATCTTTCCCATAATCAGTATAGCATTCCATTCAGGTATTTGGCTATCACAACATAATATTCTACATTAAAATTAGGAATCGGTACCCCTCCACACTGAGAAAAGGTTTTTGCATATGCCATTTTTAATCAACAATTTGTCTTGAATAACCACAATGCCTTAAAGCAGGCCAAACCATGCTGACATATAAAACAATTATTGGAAAAACAGCTGCAATTTGATAATGCACGTATTATGCATTCTGTTAAAGAAGCCTCTCTCCTTAAGAATTCAAGTTTATGGGTGTATTTCTGTGATAACCTGAAACCTTTCAGATGGACTCTAGTAAGAGATAGCTGCCTGAAATAAAAACACTGCCTACAGAATGATGTATGATGGCTTAGCGGACGAGCATGTTAAAAGTATAATCTTTTTTTGACACAGCTATTTTTAAGCAGTCTTAAAAAAAAGTACAAAATGTTAATTCTGTTTTCCAATAAACATAACTTTTGATCTGCTGAGTCACAGGTGTTACACATAATAATCACAGCAGGAGTACAATGCTATTTGTATTTGTTTGAAGGAAAAAGCATGAGCACAATTTCGTGCAAATAACAAGGAAAAAATTACAGAGCAGAATTCGGTTAAAGGTAAATACACCAGAGGGAAACAGTAATTCTGACAAAACATTTGTTTTCCTAGGTACAATCCCCATTACTAGAAAGTGGACTCCACAGCCATGTAACATTTACATTCAGGTTTTACAACATACACTTCCAACACCGAACTGAAATATTGTGTGCTACTAAGTCAGTACCATTTCACTTTTCTATGTATCACTTTTAATTCTGAATTCAAATCCACAAAACCGATGAACTCACTGACTTTAGAAAGCACTATAAAGCACGCTATCTGAATGTAGTAGAAGAGTTTTGTGTTTGTACAGCTCCCAGAAATAATCATGGCAGGGTTCTCAATATCTATGCATGTCTAGTACCTAACCTTTTTACCTCAAAAATAAAGTTATGAATGTACATGGACACAACATACTTTTTTTTTTTGCTTTCATCAAGTTCTGATGGTTTTGTTACTGAAAACTACATTCTTCTAAATGTACATTTATGAAAATAATACATAATGTATTACCCTAACACACATTTCCTTACTGAGAGATCCAAGCCATTGCTAAATCAATCTCCCACAACATTTAAGTATTATTTACTTGACTGAAAAATATCATCAGATTAGTATTTTTGCTTTCAAGACAGTTAAATATTTTTCCAAGATCTTTAGTAGAAGAATTTTTGTCCTTTTCAAACACTGTAACTTCATACGTGATTACATCAATCGCCCTTTCAAGCTGACATCATCCTGAAGTGTCCATTTTTGATATTGCAGGCAAAAATAAAAATTTTAGTGAGTGAAGGAAGGATCTTATTCCAAATAATTAATTTATTTGTAAAAGCCAGAGTAAAGTAGTTCCCTGTTCACACTGTAGAAAGAGACCAATCCTTCACTGCAAGTCTGCTCCTTCCACATTCAGGACACTGCAGTTCCATCATTAAGCAGCATCCCCTGCTGAGAAGCACATGACTCTACTGTTCCATGATGTACCCTCAATGACCACCAGTTCCCGAATGATGCTAAAAAAAATACTGGTTTTAACCTATAAAAAAAACCCCGAACAGCTTGATTCTTGACAATCCAAAAGATCTCCCCTTTTCATGAGTGCCACCTGAAACAATCTCAAATGCATGTTACAATAAAAAAAACAGATGGGGAAATACCACTCGCTCCCTGAGAAGCATTTCAACTTTAACATAGATCGCTCATTCTGAGGCAGGCTTAAAACATCAGCATTACAGACTATATAGTTACTACTGTGCATTTACTAATGACCTACCTACAATCTGATAGATGGAAATAATGATATTTGGAAAGCGTGAAGTAGAGGCTGAATATCTTGAAGGTCACAGTGAAAAGAATTGTCAGCATCCAACCAGATTTTAATAAGCTTTGCCAGAGGA
Organism: Ibidorhyncha struthersii; assembly: GCA_013398815.1. NCBI lineage: Eukaryota > Metazoa > Chordata > Aves > Charadriiformes > Charadriidae > Ibidorhyncha > Ibidorhyncha struthersii. The sequence continues at coordinate 9,318 of VZSZ01007024.1, read as the reverse complement.
ACCTGGGACATGCATTTTTATTGACTGTTCAATTTAATTTGTTCTGATCTATAGCAAAGCACTGTTGAAGAGGCCAAGGAAACTTCCAAATAATCTGGTCAAGATCAGGAAAAAAGTCTTCCTCTTCCATCTACAAATTCTGTAGTTCAGGCCATTTAATAACTTTGCCAGCCACTGTAAGATACTCAAAAATTATAAAGAAACAGACTTCCTAAACAACTGACAAATGCAACAAGTGGAGGGGGAAAAGAAGAACATATTTTTGTCTCCACATTACCAGTCTAAAAATACCCAAAGCGACAAGACAGAATACCTGCTCTTCAGGCCTGAGCTCTGCCACGCGCAAGAGGGGAGTATACTTACTTTTGACTACATACTCTCTCAGATGTACCCCCGAACACAAAATCACACCATGAATTCACAAAGTTGCTAAGTAACAGTTCATTCCTAAGAGGGATACAAATACATTATGATCTTGGCCTAAGTAACAAAAAGTTTGAAGATAAATATGTGTATATATGGTTTTGTCCATATATCGATAGATAGATGTGGATGAATAATCTTCAGAACACTGCTGGCAGCAAAAGCGGTGGCAAATTTTTACATTTATTTGGGAAGGAAGAATTAACAAATCAGCTAAGCTCTGTCTTCTTCAAATTATGAATCTTACTATCTCAGTGAAACAAATGCGATTTAAGTACTACTTCACATAACAGTTCCAGAGCACTTGCAACCTGACAGCAAATTTCTGCCTGCCTTTAAGTTTTTTTGTTAAGCTACCTACATAAAACCTTTATGCTAAAGCTATCACCAAATATCAAACTGCCTCTTTTATCATAAAAGTTGGACGCTTAGCAGTTAAGGATTATTTGACCTTTAACCACACTTTAACAACTAAAACTATGACAGGAAAAAGGGAGGTTTAAGGCATCCATGAAGTTTTTGAGGGTTTCCTCAGATTTGAGAGACTTTCTATGGCTTGATTCCTGATGAAAACTGGAACAAACAGCACAATACTCAAGTACTTATTCAGAAAAAACCTTTAGGGAATTCAGTCTGCCTAACGAAGAACTGTGGAGTTCATCTCAAGATAACTGAATATATTATCAGTTTTGTGGTTACAACATTACTGTGTGACTGAAATCACAAATTCACAGAATTAAAATATTTTGAGAGACTGAGGGGCAGTAACTTAAATCATCAGAGCCCCTTCCTGACCACACCTCCCTTTTCACTCAAGGCTTGAAGAAAGATCCAGTCTCCTTTTACGTTCAGTATTTTTATTAGGCAAACTACAGAAAAATAGACAGTAATAATACATGCTAACCCCCCCAAACTAAAGAACCTTTCTACCCCAATCAAATGAACAAGTAACCAATGGAGTTAAAAACTGCCTAAATGCAGTACAAATATTTGAGTATAATGAAGAGTAAGAAGTCTGTTTTACAGGATGCATAGATAAAAACTGTACTAGAAACCAAAATGTATTACTCAATATGGACTTAACTTACTTGTTCTCAAATATTCTGAAGTGGTCGAGTTTTCAAAGGTAAAATAATATTATACTACAGAGTAGACCTCCAAAACATTTTTTTTTCCCAAGAAACTTATTTCACAGTTTATAATTTCTGAAAGTGTAATCTAGATTTGTTTGCCTTCTACAGCAATTAATGCTAGGAGTGTGTTTGAGTATTTCTTATGAGAAAAGTGATACCACATATTTGATTAACGCTACAAGGCTGAAAAACCTGACATCTTTTCCTCACAGGCTAGTTTAACACAGTTTGGGACTATTCCCATCATCCAAATACCAGTATGATTAAGTTTCCCATGTTACTCTACACCCAATTTTTATACTTGCAGCATCATCAGCACAAGTTAATTCCACCATACTCCTTAGCACAATTTCTGTAGTACAAAAATGATCAATATCAACACTTAATGGGACACAAATTCATTTTGAGAGAACAAGAGAGTTTTAAATAAGTGAAAGAACTGCTGGGTTCAGAAAAGAGTGTATCCAAAAGAAAAGGGTACACTTGTGCAGTTAAGATAAAAACCCTTTAAAATTACAACATGGAAAACATTACATTTTACAAGTAATGAGAAATTAAATGAGTTTGATATAAATATTTCATATATGCTTTTTAATGCAATTTCAACACACATTAAACCCAGCCTGAAGAATTAGGATAATTAACATATTATGATTCTCAGTAACTTTTTAAGTAACAAATAATCTAACTTTGTTGTTTAGGAATACAGCTGATTTCATTGTACTGGTATGCTTATAACTGTACTTAAACACCATTTAAAATAGCATGTAGCAACACCATCCTTTGACAGATGCAATAATATTTTTATTACTTTTTCTGAAACTGATTAAAATATAGCCATAAGCTATATGTTTGTGCTGGTGTATAATTAGAAGTGGTTTAGCCTAAACACAATCACAGTATTCAAAAGAATTAAAGAAAACTGTCAAGTCACAAAGGAAGAAAAACATTTACAGATTCAAATTAACTAGCATTTACTGTGATCAGCTATGTCTAAGCTCTTCTCTAAGCTACATGGTTCAGTTTCCTAGTCTCTTAGGTGAAACAAATTATGCATGTATTGACCACAGTAACTTCCAGTGAACAAAACAGGATTGACAATGTCTATGTTCAGCTTTTAAACAGCGCACAAAACCCTAACAGGATTTTACATTTGTTTTATTTTAGCTTAATACTCACTCTTCCTAAAGTACTTGCGAGGGGAAGAGCACCAGTAACTGATAACAGGTAGCTAACACCATAAATTTACGCCTTTGCAGTGCATCATCTTATGAAAACATAAGAACAGCTGTAGGCAATTTCTACTTTTACATATTCATATTGTATCTATACTTCCATGTGATAAATACAGTATTATCATTAAGCCTTGCATGTAGGCTGCTGTAGTAAATGCACAATTAGTATAAATGAAAATTCCACACGTGACAGTAAGAGTTTGAAGAAACTTAACATTTACAAACTTGTAAATGTTTTATTACTAACTATACAGGCTTGATTGAAATTTAATAGTAAGCTACCAGAATGTCTCTTTCTGCCTTTTCTTCAAAAAGATCTCTTAAAAAAAAAAAATCCTGTATCACAACTGATTCAAAAGATATTACATTCTCCCTAAACAGCCAGATGTTTCCTTAAAATATGCACGTATCTATATTACATATAAATGTAACATTCATGATAAATACATATACCACACAATAAACAGTTTTACTAGAAGGGACAAGCACTGGGGACAGTAAAATCTGATTTGCATACACAGGGTCTTTCTGCTGTTCAAACATTTAGTGTAATGAGATCTCATTAATTCAGAATCAGAGCATTTGCAGGACCTTTTGGAGAACTCATGCACTAGTAAATCTGATACCCTGTAGTATACAAATACATACTCAATAAATGAAGATGGAAGATAAGCATTCTGACGTTCTCCTTGCTTTTTGATTACTTGGCAATTCACAGTAAATGTGCATAAGACAAAGTCAACCATCTACATATTATTTCATGAGAAATACTTCAGATTCGGCAGTCTCCAAAGTGCAACACGACCCACAACAATAAAGAAAAGCTTTTAGGGTGAAAGTTAGTGATAGACAGTGTCAGGCTACCAGGTAAATTACCTGTACAACACTTAAGTAAGTCTTTGTGCAAGTTGCATGATTAAACTATATCAAATAAAGTATTATTTCAGCAATATGGAAGAGAGTATTATTAGTTATCCTAACTTTAGTAAAAAACCAACTTCGACAAATAATTCCCTTTAAACACTTTCTAATCTGATTTCTAGGGATATTCTCCTCTGAGAGAGGAATTTAGCACATTAAGTGCAAAAGAAGATTATAGCAATTCAGTTTACTGTAACAGACACTTTCTGCATTTTTCCAAGTTCCTTTACATAGTTATTTCTTAATTACATCTGATGGCAATTCTAGGTTTTACTTTCCTGATTCCTACTCGACTTCTCAAAGCTGATTTGACCTATTGTACTTCGGTGTTGCTGTTCTGCATGTTATAGTCACACTTATCTACATTCGTTTTATCTCTCACTTTTTGGTTTTATACTAGTTCAGCCCTGTTTTTTTTTTTTCTTTCCCTCTCCTTTCCTTTAAACAAATGAAATAAAATTATGTGCATTGGGCCACATTCTACTCTCTTCACGCCCCCTTATAAGTTTATCAAAACTGCCAGGGTTGGGCATGCGTAAAATAGCCCATCAGTCTGGCCATGTATTTTAATGTATTTGACAAGGTATCTATCTCTATACTCTGGACAGACAGTGAATTAGGAAAGGAAGTTATTACAAAGAAGGCTATAATAGAAACTGATTTATTCCTTCAACGTGAGAATAACTATATAAACTTTCCCACTCTTCACTGTCAAGTATGTACTTAGGCAGTCATCTCAAAACCCTATGTAAGGTGGCTAATTTTAATGCCATGATCCTACAGTAACTGTCTACAAGACATGCAGGGTCCATTTAAATATTAACAATTTTAATATATCCTATGAGAAGGCCCCATCCTTTATAATTGTTATCACATAACTATTTTTAAAAGCATGTTATATCTTGTCAAAAATTGAAAAACCCCTCTCATTCTATTCATTTCTGCTAATCTGTTCTTCTGTGAGGAGACAATAACAGGTGAACACTGATACTGAAGTAGACAAAAAATACTTTAACAAGCCAATCTAAATAAAAGTAAAACTGAACTTGCAGTAATGGTGACCAGTTCTGTTCAATATTAGGTTTTCATAACTTGCGTAGAATTAGAAATTTTTGCATTTGATGTTTGATGGACAACTGTTCATTTAAAATGCATTAGTAACTCCAATCTATTCAATTTCAGATAAAGGGTCACTATATAGCTTGAAAAATTAAAAATAAAATATAGACAGCTGTATAAGTGATTATATTGAGAGTTAATCAATGTTTTACATTCAAGTTACAAGTTTGCACAATTTAAAAATCAATATAAATTTAATTAAATTCTAGATGTGATTTTTCAATAAACAGGAAAAATACACAACTCTCTTCTATCAAAATGGTCAGATAAATGGAAAAAAAAACCCTACACTTCAGAAATTTAAACATTTTACTTTTGATCAATATAAAATGTTACTTTGTTCTAATATTTGAATTATTTTTAAATAGTTTTTTAAGGCTACCTAAACATTTGCTAATTGGTTAAAGATGCTTAACAGTTCAGTGGATAGATACTGTACATTTCTTTCAAAAGCAATGCAAGCTAAATCCTCACTAGTAGCAGATATTTGGAGAATATCTCCTTGAAAGCAAGTGCTCTATCACTTTGGTGGTGGTGGCTGCTAGCTCCTTTTAACTCTACACTGATTTGAGAATGGTCTAATTGCTCTAAAATATTTCATGTTTTCCAGAATATCTCCCCTTAGTAAACAGACAGACTTGAACAAGAACCCTATTTGCTGACAAAAAATGGTTTTATAAAGGTATAAGAGGTTATAGATACCAAATTTTAAAAGCTTGTGTTTTAGAGTTTGAAATAAAACATCTCTTTTAACAAAATAACCTTGAACAGTCACAAACAGTGGTTTATTTAGAACATCAGCAGTGCCCTTTTTAAGCCATTAATTTTAAAACACATGCACTACCCTGCCTGAAAGGGGGAGACTTAAGGGCACCATTTTGACTGACTAGCTGCAGAGATGGACCACCATTAGAAGTGGCTGTGCTTTGTATGCAGTGCCTTTTGGAATTACACAAACTTTTTTAAAGTTTCTTAATTTAAATCTCAAAGTTCTACATTGGTAAACTAATTTTTCAGGATAATTACTAAATGAAAAGTACGCATCAACAGACACACGAACTAAGCATTCAAGAAAAGCTGAATGCATGTCAATTTAGATTCCTGTATTTGATGTACTGTTGTAGAATACTGTAGTTATTAACTTTTAAATATTATTGAATAGGATTGATAAGTATCTAAGAAGGATTTTAATACATTCACAACTCCACAGTTTACCTACAAAAATTAGGGTAACTTTACTAACAACAGCCCATAGTATTTGTTTCCTTGGGTGTTTTAATTTTAGAAAATCTTGAAGAAATCGTACTGAATCATGTATAGAACTGGAACAACATACAATAGAGAAGATTATGTTAACTCTTAGAATTAAGGAAGCTTTGGAAGTTACTTCTATTTTTATTAAACACCACACCATCCCTGTAAGAAGAATTCAGTTTTCTACAAAAATAAAGTAAGCAAATTTGTAAAAAATAATCCTAAACAACACTTATCTTCTGCTATTATTACCACCATCTGGATTACACCTTAAAATTAAACCCAGTTTAGAAAAGCATCAAATTCTGTGAGAACACCTTTTCCTCTTCCTCCTGCCTACGTCCTGAATTTTGTGCTATGGCTGGATATACTGAATTTACATTGTAATACATAACTAAGTCAAGAAATATACTCCACAACATGTGCTTCTTTCATGTTGTTATCACCAGTGCCTATACCTATTTTCAGCATTACAATATTAATGATTTAGAAGCTCTTAATTAGGTTAAAATGCAGTAACACATTAAACACTTCATACTGATGGTCACAGACACAGTATTTGAAGAGTTCTTAAATACTGTTCTCAGTACCATTAACTAGTTTGTTAAAGTTAGTTCTGTACAGCTACTATCTACCCTGGTACATTGAAAACACCAATACATGGTGTACTGCTATTAATTTATCAAATTTCTATGCATTTCAGGATAATGTTATTTCAGTCAATAAAAAGAAGAGATCAGTGTAAGAAATATTTGGAAAGGAACTTTCAAGTATGAATTCTTGCTAACTATAAAAGAGATCTCTAAACCATAAAAGACAGTTTTGGAAAAATGTTCAGTTTCATTCCTTTATACAAACTGATTAATCTTTCTTCCTTAATGAGCCTTTTTTCCTATCCTAAGAGTAGTTAATGTGATTTAATTTTCACAACTGTGAGTCACTGGAAAACTTTGAGCTTTCTTCCAAAATCTCTAACCACAAGACTATCCTAGTCAACAACTACTGTGCAACAGCCTCTTTGGTCACACTTGCAGAAAAGGTACAGATCACTTGCAAACACATGCTATTCAACCCAGAGGGCTATCACAACTGATACTCAACTTCCACAAGTTCAAAGAAAACATTTCCTGAAATAGCCTCTTTACAAGTTCAGTACTCCATATTTTCTCTCAAGAACCACATACCTGTATGCAATTTTTAATCTAGCATTAAATACAAAGACTACAAAAACAAGGCATGTGTAAAGGAAACACCACAACTCCTCATAAAGATATCACATTGCCATGTTAAAGAGGTGATGTTAATTTTTTTTAATAGGATATTTCACTGAAAATTAAAATACACAGGCAGTAATAGGGACAAGCAGAGCATTTCCCATCATTACAGTTAAACATTTACAAGCTAAAAATTAAGCAAAAAACTGTATCAGCCAGAACCCATGCTAAAAGCATGCATGTACACACACACGCACACATATACATGAAACTAGACTGCAGTTGGGGTGTTTTTTCTTTTTTTAAGCAAAGCCAGAGGCAATTCTTCCAAGTGATGTTATAATTACACAGCTAAGGTGTACTTGTAAAAAGCCCCTAGTTTGGCCAATTAAAACCTACAGTTATTTTCACTACTTTCAAAACCTTTTGGGACTGTGCAGAAGATTTCAGTATAGAAGAAGCTCTACAATACTTGTCAACAAACTCAGGTGTCCCCAACAAAACTGAATTTATTCAAAGTAAAAATAAAGCAGTCCACAACTTTTACAAAATGCCTGAGAAATTGCCCTATGCACATAGGTCTCCTCCCAAGGAATTCATAGCCAGCAGAACAGCACTAAGTTTTAATATTAAACAACCTGAGACCATTTCACTTCTGCAACACCCATTCCAAAAAATGCTCTCCAAAACACAGCATTTAATTAACACACCAAGAAAACTCCCCTGAAGACCCACTACACACAAAGGAATTTTGCTTTGATCCAAACGAATATGCACGTTTTCCCTTATTATCCTGCCTTAATTTATCAGACCAGGGCCGATTTGATACCTTTCCATTAAAAAAAAACAACAACGAACCATCCCTCTGCTAGAGGCAGAGGTGCTGCAGAGGTGATGCTAACCCTAGGAAAAGAGAAGCTGTCTCTTTAAAATGCCCTGCTATGTCCCTGATCCCACGTGGAACCAACATCAGCAGCACTTTCGCATTAACTTCAACGTGAGGCGAGATGAGGCATCATTATTTTATATAAATAAAACGAGGAGACTGCAGAATACATTCTTTGTAGGAGACAAACAGGTGAACTGAACGTGCCAGGGAAATCAGCAACCGCCCGCAGAAGTGCCCTGCCCCTGAGCCCTGTCTGCTTTCCCTATGGAGCATTACCTCAACCCCACACTACTCTAAAGAATCCAGTTTAAATAGAGGAGGGAGCCACCAGGAAAACTTGAAATTCAAAGGCAACGAAAACGCACTTTATAAACCGGAAAGGTTTACTCTTTGCCTCACACATCCTAATTAGATCAGGAAAGTGACACTACAAAGGCATTACATTCCGGTCCGAAAAAAAAAAAAAGAAAGAAAAAAAAAAAGAGGAAAAGAAAGAAGCCCCCATCTCCACACNCATCTCCACACCCCCCCCCAAACATACAAAAAAGCATTTAAAAAGGAAGTTATAAAGCAGCACATACAGCATTTATCTTATCTAGGATCACTCCACATTACCCCCAAGTTATGCACTTTCTGCACTATCATCTCCCCCTACCTCTCTCTCTCCTGAAAGGGATTTTCACGTTTTCTCATTGTCGGTGGCGAGTTATAAGAGGCTTTTGCTTTTCCAAAGAATTCATCAACAAAAAAAAAAATAATAAATATTAACTCCTTGCTCCCTGAAACCTTAAAACGGTCTCGGGAAGACAAGGG
>VZSZ01007023.1:58443-81673 GCA_013398815.1 Ibidorhyncha struthersii | reverse complement strand
AGGGAAGAGTGTGGCCAGTAGGTCGAGGGAGGTCATTCTCCCCCTCTACTGTGCACTGGTGAGGCCACAACTGGAATACTGTGTCCAGTTCTGGGGTCCCCAGTTCAAGAGAGACAGGGAACTACTGGAGAGAGTCCAGCGTAGGGCAACAAAGCTGACTGAGGGACTGGAGCGTCTCCCTTATGAGGAAAGGCTGAGAGAGCTGGGGCTCTTTAGCCTGGAGAAGAGAAAGCTGAGGGGAGGCCTTATTATTGTTTATAAGTATCTGAAGGGTGGGCTGAAGGAGGATGGAGCCAGAATCTTTTCAGTGGTTCCCAGTGACAGGACGAGGGGCAATGGGCACAAGTTGGAACATAGGAAGTTCCATTCAAACACAAGAAAAAGCTTCTTTACGGTTAGGGTGACAGAGCACTGGCACAGGCTGCCCAGGGAGGCTGTGGAGTCCCCTTCTCTGGAGATTTTCAAGACCCGCCTGGATGCAGTCCCGAGTAATGTGCTCTAGGCAATCCTGCTGTAGCAGGGGAGTTGGACTAGATGATCTCTAGAGGTTCCTTCCAACTCTGGAAATTCTGTGATTCTGTGATTCCATGAATTGTAGTGAACAACTCACTAGCTGAATTTTGTATTTTATTTTGTACTTTACTTTGTATTTTACAGATTGTTGTTAACAGACTGCTATTTTCAGGCATGTATCCCTTCAAAATCATGCCAAAATTGTGAAATTATTCTAATTCAAAAATTTTTTGAACCCAAGGGAATTTTTCGATGAGGGCAGTATGGAAAGTATTCAATATTAATATTTGAGTGTTCAAATGTCTATCTCATATACCTATCTTTAAACACACTTTAAGTCTGATGTGTTTGCTTCTGTTCAAATGAACTTAGAAAATAACACTTAAGGTCCAAATCTTGATTTAGCATACATCAGAATTAATTTTCTATAAATATTTGGTAGTATTTTTTCTATGTGTGTTGTCTTAGTTATTATTCCTGAAAATATGCTTCCTCAGAGAAAAGTCACAGAACAAATGAAAGTAAACTGATTGTTTAATTCAGTTCAAAATTTGGAAAAAATATTCCTTTTTTTTTTAGAAAAAGAGGTTTTTATACCTAATTCTCATTGAAAAGGTGTCTTTGACTGACCTATTTTATCTAATCCTACTTATTTAAGAGAATAAAGGTGCTTTATAACTTTCCAGCTCTATGCCATTAGAGTGCTTGCCAAGTTTTTCTTGGCTAACACTATGGATAATTATTTTTCAGCTGTGTGCATTTTAGCACTTAAACCACAATATTTACCTACATAACAACTACAGAGAGAGTGCAAGTTTCCTCAAATCAGTGTGGCCCAGGCATTTTTGTGATTAAAAGCCATAATGACAAGAAACCAATATAAGTGATAGCTGTTTCAATCAAATGCACAGATTTTCAGATCTGTTGTAAGCACAGAGTTATCCATTAATGTAATTTACACTGGTGTTACCAAGCTCAGAGCGCAGCCCAGAATGTTTCTTTAATTCTTGACATTTTAACAAGTTGCCAACAAACCTGACAATTAGTGCTGTTAGCAGTCTACGCTTTACAGTGAAGCATGTTTTTGTCCTCTAGGAAACAAACAGAGACAGATTCATTTCTCACGGATCACTGAACAGCTTTGTGCAGTGCTCTCTGGCTAATGCAAGCTACACCAGCAGACTGAAGTTCAGAGCCTTTCCCTTTGCATCAATTAATACTGAAAGACAACCAGGGGGTCTGCTTTTAATGACTGTAGCTACCCCCTGGATCTGGACTATGCATGATCTTCACATCTTCATGCTATCTACACGTACATGGGAGGAGGTGAATATCCAGTTTTCAAGGAAGAGCTACTGGCTAGTTCCCAGCGGCTCTCAAGTACTTAGATTAAGTAGTCTCCCATAGGACTGCTTCAATAAGGCACAAGACTCATATTTAACATTTGCATCAGTTGGTTTATTTGAAAACCACTGACCCATCTTTTCATAGCCTATGTCCCAGGAATGCATTCAAGTGAGATTTCAAATATCTTTTTTTTTTTTTTTTCTTTTAGTAGTCCTTGCAGCTCTAAATAATGGAAGCCAAAAAAAAAACCATCAAAATTTCCGAAGTTCCTGCTCCTCTATCTGCCATCTCATCTAGCTGCAGGGGTAAATATTGAAATGCACTAGCATTCAGACACTAAACTGAAGATACCTAGGTGGAATGGGCTGTTTCAAAAACAATTAAATTTTATTTACTTTTAAGGTGGATGTTAATCTCCTGCACCCAGCCCAAAAGGCAAACTGAATGGGAAAAGCTGTGCTATGTGAAGAGGACAGTCTGGATTGATTCTTGATTGAGTCATGGCTAAAGGGCAATTAATTGTGTTTGTGTAATGCTTGTTGCTATAAAAAACAACACTGATATTGATGGGTCGAATATTCCTTGATGTGGAGACTGGGGAAAGAAGCTGTACTAGAGAGGCATACCTGTGTTCCATATTAATTAGCATTAGTTGCACTGCTTCTTGAGTACAAAAGTTACAAATACACCCAGTCTGTGTGACCTATCACAAACAGATCCTAATTTCCTTTGAATGTTCTCATTATTTTTCAAATTATTGCCAAAGGCTTTGCTAAACGATTTTTAGAGTATCTTCATGAAATATTCTCCATAGATATTTCTTTTTAGTTTTCTGTTTGGTTGCCTAAATGTTGCAAACAGGAAAGAAATTTAACCTGCAAAGAGGGGCAGTGCATTATTTCCCTACTGTGGCCGTACCTCAGGGAAAATCTTACAACGTACATCTGACAGGGAAGTGATCTGTTCCTTGTCTCTATCTGTTCAGCATCTGAAAACCTCTCTGCTTACACAGACCCACTCCATCTGTCAGTGTGTTTGGAATCCCTGACAGCCGTGTTTCTGACTGGTGCCCCGATTACTGCCCATGGGAGATTACAGGACATACAGGACAAGCACAGGGTATTCTTCTTGTTCCCAAACTTAAAGACGAAGAAGTGAAAAGGAGAGATCAGATTTCTGCTATCATTAATCATTTGTGCTAAAATCCACAACTCCTTTATGATTTATTAGCGTTCTCTTAAAGAGTGGGAAGTTGTCCAAATAATCATGATTCAATAATGTTGTAATTCCCTACCAGTCACTTTGTAAACTGAACTTGGATTTTATATTTATGTAGGGATTCACATAACAGGTTTATGTATAATTTCATTAGCCAGCTAGCACTCTCCTCATGAAGCATGTTGAACAAAACAAACAAAAATAGCCCAACCTTTATTGCTTTGTTTGCTTTTAGATGTGTTGGCAGTTTGGATCATTTTTACACCATACATAAACACTCCCTAGAGGCAGATATCAAAATGGTTCAGCCTAAAAAAACTAGGGTAAAGGTTCAGGTTCTGATGCTTGGTTGTCGGTCCTTCTATTTTACAACATTTGAGAAAGGCGACAACACGAAAGAGTGGTAAAAATCTGCCTGTTTGCTCAGTCCTTTTCTGTTGTCTGCTTTGGATGCTGAGGCCAGCAGGTCCTTAGAACTGTGTGAAAAGGTGAACAATTCCAGCAACAAGGCAAAATGATTCCTTCATAATTTTGCAAGAAAGCAGAATAATTTCCCTGAACTTGAGTTCTTATAGCAAAAAATTCACAGTGAGCAGGAGTCTTTGTTTAGAAGCTGCCCGTTTCCTTGAAAGTCCAGTAAGGACAGGTTGAAAAAGAAATGGGTTTGCATGCACAGCAGCCTAGTACAAAACTAATGGCCCAGCTCTGGGCCTGTTGTTGTCCATCTGGTGGAGTCAGCTGCCCTGATCAGTCTGCTCTGGAATTGAGGTGCCTAAATGGGTAAATACTATGAAATCTTCATGGTTGACAAGGGTAATGGTTGCACAGCTAAAAAGAGCTCTTCACATCCATGAAATAGCTGTGTCCAGTCTAAGTAACATTGTTATATTATTTAATTAGGTAAGGTAACAATATCTCCTGGGCCAATGCTTTGGTCTGCTTTGGTCTGTTGGCATTATAATAGTGTCATAAGGGACTTATCCAGAAGACAATCATTTGACTACTGTTGCAACCTCTGGAGACTAAGCTCATCAGGATATACTGGAGGTAGGATGGAAAGTTTCTGGGCCAATCCTTGCTTTCACTCCTGCACTGCAGAACAGTAGTCACTGTAGATGTAATCGCATGAGGTCTTTCTTCATGACCAGCTCAGAGAAATTGTGCCTCCTACTCTTCAATCTTGTGCTGTGCTTCTGAGCTGATGTCCTGAACAAAATCTGGCTTGTTGAGTTTGCTGGGATAACCCAGAGATAAAATATTTTGTGGGCTTGTGTTGGGCTTCAGCCTACTACCTGCAAAGTGACTTTCAACAGACGTTTTCTCCAGAACACCACCATACTAAAGGGCTGACAGCAAATCATTGTTCTTGGTGACAAAACCAGTCATTCCACACAAAATATCAAAGGATCCATTCTCTACCCTTGATGATATCAGAGGGTTTATAGTCCTCTTGTCTTTACTGTGTCCTTTTTGGCTTTCCTGTCAGCTCTGGACTCTTCATGGCCTCTGCCACCATGCATTCACTGAGACATCTGACAGTCTGGCTCTTCTGGTTTTGAGGCAGCCACCACTCTGTCCCTCACTGGCCGCTCCTCTCCTTTACAAGCACTTACATCTGCTCCTGCCTGTACCAGCACCGCTGAGATGTGGGAGAAGCTAGAAGCAGGAGGCCTGTATATCTGAGGCCATGAGTAAGGCTGAAGTGATGGGCAACAAGCAGCCAAGAGAGGTGCTGCTGCACTCGGAGAACAACAGCGCTCCACAGCCAGCAGAGCTGAGACATTGGCAGGGTCTGCTGTAACCGATACAAAGAAAACTCGTCCCAGCCAAAGCTGGACTCTTGGCATATCTGTAACTGCCAAGACAGTTATACAATTTGAAACAAAAAAGCACTTTTAAGGCCAGTGGGGAGGAGAAGGAGGAGGAGGATTCTGCCTACATAAAACCTGTCATGCACTGTGTGCGCAGACATTTATATTTTAGTGGCGCTGGTGATATAACTTTTCTTTTTGAAAGTATGTGCATGTGCTATAACAAGAGAGAGTTACTGGGAACGGGTAACTGGCTGGAAAAATGTGGTCAAGGTTAAACTTTTCAGGTCCATTCACGCCTGTGAATTAATTTAGCTTTACATTTTATGATCTTAAGTTATGAAATGTTCATGCAAAGCATTAACAGCTAAAACAATCCAAGAGACAGTCTATTATGCCAAACTTTAATCACTAGACAGTAATTAGGCTGTCAGTTATAAAACACACCATTTGTGATATTTCCAAATGAACCAAAGCCAGTGCCATGTGTCAAAAACAGGGATTGGTTCAGACAGGTAAGAGTCTCTTTATTTGACAGTTGCCAGCTTAATTTCTGAGCAAATTAAAACCTTGTTCCATTGTGCCAGTGAATCCTGGTTTGAAAGAAGAGCTGTCACAAACATTCTCAGTGCAAGCCCACAGATAATAGAATAAAAATTTGCTAGGAATACAGTAAGGATTTTTCCCTTGAATTTCAACACAGTGGCAGATTTTTATTCATCTCATTATCTGAGACCTCAAGGCATTTCTTAAACACATACACCGGTAGAAGTTAAATATCACAACATCCTGAAGAGTTTAGTGAAGCCTATTTTATGGCTGTTGAAAATGAGGCGTGTTTTAAGTCCAGCATTTTTTAATAACAACCATGAAAGTCATGTGACAAGATCCATTTTCAGGGTAAAAAGATGAAATGTATGGTTTGCTAGATTAGGGGCCCAAAGTACACTTAGCTGTCAATGTGCCCATGTATTCTACTCCTAGTCTCAAGGTAACCTTTTACTCACATTTACCCACCGATAGCCCCCCGGGCCCCTGCTAGCTGGGAGAGGTAAAAAATTAAGATGCGCTTAAATCATTGCACTCATGCACATTGTTTTACTTGCATAAACATAGACAAAGAAAACATTTAAGCTCAACTGTAGAACCAGTAACTGATGCTGACTTTGGGTGATGTAAACAAAGACAGTTATATTTTACATTCAAATATGCCACTCAGGGCTCATGCAGCAGCTTGTTTGTGGCTGAACTGTCCAGTCTGACAGCAGGAAAAATATCTCACAACCCTGCAACTAAACATTGCAGCAGGTATTTGACCTTTTGGGTGCTGATAATGAAACCTTCACATTTACGGAATAAGAATTATTTACTGAAGACACGGTAGTACAATTTTCCACCATGGACAAGCTGGTTCCTATAATGGGCAAAAAAAAACATGGTCCTTCCTCAATGCAATTTTCCTGAGAGCATCCATGTGCACCTGCAGGCTTCATTTCAGGTAGCAGCAAAGCTCACCTTGGGAAGGATTAATATTTTGTACCGAAAAAGGAAAGATTTATTAGAAATCAATATTATCTCTTTTCAAGGCTTTATTATAATTTTGCAATATTTTATTTTTCCTTACGAGGTAACTCTTAGAAGTATGCATATGACATTCTAAGCTTTTATTTAAAGAAGTGAAGTAGACACCTGCGTAACTAGAGCTCCTGCCTGCAGATGTGCTTGAATGTCTGACCAAATAAGGGTTTTCCTCAAAATGTCAGAGAACATTTTTTCTTAATATGGTTTTTGAATACTGATAACCAGTTCTCAGGCTCACAGCCCTATACACAGATGCACACATACTGTACCTATCAGATCATGGATGTAGACATGAGTTTACCTGCTAGATAAATATCAGGGGTGTTTTCCAGTTTGATATACTCAGAAGCCAGCATTAATGCTTCAGCAATTGTTACGAGGAACAACCAGCCCACCCATTGTAGCCATTTTACAGGCTAACAGACACAGCTCTAAGCACCAGCAGGCTATAAGACACGTTGAGTAATTTTACTGCCTTGCACAAGACCAGCACCAGTTGCTAGTGAGTCTATGTTTCTCAGATAAGTTTATTTGAAGAACAGTTGCTCATAC
Organism: Ibidorhyncha struthersii; assembly: GCA_013398815.1. Classification (NCBI taxonomy): domain Eukaryota; kingdom Metazoa; phylum Chordata; class Aves; order Charadriiformes; family Charadriidae; genus Ibidorhyncha; species Ibidorhyncha struthersii. The sequence continues at coordinate 74,651 of VZSZ01007023.1, read as the reverse complement.
ATTGAGACTATATAGACATTTGGGAATTTCTTTTCTTTTGTCAAGATGCCTTTTATTTTATTTATCAACCTATCTAGCGTCATGCTAGTCTTAAGCAGATATTTGTCAGGTACTTAGAAGCAGATTCTCTGAAATCCCAGATAAATTGGGAAGAAAATAGTATTCAAATATTCACTGAAATTGAAAACACCACAACAACAAAAAAGACTTTATCTGTGGCATTTAAACTGCCCCAGTATCAGCACATATAGGTTTTTGCAGAGGTGAAATACACTTATGCCCATTTAGTTATGTAAAGTTATATTGCCTCCTTTTCTATAGAGCAGGAAAGTAAGCACAGACTTCTCAAATATTTTACTAGCATCTTAAGCCATCCTTCTTCTATTATAACTAGAAACATACAATGTAAATTATTCTGGGGAATGAGTTACTGCCGAATGAGGACAAAAGGAGAAATGTGTAGAAAGAGAGGAAGGGAGAGATACGGAGAACGGTTTTGGAAGAGCCACAGGTAAGAGATTTGACGTGACTTTTCAGTGCATTATGGTAGCAAGAAAAAATGTAATTACAAGCCGCAGGGCATCAGGTCATGGGGAAGAGAGATTTTCCTAACTCTGTCCACATGGTTCTGGTGAGACCATACCTACAAAATACATACCGTTTTGAGCAACTTACTATAAGGGTGATTGTGCCAAACTGGAATGGATTCAGAGAACAGAAAAACAATTATTAAATGGCTGAATTTATGAGGAAAGATAAAACAGCTTGGCTATGGGATATCTAAAGGGAGACATTAATTGTCTGTTAGTACAGTATTCAAAGGCTTAAATGCCAAAGAGGCTGAAAAATCATATGAATTATTTAGTGAGATATTAAGAGGATGTAGTTAAGGCTAATGAAATGGAATAGTCTCAAGTGATAGTGCTTGAGAAAGGGCTGGCCTTCAACTGTGTAATAGATGAACATAGTCTTTAGTTTAACTGCCGTGTTATCTGTCTGTAGATTTATCAAGAGTACATGTGTGTAGGCCAGGAACAGAAAGGAAGGCAGTAGAGACAATTTCACTCCAAAATTAATTTGTGGCTAATAATGTGCAATTTATGCTCTGGGTGAACAAAAAGCATGATTTATGTATGTAAACTCTTCAGATCCCTGTGAAAACAAAGTGTTTGGTGTAGGGACTGCGGCATTTAGCTATCAAAATTGGAAGTTTCTGCACTGCAATTCACGTGTGGGCTACGCATTCATTTCAAACTCTGATATTAGCCTTTCCATTACTGATTTACATCTGCAGAAAGTACATATGCAGTACAACTGAATAAACTTAAACTGTTCAGTGGATTTAAAAGAATGTATTTTCCTGCCTACTGGATTTTCCAGCATGAGAAAGAAATCTCCAGAGGTTTTTCTTTTGTTTCCATGTGAGAGGGATGAAACTACACAAACACAGAGACCCCAAACTGACTTATTCTCCCCTCATTCCCTGGCAAAGACTGTATAAAACTTTGGAGATCTTTGGTTCTGCTAAAAAAATAGACTTCATCCATTTCCGCTGTGCTGTTACGGTTTTTATCTATGGTGCTTTGTATGGAAGTTGCCAAACAACATCTGTGTTGCTCATGAAAAACAAATGAAAATTATTTCAATTTGTTTAGATCAGCACAAAAATATATTTTTTATGTGAAATAGTTCTTGTTCTAGCAGCTATCTGATGAAGAATTGACTCACAAACAAATGATTCAGAATTCCTCCTGGCATTTTGCTGCCTTAGGTGAAATACCATCCCAAATACCCATTCAGTTCTTTATTATGTTTGACAAGTTAATTTAAGAGTGCTTTCTATTCAGTCAGAATTTTGTGAAATAATTTGTCTCTTGTTTTTGCTGTGTTTTCTGCTCTCATCCTATTGTCTTCAATCAGCTTCATGCTTCAGCTTGTCTCTTTCCTCTTGTTACATTTATTTCCTTATGATATTACAATTATTTTTGCCATCCAGCCTCTCTTCATGCATTTCCTTCCCTTTCCTTCCCATGCACTGTTTTACTGGAGTCCCATATCTTCTGGTCCAAGCCATTCCAGTTGTCACACAATGAGCCCTGAGGCTCATTAATGCACTTGCACTTGAAGGAAGAACACTCTGCACCTTCGCACTTTTAGGGCCTGGGATTTATTGGAGAGTTAGAGTGATTTGATGGTGAAGGAAAGTACAAAGATGCCTAAAGAGGGAGAAAAAGCAACAATCTCAGCTGCAGAACCTCCTTTATCCTGTTTTTATGTAATTTTAATGATTCTTTATGCTTGTACTTCAGTATCTGCAGTCTTTGATCTCCATCTTTGAAATGCTGCCTCTCCAAATCTGAAAGCAGAGATCTTGCAATCCAATCTGCTGGCACCGTGGCAGATGAGCGCTTCTCTGTCCTTCACTTATAAACAGGCAGGAAGGACCGGCCAGGTGAGTTTCCCAACCTTATTGATTCTGCAGGAACAGCTGAGACAGGACTGATACAAGTCCTTACAACACAAATGGCATCTTTTGGGATGGCTTAAAGTAGTTGCTGGCAGAAAAGGTCTGTCTGGTCCTAAAGGATTTTGGTTTATCAAAAGGACCCAATTTCATGGTCTAGAAGATAAGTGTGCGAGACGGGTGTGACAACACAGAGCATTATTGTGAGTCCTGCTTTAAACTTCAGCTTAAAGGCCTGAAAGTCATACATGTCCTGCAAACAGGAGACCTTTCCAAGACCTTCTAAAAAGCTGCACTTCCTGCAATTCCTGCAAAAGGGCCAGAAGCAGGCAAAATTCGCAAAGAACGTGCTCTTTTCCCGTCCTTTGCTGGGAAGTTTTCCTTCGTGAAACCTAGCAAGCTGAGATAACCCTTTGTCATAGATCTCCACAAAGAGTTCAAATTTATACTGAGATTCAGGACCATTTCAAAGAATGGGAGATGTGATACATGTATAGTATACATGTATGCATACACATGTAGAGTGTACATACATTAAGCCTTTTGAGCATTCATTGTATTAAGAGACTGTAGTTTAAGATTTAAGAAGGTAAGACATTCAGCCAGGATTCTTCTCTCAATGTTTTGCCCTGCTTATTTTGGAACATAATTTATCATGTTCTACTTTTTACAGTTTTCAGCAAGTGTTTTTAGGAAGATGTCTTATGTGAAAGTGAGACCTTAAAATTGCCAGATATCCATATTCAGACCGTCTAGGGAAACTGTGAAAACTGGTGCATGAGAAATAGGATGCAAACTGATTACATAGAAAAGTATCCAGGAGTTTGGGAGTGTAGGCATTTTTTCCAAGCACCATAGAAGCACTTAACCATGTTTTAGATGGAATGTATTACTGAAGTTCAGTTGTTCTTTGATTTAGTTTTAGAAAAATACTCAATAAAAGTTGAGGCCTCTCCAGGACACACTAATTTTGGGTTTTGCAGTTGCAGCTGTCCACTGAGATTAAGGAATTTGGAGCCGTTCCAGCTTTCATTTACACGTGTTGAAATAACAAAATTCTGTTTGCTGTGTCACATGGTGATGCCTTTAATGAAATGCATGAATTTGTGTCCTAACTGTTGACATTGAGATGAGGATAGAAATAATAAAGGAAGATAAGCATTGTTAATCTTCCTTCCTGTTTCTTATTTTATTAAACTGAGTTACAGCAAACTTTGATATGAAAGTGCATATACGACTTTCATTTCAGTATTAGACCTTGATCCTAAACACTGCAAGAAGCTCACAAAACTGACATGTACACCTGCAGCAGACAAGGGCATAATCTTGTATCATTCATAACAGCACAATAAATGAGACATAGCTATTTGAAACATTCAGAAGAAATAATTCAGCATTCAACTCTTAACATATTCAAAAGGAAAAGAATACACCAAGGGCACTGGGCCTGCTGACTTTGCCAATGTGAACAGGCTTTCCTCATGGGACTAATTCCATTATCCTCACTAGGAGAGAAGTACCCTGCAGGGGCTGAGGAATGCAGGAAATGTTCCAGAAATCATTTCATTGTTAGCCATGTTCGAGGTGCATTTGAAATGCTGTATTATAAAAAGCACGTAAATGTCCCAATTAAAACTTCATCAGGCCCAAATCTTTGTTGATTCTATTATCAAAAAATGACTGATTAGAGGTCAGACGTGGAAAGGACCAGTTTCTTACTACTTTTCCCAAACATGCCTGCAACAAAACAAGGGATGTATGAAACCTTTTACTGCCTACCAGCAGGTACCATCAACTACTAAATTCTAGGCACTGTTAATGACATCACCAGGGAGCATGACTTAGGTCAAAAGCTTGGCAGGAGGTGCTGGCAACTGTTAAATCAACAGCAATCAAAACTGGAAAACCAACATGCTTGCTACCATGAAATTTAAAAGAGAACTTATTGTGCCTCAAACACAGCAGCAGGTTTAATAGAAAAGTAGACATGTTTATGGTTTCAGATTTACAACAAGACTTATAAACACCTTATTACTCAGAATCCAGTCTGCTGCCCTAGAAACTAAGAATGTTACTTTGTTGAGAAGAAGGATCTGTTGACACAAATGTCTTGCCTAAGTTTGCCATTGTGGTTAACCAAAATACATTTACTACTGAGAAGGTAAACAAAAGCAAACAAGATGCCTCTTATACCACAATACAGTAAGGTCCAAACTGACCAAGCTTAATGCTATGGCATAAATATGTTTAATGTTTATGGGATTTTTCTAGAAGCTATTTGCCGTGTTGGGCTTAACGTCTTATATGAGACCTACTGAATGGGAATGTGTTTTCGGTATTACATGTACTTAAAGACCTCATCAAAAATATTCAGAGGAGCTGCCATGAATACCACAGTTAACCACGCTGCAAATAAAATGGGTCATGGTTTACTCTTACATTAACATGAATAAATCAATCTTTTCTCATATAGTATATGTACATAGAAAAATTAACTGACAATTAAAATTATAATACTAATGGAAATGGTCCTGTGTAACTGTAAGTCAGCTACACAGACTGTACTGAAACAACACAGTAGCTCTTAAATCTGCAGGAGAACTGAGAAACTGGGAAACCCAGGTTTGATGTCTGAGCTTCTGTTCAGGGCTACAGTGTCTTACACAGCTGCTGGGCTGCTTCTCCAGTAAGTAATCAAAAGCATGCCCATCATCATCTGGTGTTAACGGACAAACTCCAGCTCACAAAAAGGCTCGTGATGTCTGGTCTCAGATTGCTCTGCTGCCACGGGATAGACTCGTCGCTTTTGTTTTCCTCCTGCAGGAAGGAGAAGAGAGACAAAAAGAGGGAGAGGGAAAATACTGAGAAGAAAATAAGGCCATAACATATCCATTTCAATATATAGTTTTGAACTGGATGAGGTTGGTTTACAAGCTAAGAAATCTTGAAAGGCAATTCCGTTCCTTCTGAATTTCTTTTTTTCTAAATTCATGCTTTAGCAGTCCTTTAATTCTATTTTTAAAATTAAGCTTGAAGCCATTAAAAATAATGTAGAAGACCAGCCTCCAGTGACTTTTGAAAACATCTGTTCTGAGTCTTGCTGCAGAGCACATCTACGTAAGTAGAGCTTGAACACTAAAATGAGTTTGTTTTCTCAGCAGAAATTCTTTCTTGGAGTCTAAGATGACCCCCTCATGCACATCTGTGAGCAAGACTGAAGCCTCACATCAGAAGTGTTACCATTAATATGAAAACACAAACCAGTCAGCAGCTGTTGAAGGGGGGGGAGGAAGAAAAAGGTCAAAGTATTACGATCATGTGATTGCTCACTAAAGCTATAGTTTACACTGTTCCACAAATCAGCATGGGAAGGGCAAATTTTGCTCAGAGATCACAGATTCCTTCAGAGAAGATCCCTAGAGCACAGCTATAATTTGTGACAATGTGTGACAAAACCACTCAATGGAATAATGCTGACAAATAGCAGAATGTTTCCACCTCCACAGAAAAAGCCCCAGGCTGATTTCTGCAGCTTCTGCCTCCTTTTTCTGGGTTTTTCTTTCTTGGTGGTTGTGATAGACAAGGGGCAACATTTCCAGTCTCTCTATATTTAACAATATTGTGCAAAATCTTGTGAAAAAACATTTCTTACATTATACCCTGAGAGAATCAGAGCTTAGGAGTTGGTTAGTTGCATGGTTCATTTGTGGAAGGTCACCACTGCCATCCGATGTCATTCTGCCATGATTCTAATGTTTAGATGAAGCACTGTCAACACTCCTTGTCCGTACCATTACAAAATAAACCAGATTCAGTTTTACTAGAAATGCTTACATGACTGGGTATTGTATGTGAGCTAAACAGCAGTAATTTCTGGAATGACTCCAGCTAGGAAGGAAATGGTTGGCTGACCGTGCTTGAGTATCCTGATTTCCAGCTGTACCTTTCCATGCTGAAAAGCTTTTCATTTAGTCCACAGAGTTCCTCAGCCATTTATTACAAAAATTGAGGTAAGCTAGAAGGAGGAAGACAGATAGAAGCAATACTTGCAGTAGCTCAACCATGGTTCCCTGGGAGGCTTTCCAAAGGACTGGTGTCAGCCATGCTTTTGAACGGTAACCAGAATTACACAGGCTTTCCAACCTCCCAAAGCGCTGCTGCCAAAGTACCTTCATCAGCTTCTCATCTACAGACCTCATTGGCAGGTGAGGTCTCTAACTTCACTGCGTTTCTCAGCTGGTCGATGTCATTGTAAGGTCACTCTCAACAGTTTTTGAAAACTCATGGTGATCTGGGGAGGTTCTCAAGAAACAGAAGAACGAAAATGTCACTCCTTTCTTCAAGAAGGGCAAGAAGGTGGATGTGGAGAGCTACAGGCTAGTCAACCTTAACTCAGTCCCTGGGAAGGTGAAGGAGCAAGAACTTGCCCCCTTTTGTTTGAAGGTCAGAACCCTGTGTCAATTAAGGTATGAAAAGATAGATCGGATAAATTATTAGCAGGTAACTTCATTGATACAGTCTTCGTCTCAAGAAGTTCTTAGCCACTAATTTTTGAAAGCTCAGAGTAGGCTGCAGTGAAGATCACTCTATGCAGGCCATTCTTACACTCTCGTCATAAGCATTCACTGCTGCTTTCTGTCCCAGACATGATAGCATGGCAATTGCTAAATAATTAATCCCTATTTAAAAGCTTCCAGGCCAAAACCTAGCCATTCCTCAACTGTAACAGAAAATTGGTCATTTAGCTAAAGCTGTGAGTTAGTTTATTGAAAAATAACATGGAAACGAAGATAAATAGATAAAGACAGAATAAAAATATACTTAGTGAATTACAGGTAAAACTAAATTAGACACACATCAGACAGAGAACAGAGACATTGGTATACTGAGTTTGCAAAACAAAAAGGGTTAAAACATTTTCTGTCAAATTTTGGCAACAGAATTTAGCTTTGAGAGTTAACATAACTCTTCCAAAAACTAGGGGGCGGGGGAAGAGTTTTCTGTAGAATTCACATGGCACAGTAATCACTATCCTTTTAAAAATGTTTCCTCAGAGACCTTAATGCTCTCTGAATCCAGCAGGTAAAGTACGAACATCAGTCTCTGTACACATCACATATGTTTAAGTAGTGTTTCAGGCTCTAGGTACTTCTGGGATTTTACAGTGAGTAAGAGTTCTCCCTTGTATAGGAAGTGGAGATGTGGGTTGTACATGTTTGTATGTTGGCATAAACCTAAATTTGCTGTGGGGCTGAGGTGTTTGTGTGGGTGTTTGGGTATCATGATTTTGGTTAATAAGACCCATGATCCAGGGTTAGTGTGGTTGGTTTGATGCCTCTATTAGCAATTTCCTGGAATTAAACTATGACATTGATAGGAAATGCAGTTGAGCAATTCTGACTCTAAATTTAAAAAATAATAAAAAAAAAAGGAAATAATTTACTATATCTACTGATCATAAAAGGAAACAATTATGTTTTTGAAGAACTATGACAAATACGCTTGAAAACATTGTATCACTGATTCATTATTTAAAGTGTTAACTAGAAGTTAAATTGTTAAACTTTGGGAAGTGTAATTTAAAACAGCTTTAGGATTCATTCACCAGAGGACAGTTTTTCCTTTCTAAGCCCTTTTCCAGGCTAAAATATCTGGAAAAGTAACTCCACAAGCACACTCCACCCTGGTTTATAAGAGCACATGCTTGATTCAAACTCCTCTGAAAACAGCCTGGTTTTAGTGAGATCAGCAGACCTCAGCAGGGGTCCCTGGTCTACCTGCTCCAGATATTGAAGTAAATAATGTACCTAGGAACTCACTTATTTTTGAGACATTTAGGAAAAACTATCTATCTTTGCTGGGCTAACATCTTCCCATGTAGAAGCATTCTGTCATATGCTGAAGGTCTCTGGAAGTGTTGAGTGCCTTCTGGGGCAGATGTCCAGGGATGGCATGTTTTTAGCTGCAGCACTTTGGGATAGTTTTGCTCCTGATTGATGACCCACATGTCAGATGCACCTGGTTAGTAGATTACAGTGATAAACTTGAGTGATATCTGCAGAAAACCAGGCAGGTAGATCAACTGCACTTTTCTTATTTGACGTATGTGTCTTCATTCATGTCAAGTTCACGGTTATTTTGCATTGTACAGAGCAGTTGCAGCAGACAGTGACTCTGGCCATTGGTGTTAANTAATGTCTAAGGATGATGTCTTTATCACGATAGGGCAGATAATCGTGACTCAGTATACTACATTTAGAGACAGGGTAAGCTCTCTTGCTTCATAACACCTTCTACACCAGCTGATTCACTGAACATCTCTACAGAGCCTGATAGGATCTCTCATGTAGTTCTGTTCCTTCAGAAAAGTTTAACATGAAGTCCAACCTAGCTGCTTTAGATCATCCTGTTGATAGTGATCATTGTGACAAAAAAGTTAGGGCATGGATTTTTTAAAACTGTGAGCTTGGAAATCCATCACCCTACAGACATTTTTACTTCTAAGAGGTTATTTAATATTGTGTGTGCTGTCCACAAATGGCCATTAATAATATAATTAAGCTTCTTAAATGATGTTACCATGTACATTTCTAATACACAAATTGATACAGAACACATATTCCAGTGAAAGACACCTTTAGGGTACTGATCAGGCTACCTCCTGCTTAAAGAGGGAACAGAATGACTTTCAGGGAGAAAGATTAAATATTTGTAGAGGTAGTACCCTGCAAAGGCAAAACTGACTGGAACAACAAGCATATTCCATACGAAGAAGAAGGAATGCACGTGCAGAGCTGAAACTCTAAATACCAGAAGGTCAGGAGGGTACCAGCCAGACAGATGCTGGAAGGAGAGGCCTCTCTTAGAAAAAAATCTGTAGACCAACTATAGATTGTCTTCCATTTCTTCACCTCTATCTTTAAAAAGCATTTTTAGCTATGCTGGCTATTTTGAACACCATGGGTATTGCTTGGATTTGCTTTTTGTCTTGATTTGGCTTGAGATAAGTATGAGTTAAAGTAGCTAGAGAACAAAAAGGGTCGAGTACAACTGTAAACCAAGACTGGGACGTGTTAATGAATGTCCTAATTCACCTGCCTATACTAGGGGTAATGCTGCATTTCCCATTTGGACTTTGACAGGTAAGAGGAAAAGCTAGTAAGACAGGGCAGGGAGTGGCAGTGGGAGCAGAAGTGTCTTCCAGCAATTGCTGGTGACACTCAGGGTATGTTAAGGGGCCCAGGCAGAATGTCCCTGGTGCCAACTTAAATTCTTTTTTCTCTGCTGTAAAAAAGGGAATTCCAAATTAGTATCATTTCATCAACAGAAAAATCAGATCTCTTTTCATAACAAGAGGGACTCTACCCAGCCACAGGCTGAGCGTGACTCAGATTAACCAAGGTGCCACCCCTTAAAATAAATCTCTACCTAGTCTGAAGAACTTCCTTTTCAGCCTGAGTCAAAGCAAATAAGCTTCAAGTCATGACAGCATTACTGTATCATAGCCATGAAGCCCATTAACTGATTTACCAGCCTCCATTTTCTGCTACTTATTAACATTCACAACCCTTATTAACATTCTCTTTCATAAATAACATTAATTTTTTTAGTAACACTGGTCCTAGCTGTTAAGTGTTATCTATAAAGTTACCAAGGAGAAGGTGCTTGCACCATTAACTACTTCTTGCCTGTGCTCTGAAGACTGCAGGCAGGAGTTTCCAGCTTTTTTTTTGATATAAGTAGAGTTGGGTTGATGTGGATGACTGGGAAAATGATTCATTGACTTTAGAACTGTTCTCCTTTTGTTTCCTACATTAAACACTTGCAACAAATTCTGTTTGTTTTCCTTTCATTATTTTAAAAGGGGGACAATAAAAGTTATCCAAGGATGGCATGTTGGAGTGAAGACTGGTTCAATTTTCATATGACTTTTTGTTGATTTAACACCTATGCTTCTAGCACAGGGAGACAAGAGCGCCATGAATCAAATCAAATACATTAATCAAGACACAAAGGCTCAGTTCGGTGCAAAAAAGCCTCCCAGTAAGGCTAAATGAGCGCTCGCGTTCAGTACTACTCTCCTGCTTTACCGGTAGATGTCTCTGTGTCAGCTTCTCCCTCTACCTTGCCTCTGACAAAAAATCTGCATTTGAACACTACTGCTGCAAAAGGATGCCTGACATTTTTATTTGCACCTGCTAATCTATGTCTATACCCAAGTGATTGTGAAAGAAATTCAAGGAATCTCGTTTGTCTAGATTATATTAAAATGTAAACACAATATTTTTTATAGCCAAACTACCAGCAATTAAAACAACATTAATTAGAGCATCTTCATCTTGAATATCTACATGTTATTTATGCACTAATCTAATAGATGACATGCTAATTCAGCAGAAGCACATTACAACAAAACTACTGATGTAAGGAAAAACTGAGTTGACACAAAAGAAGAAAAACCCTACATTAAAAGTGTCTATGAATTTCACATTATCTCAATGCACTTTTACATCCAAAGAAAAAGAGAAAGCAGAAATATCACCAGAATGGAAATATCTTTCCCTCTAAACATTAATTATCCTTAACAAAATTGCCTCAGAGAAAAGAGACTCCTAACCAGTAACAGGAATTATTTGGGACATGCTGTTCACACATATAAATGACAGTCTGTCAAATACACGTAACTGAGAATTTTTTCTACTGCTGATAAACTTAACCTTATTAGGACCTGATGGGGTGCACCAATCCTGCATCCCGAGATTGTGCCTAGACTAGAGTGCCATCCCATGCCCACCTTTCCTCTCAGTCCACAATTCAACGAGAGAGTTATAGGAAAATGGTACAGAACAGAATGAGGTTAGGAAGCAAAGATGCATATGGACTGCGCATCTTCAAGAACTCTAAGTTGACCAGGTACCTCCTTTTATATATTGAGGTAGAATGCATGGGCTCTATCAAACTTTCTGCAGTTGGAAGCAATACGCACAGAATTACCCTGTGACTGGTGTCAGTGCTATTAAAGAACTGGAATGTCAACACAGTCCTGGTTGTGTTTTGTGAAGGTGTGCATGACAGTCAGCCATCACTGTCAGAGGTGCAGGTATGTCATAGAAAGGATGCAAACTGAAGGGAATGTGACCTTGTCTGAGTTGTTTCGTTTCTGTCATTTGTCACATGACAGTGATTGGTTGTATTGGAGACTATCTCAGAGAAAAGGGGAGGAAAGAGCAAAGAGCTGTCCCTCAGTGGGGAGGCAGGTGGCAAGGAAGTCTAGGATTATAGGGATAATGAACACAAGCAAAAGAAAAGTAAGCAGGAGAAGATAAGTAGAAAAATAAGTAGAAAAAAAGAGTGGTACAGGATCAAATATATTGCTCTGTTTCCTCATTCTACGGGGTTAAAAGATGTCTGAGGGTGAATGTGAGTTCAGCTTTCCCCTGAAGCCTGTGGGAGTTGAAGGCCACTAATCTAGGGGTATTGCCTGATGCTGAAGAGGCAATACCCTGAAGAGAAAGGATGTTCAAATTGCTTGTGATTTAAAACTTTGCGTCAGCTCAGGTCATTTGCCAGAACGCAGAAGGTAAACCCAGAGCTTCATACATGTGAGTGCGTGTATATACAGAGGCGAATTATGGGCCCGATATCTTACCTTTTTTATTTTTTTATAAAAGGGATAAGGGGAAAAAGTAAGAGGACAGAAAGAAAAAGAGTCATGATGGTAAATGAGCTGTGGCTTGGAGAAGAACACAGATCTAGTGAATGCTCTGTCTGGTAGTGAGCTGAGATAACATAATGTGTATTGTGACCACTGGGATCTTTTGCTAACATCAGTGACCCACACTTTCAAAGTTTAGAGCCATTGTGGAAAAGGAGTCCAGTCTCTAGCACAGACTGGTCTGAATGGACACACCAATTATTGCTGTAAGTGATCACTCTAAGTACCTCTAGGACACCTCCAAAAAGATAGTTAACCTAAACTACAACAGTAAGAGCTTCAAGTCTCAGCTAATTTCAGAATAGCTATGCAAATGATTAAAAAATAGATCTTTAAGGAATTCCGGGAAGAATTGTCTCAATTCTTCATGGCATGCTGCAAACCACTAGAACAGATCACTACAGAAATAATCCAGGGAATTTCTCCATCAAAGCTTTGTTTTCAAAGACAGTACATGAACATTAAAAAAAAAAATGGCTTCAAATCATGAAAGAATTAGGTGTAGAAATTAAAGCTTCCTGGCATAACACTTTAATGGAACACACTCGTTGTTTATGGAACAACTGACCCACATGTACTGGATATGTGAAAACACAGTATTTTCACAGAAATTAACTCTTCTCTGTTTGAACTAAGGCTCTTCCTGAATTGCTCTGCCAAATTGTCCCATTTTTTTTTCTTCAAGGTACTTGTTAAGAAAATGTACTTGTCAAGAAAATGTACTTGTCTCAGTCTACCTCCAAGCATCTCAGAAATCCAAACCAGAACAGGAGCTCAAAGGTGCAGGCTATTTTGTAATCTCCTCCTGAAAGACAGCTGCATAAAAGAGGATTTCAATTTGAAACTCCCAAAGAAGGTGTTCATACAGTTTCACTTAAGGTAGCCTTCAAAGAACAGTTACATTAGAAACCTCCTCCCGTTCATTGATTAGCAAAAGAGGAGTCTGAACTCTTCAGTGGAATGGCTCCATTAGATGTTAATGTACTGTCACTTATGTGAGGTGAATACATCCTCCAACACACTTTGTGCCTAACAACATGTTCAGGTTTCCTGGGTAAACAAACTGTAAACAAAAGGAAAGAATTAAAAAACAGGCACTTAAGTTGAAAAAGGTCAAATAGCAGAAAGATTTGTTTATAAACATAACATATTAAAGAATTTTTAGAAATAAGCTACACAGACATGGTTAAACATACTAGATTTCAGTGTGTAATAACTAAGGAATTCAACAAGGTACAAAGAACAATGAAGCTCAGCCTCTGAGAAAAAAAGATTTAGCATGGTACAGGAAAGAGGCAAGTTGCCAGTTACTGGACATTGTACATTGTTTCATGTCAGTAGATATTTCTTTCCCTGAAAAGAGCCTCTTACATTTAATTTCATATTATGACTGGTTCAGCCAAGTAAGAATCAGTCCAAAGTCTTTGTTCAAATGAAAATCAAACCTACAAATTCAAGTACATTCATTAAAAGAGTATGTCCATTCGCCTTTCTTTTCAAATACCAGTCAGCTCCATCATTACCCTTTAGAGCCTTGTATCAGTGTGCTCCTCCTGCCTCTTGCTTAACACTACATTTTCAAAGCCCTCTTCCCAAATATACTCAATTCCCTCCAACCCTCATCATCTCCACGTACTCATTACCTACCCTTTCTTCCTTTTTCTTCTTGATTTGCAGACTTGTCTTCTGACTACTTCTAAACTCACACCTCACATGCTTGGTAACTTCTCCCAGTACAATACTTCCACATCATTCCAGTTTGCAAAACTATAAGTAAGCACCTGTGTAATCCTACTGAAGTTAACTTCAGTAAAAAGCTATTGAAGCTATTTTTAAAGAATAGCCCCTTTGAGTTCTTCCCAGTAACAAGTGGCTTCAGGACAGAAAAAGTATTCTGCAGAAGAAAAGCTGTGATGTGAACAGGGGTTAACCCATGACATTTCCATCCAAAGCAGAAAGAGTTTGACCAGCTCTGTTAAGGTGAGCACTTCTAGAGGAAAAACAGTAATTCATCCTTGAAAAAAAAATCTCTTACAAGTTAAACAAAGACATAACAAAAATGGAGAGAAACACATAGATATATAAATATGTCTGAAGGCTGTGGCAAGGACTTTTAATTTTTTTTGTATTTGGAAACAAACAACAGAAGAGAAGCAGTTATACTCTGCTTATCTGGCTAATTAACTTACGGTGAGTAATAACAGTGACTTAGCACTGTTCTTTTGAACACCAATCATTATGTTACTTGTAAGTGAAGTGTAGAGAGCAGGACAGCAATGAAACTACAAATATGAGCAACATGGAATTTGTGCATACAACCGACAGGTTGTAATCGGTGGCAGCCAAACAAACACAAAGATATTCTAAAGGAAGTAAGCAGTCCTGAAGGGTAAAGGCATTAATGTTTCATTTCATTCTTTTAAATATTCATAGGCCTCCTAATTACCTAGAAACCTAGAAAATTCTGTATGGACAATGCATTTAGAAAGCTTTTCATGGCACTTCTTTCTATTCTGACTAAAAACTTCAGAGAGAAAAAGTGATCAGAAGTACTCTAAGAAATCTGACTTATCTTTGTCAGTTCAAGAGCTCCCTCACTGACACAGCTTGACAACAGAATATCTAAAAACAAATCATGGTTTGCTTCTCTTTTCTCACAGACACCCTTTGATGAGGAAACCATCATGCTGCTTCTATCACTACTTAAAAGTCTAAGGTACTCAAAGATATTTTCCCTCTCGCAGCACTGTAGGAAGTTTTCCCAGTAGAAGATAGATATTTGTAATATGTTCTCTCCTCGTCTTCTTTCTGCATCTTGTTCAAATTTCCCCCTCTTGCTCTCTCTTTCTTCCCCACCAGTATCACTACCACGTGTACAACCTTCTCACATGAGGGATTTTTTTTTGGCTCTCCATACTAAGTACAAAAATGTAAAACCTGCAGTTCTGGGTTTGTTACCAAAGGAAACAGTTTTACTTAAAATCTTGTTTTTGCCAAAATATTTTCAAAGTATCTGGAGAGGAGTCAAACCACAGTGGCTCTCAGTTGTATTTCCTTTTACTATTTCCCCAGGTACTCTCAGCACAGCACTCAGTAATTGGATAGTCTTTCAGGAAAAAAAGGAGGCTGCCCGAGACAGTTTGTAGGTTTAAGAATTATCCTTCTGGGGCCTGTGGGGATGAATACAGGGCACACAGTTGCCAAACTTGAAATCCTTGCTTGTGTTAGTTGTTTCTGAAGACAGGAATCAAATATGTCCGTTTGTACTAAATACACCGATGAAGTGCAGCCTTTGTAATGCTGTTTCAAATCTGCTTAACTTTTGAAAATTAGGAATCAGAGATTGAAATCATCTGTGATTTTACTTCATTTTGGTATCTGATCCTGCCCCTATTTCAGATCAGCCTTTTCCAGTAATGTAGATATGAATTACTGGACTTGTGCAAAGCATTTGACACTGTCCTGCGTGACATCTTTGTCTCTAAATTGGAGAGACATGGATTTGACAGGTGTACCACCTGGTGGATAAGGAATTGGATGGATGGCTGCACTCAAAGAGCTGTGGTCAACAGCTTGATATCCAAGTGGAGACCAGTGATGAGTGGTGTTCCTCAGGGATTGGTACTGGGACCAGTACTATTTAACAACTTCGTTGACAACATGGATGTTGGGATGGAGTGCACCCTCAGCAAGTTTGCAAGTGACACCAAGCTGTGTGGAGCAGTCAACATGCTGGAAGGAAAGGGTGCCATCCAGATGGACCTGCACAGGCTTGAGAAGTGGGGCTGTGCAAACCTCATGAAGTCCAACAAGGCCAAGCACAGGGTCCTGCATGTGGGCCAGGGTAATTCCCAACACAAATGCAGGCTGGGTGGAGAATGGATTCAGAGCAGCCCTGAGCAGAAGAACTCAGGGGTGTTGGTGGATGAGAAGCTCAACGTGAGTTGGCAATGTACGCTTGCAGCCCAGAAGGCCAACCGTATCCTAGGCTGCATCAAAAGCAGTGTGGCCAGCAGGTCAAGGGAGGTG
>VZSZ01007023.1:36962-47503 GCA_013398815.1 Ibidorhyncha struthersii | reverse complement strand
CTTTAATAATAATAATGATAATAAAATTTGTTGTTTTTATTATTGTTATTATTAGGTCAAAGAAACACACTGAGAATAAAACAGCTGAAACCCAGTTTTCACTTTATGATTAGTGGTTCAAAGGCTCACACAAATGAGTTGTCACTGTAGTTTTACCACCTTTTGTCATTTTTGTCCTTTGGCCATATAGGCTTATAGTCAAGTGAAAAAAAACCTCCCTACTTCTTAATTCTTTGTAAAATACTACGGAGACAGCAATAGTTCTAGGGGGTTTCAGGCTCTCCCGTGTAACATGGTACAGTTGGTGAATAGCTTCTAATTCAGACTTGGCTTGGCCAAGTCTTCGTCAGTATGACCAGGTATACTAGAAGCTGTCTTAATAAAATTCCTGTATCACATACCTTTTAACCACTCATACAATGCAAACACTTACGTCCTAGTTCCGTCAACATGAAATTGTCATTAGTAAGACTTCACTCCTCTCATCTGAATTTTTTTTTTCTAGAAAGCTAGGTTACCCAATACTAATTCACTTAATTTAGGTTTAGTATGGGAAAGTTGAACATAATCCTAAGACTATCAAGAAAAAAAAAATTGCTAATGTGATTTTAATTTGCATAACAAAAGAAAAATGAATGAATGGACTTGTTGAGAAATTGTCATTGGTCATATTTAGATTTCTGCTATAGTAGTGGAGTTTCATGCAGAGGACACAGCCTGTTGCCTATAGTTTCCACTTTCATCTAACAGAAATTCCTGTATTTTCAGTTTTTAAATTAAACTAATTTCTATTCTTATACCAGAGAGAGATAAATTTGTCCCAGGTTCCTGCACCATTTTTTGCACACGCAGCTTGGATTCCAGTCTTTGTTTGAGGTACTTGTTTTGGTGCCCTCTTTGCCAGAGGACATGTGTCTACCATTTTTTCCTACTTCTTCTCTCTCTTCACCCCATCAGCAACATAGGAATTAAGCTGCAGTAAAAGCTTGTTCAGTCTCATAGTGTTTTCCACTGACTGTGAACTCAGAAATTGGACTGTATTCAACTCTTCTATCCATGGTGGAGGAATGCAGTATATTGATTCTTTGGGTGTAAACCTGTTATATTTCCCAGCAACTTCCATTGAGGACAGAATTAGAAAATACCCTTCCAAATGATTCAAGGGTAAGTGTTAGATTGCAAGCCATTGGAGAAAAATATGTTTATGTCTATACTAGGGCACTGAATGTGCTCCAGACTGTCTTGCAGCACTGAGTCTAACTGGCACACAGCACCCTGTGTCGACACCAGTAAAGTCTCCTACCCTGACAGGGGTGCCTGCCAGCACACATCCTATTTGGGAATGGCCACTTCCAGACTGTGAGCAGAAATAGTTTGGGTAAGGGCTCTTCATATCCACCATGCAGCAGAGAGTACAGTTTTATGTTTCTGAAAGAATAAGAGTTCTGTAAAGTGCAGTAGCAAGAAGTCTGATGGTGAGAGAAGACTTGTAAGGGCCAAACTGTGCTGGATACCATCCTGACAATGTACCAGTACAACTAACTAGTGTGGTCTGGCTCTATTTGCTTTACTATTATGGATGTAGCCACTGAATTTTCTGGGCTGACCATTGAAACTTTCCCCTCCAAAGTCATGTCCAAGTGCTCCCGGCTTCTACCACTCTCATCAGTAATGGTATGGCGGCAGCAGCAGCTGTACCTGACCACCCTGAGCTGCATTTGACTCTTCCCACCTTTTGAGGAGCAACTTCTTCACCATGAGTGATCGGGGGATCTTTGGCAAAACCCTCTTAGAAATCCTCCCCACTAGAGGACAAACAGTGTCAACATATCTAACAGCTAAGAAAGACTTGCTTCTTTTGGAAGTCAAAAAAATATATAAAATTTCTGCATTTCCAGCTCAAAGTCCCATCCAGCCTGGCCTTAAACACCTCTAGGGATGGGGCATCCACAGCTTCTCTTGGCAACTTGTTCCAGTGCCTCACCACCCTCACAGTGAAAAATTGCTTCCTAATATCTGATCTAAATCTACCTTCTTCCAGTTTGAAGCCATTCCCCCTTGCCTACTGCTACATGCCCTAGTGAAAAGTCCTTCCCCATCTCTCCTGTAGGCACCCTTTAGGTACTGGAAGGCCACAATAAGGTCTCACTGGAGCCTTCTCTTCTCCAGGCTGAACAACCCCAACACTCTCAGCCTGAGCAAGTTTGTTCCCTGCATTATATGATGTACATTGTTTGTTCCCCATGAAATTGTTCCCTGGCTATTTGTTGTTGCTCATCAGCAGCATGCTGTCTCCAAGGATAAGCAAATAAGGAAGTTGTCTTTTAAATGAAGCTATGTTCTTTCAGTCAAGAGGAAAGACAATTGCTTTTTTCAGACCACTGCCTAGGTGAATAATCAGTAAAATAGTCCTGGCCACAATTTCAGGCCACTTCTCTGTTTCCTTGTCTGAATAGTTAAGAAAAGCAGCTACCCTGACAGTCATGGCATACATTTCAAACACTGCCTGTGACTCACGAAGCTTCAAACATGCTGGCATTTCAGTTGTTGGATGAATTCTACATTATCTGAATAACACATTATTTGTTTGCTGTAATACACTATCCAGCATTATCAGAGTAATATTTTCCTTTATGTCCTGGATTTACTATGGTGTTTGGTTGTTGCATTGACTTTCTTTGGCCCTGTCACAAAAGGAGCTTTGTTTGTCCTACACTTTAAAGTTTACCTGTAAATGAAAGAATTAGGCTATGACCTTTCCGTTTGATGTATGAGAAAATTTTAGTTGTTTGCAAGTTTCTTTTTACATCTTTTTTACTCCAGGTTTTTTTTGAAAGAAAGTGATGGGTTGGGGTGAGCAAAAGAATTCATAAGAAGCTGACAGAAAGGCTGATCCTCCATGTTTTGAAATCTGTTTGTTGTTAAACAATGATTGAAAAATGAATGTTTAATGACAGTTAGAAGACAAAGACTCTGACCTCTTATTCTACAAGGGAAGCCAAGAAGGTTCCCATTCCGTTTCTCTGATCTCCTAAGCTGACTGGCAGCTGTGCTAAAGAAAACAAGAGTTGAAATTCTTTGCATTTCTGAGGGGCACTAGCCTCATTTTTATTTCTTTATATCTCACCTTCAAATCTTAGGTCTCATTTGTATAAAACAAACAAAAAAAGTTTAAATGAAATGAAATAATAATGTGGGTTTCTATTTTGCATATGTAGTGTTCCCTTCTGAGCATCAGACTCCTTGCTACTGTACTTTGGGATTCCTTACAGGACTTTTATCCACACAGAAGCATAAACCAGGATTCTCTGCTACATGGTGGCCACGAAGAGCAACACGTTTCCTTATCCAAACATTTTGCCACAGAGGAGGAAAGTTCAAGTCTTCTTTGCTTAGAAATCTTAACTTTCAGCTGCCTGCTTGTTACTCCCACTGAAATTAATCTGCTTGGGCATTATATGATGTACATTACACAACCTGTAAAACAAGTAAACATTGTCTAATTACACATTTCTTTCCAGAAGCAGAATGGAAAGCTTTCTGTGGGAGTTTTTGGACATTCTGCATTTTAGAAGGAAAACAATTACCTTATTTATATCCCAGAACTACTAAGGATAATTACCTGTTTTACGTCCATAAGACAACCATATTACCTTTTTCACAAAATCAGGATTAACAAAATAAACCATCAATACTTCTCCTCTCTTCAGATGTACTTCAATTCTCTGCAGAAAATTTCTGTAGAAAACCCATACGGATTCTATTCACCGTTTCAATCCCATTTGCTCAGCATGGGGAGAATCTCACCCACCAGAGTTCAGACTCTTTTTTATTACTTAACAAAGGATGTCAGTTATTCGGTAGAAAAGATTTCTATATCTGCAGGATTATTTTTTTTTATGAACTTTCAAATCCTTAAAGAAAAGAAGAAGAAAAAGAAAAAAGCAGAATTAACTAATACAAACAGCTATAACACAAACTGCTCTCCAGGGTTTGGCATTTAATACAGTTTTATAAACTCTTGGCCTGAAACTTGACTTTCTGAAATGCATTCTTCCACTTTTGTGGTAACATCCATTCTTATGGATGACTACTCATAAGGTGTGGGAAAAAAATGATCTATCACTAATCTGATTCTATAACTAAGGTCACTCAATAAGAACAAAGTCATGCTCCCTATATCCTATCAAGCATAGTATTAAAAACACAGGCAACGTTGTTCTTGGTACTAGCGCACAGGGTAAAAATGCTCCATGCGGTAAGATATCCCAAAATCTTTCACTTTTTTTTGCCAATGTCCTCATTAACTTCTCTGTTCTTGCTTTCTGGAATAGAGTCATGACAGAAATAAAACTATTAAAACTTTTAAAACTATGTCGCATATATTTGTTTCATTGTATTCTTATGCAAACCAGTCATTTCCATAGAGCTTTTTAACAATCCACATACAAAAAACAATAGCAACAAGGTAAAATAAAGTATATCAGTCACAGAAATAACTTTCAGATAATTTTAGCTATTAATATTTTTCCCAAAAGAGGATTTTTTGTTTGTTTCCATGTATACATGAATTGTCCACAAATATATCTCTGATTTAAGTAATTTTTGTGCAATGTGAAGGTAAATCCAATATCATATCTTATCTACACTCACAAAACAGTTCATTTAAATATGGCTCAGAAAATAAATCTGAAACATGGCCCTGATTCAGCAGAGCACTAGCTAAACACATGTAAGTTTATCAGGTCTTTTATCCTTGTTACTTACATTGGTACCTTTTTGCAGCTAATGTGATTTCTTAGTTACATGTGATTGCAAATGCTGGTCTATAAATTTTTAAATATGGCTAATGATAATGACCCCACCACACTGGTTTGAACAACCCAGTGTTTAGGCTCTACCTATTTTTAGGACAGCAGTACAGATCCTGGGCTGAGTACAAAAGGACATAGTCTAGCCCTGCTTTATTCATGGAATCCCATTGGATTCAGAAAATTGCACAGGGATATCTGTTACTTCCTCCTTTTAAGTTTGGTTCAATACCTTTAAAAATGAGGCTGTCATGTATTTCAGTGGCAACTGGGTCAGGACAAATTTTTGTTTAATAGATTTAAACCATAAGTACATCATCCTAACATGAGCCTTAGCTGACTTGCAGTTTTACTTCTTTGCAATTAGTCTAATGAATACCTGACCAAAACATTTTTATGGCTCTGAATCATCTCTTCTCCCTATTTAAAAATGGAAGGAGCATCAAACGATCAGCTCTTCAGCAAGATGCTTTCTAAAATGACAGTACATTTCTTGTTGCTCTACTGATTTCTCTGTTTTCCTGAATGTTGCACTAAATGTGTTTAAACCGAACTGTATTGTTTACTAGGGTTAGTCAGGCAATTAAAAAAAGCCCATGCAATGAAACAACTGCTTGTACACAGACACTTATTTTGTGGGGCTGGAGTCTGACAGAGAGGAAGAAGTGCCAAACTCTTTCATGAAAAACCTGTTGCACTGAACTGAACTGTTTGTTGGAGGTTGCATACGAAGCTCCTGTTGGCTTTAGTGGGAGCAGTACCCCCACTGACACCTAGTCATGGTACAATCATCACTGACAAATCCAGTTCGTACACTTCTGCTGAGGTTGTCTTTCAGGCTTTATGACGACAAGAAGTCCAAAAGGAGTTAATGTTAATATGACACTATTCAAAATGCCAGGATGAAAAGGGTCGCTGTGTTTTGGTTGTAAAAAGACTAACCATTTGCAAAAGAAAAAAAAAAGATTTTATTTTTAAAAGACCAACCCCTTAAGGACTAATTTTTTAAAAATTAAAATGGATGTTATGGAATCTAGCAGCAACAGCAACAAAAGACTCCGAGATCAACCCCAAACACCACTGTAAAAATATATATATAGAACAATTTTATAGAGACACAAAAAGTGAAATGAACTTGGATTTGAATTTTGTTCCAAGGAGCCAAATAGTAAAATCAAAAGGCTATTTTTTTACAATGGAGACATAGCAATGTTAACAATGGCAGCTCTGCTTCAAAGTTCTAATGAAAGCCTTAAATGCTTGTAAAATTTTAATAACTACTAAGGCCATTTGTTCACTACTGGAAAAAATAATTTCATTTCCATGTTTTCTCCTCAAATCATTTAGGCTGTGCTATACTTGAAGTGCTGACCACAGTAAGAACCCCAGACATATAAAAGAGCCTGAGCAGTTATGCTACCTGCCAAAGATAACTGTTAGTTTAAGAAGTAGTATGGTGAAAGCACGTCACACCACTCATTGGGATCAGATAAATGCACACCATTTAAAGAGAGAGAGAATCCAACCATAACTTAACTAAAATTTTGAGAAGCTGGTATGAGTCTCCCATCTTTTTTCTCTCTGATTGAAAACGCAAAGATAAGTACTACTTCTCCCTCCACCCTCAGTCCTACTAATTAGGACTGAAACAAAACCAAACTGATGTTTTCCTGCTAGGAGAGCAAATAACAGACCAGTATATAGAGTGAGCGGTACCTGAAGTTGCTTTACACACTGGGAATTCTGCTTCAGTTACAATTGCTCTGAGGCTTCAAAGCGATTATCCCCCTGGTACCGAAGTAAAGGGGGGTTATGCTTAAACATCATAGCAAGCATAAGACCTATCTGTAGCCTAAGAGTTTTCTTCTTAGTCATTCGAAGAAAGTATCACTGTCTTCAGTGAAGTGGTTATGTGAGGAAGGATTACAAATCAGGCAAGGACCTGTGTTCCAAAAGGTATTCTCTTTCTGTCTCTGAAGATAACGGGAATGAGTCTGATGCATGCACCACAGGTAAATCAGTTGCTTTAAGTCCATATATTCTTTTCTCTTTCAGTGTGAAACTCCTTTACTCTCTGGCTCAGCTGGTTGAAAAACAACTGAATTGGCTCTTTTTGAAGACGCATCGCATTTTCTAGAGACCACCCTTCTGCTGATGAGAAGCAGCTCTTAACACAGTTTCTTCTCTGTCATTCTGCCATGCTGTGCATTTGTGTATTCAGTGTCTCTTGCTCTTAGACATTGGAAATCATATAGCCAGTAAACTGAGGCCATCTGCCCCATCCAATAATCATGCATACATGGGGAAATACAGGATCTCCCACAACTTGCAACTCTAGTGCCAGGACTGACAAAGGCAGTACAGAGCTAATGACAGGGTTTGTATGCAAGGAAAAGTGAAGGGCAAAAACTGAGGGAGATTCTTTTTGAGGAAAAGAGGAGAGGTGGGACATTACCAGAAAGGCCTATCAGTATATTCAGAGAGAGAGACAGTATGAAGAACTGGGATTAGCCCTGAAGTGTACTGTTGTGTAAAGGTGAGAGGAAATAAGCTTATGTAAACAGACAAATCAGAGTCATGGTTATTACAGCCCTTTCAGGAGGAAAAGTATTTGCAGATATTTAGGAAAAAAAAAAAAAAGAGGAGCACAATTTGGGAATCTGTAGAAGTATGTGATAGGAAGGCAGATTTTGCTAACTTGAGAGAAGACACTGAAAAAGACCAGAGTCCCTTGCAGCAATAGATGCAGGATCGTCAGTGCAACAAGCCTTAGGAAATCTAAAACATCCTCATATCTTATCTACTAACTCTTCATTTTGAGCAGTGGTGAGAGATACTTTACACATGATTTAGTTTTTCTGTACTGGATCCAAATATGCCATCATTTCCCTTTAATATAGATTTATAGGTGTTTATCACTTCACTTAAACTTTTTATATGCTGGGATCCTTTTGTGGTCAAAGAATTCAGGGTCCACTAGTCATTAACATACTCTTTTCTAAGCAGAGTTTAGATCATTTTGCCAGCAAACATAGAATAGCAAAATATATTGCAATGATATTTCCCAGCTTTGGACTTCAGCCTAAATTCTGGGCTAAAACAAGAGATTTTCCCCAGTCATTCACTCCCTTTCTATTTCTGTAGCCGTTGCTAATGTCATTGTCCGCTACAGGACACATGCATGAGCCAGAGTAGCTATTAATTTCAGCATTTGTCGAATGGCATCCTCCTCCTGAAATCCCAAACTAAGAGCAAGATGCTGCTTATAAACAAAAGAGAAAGCACAAGCAAGTTACCACTGAGAAAGCATTGCAATATAGGAGGAACTGAGAGCAGAAGACAGAGGCTGAAGGAGAAGGGTATGAATGATTGTAGCTGGAAGCTGCATTTTTACCAATGGCCAGTTCCCTCAGTTCAAAACACACCACAGCTGGACGATCCACTCCAGGACATGGAATATATATTGAGATTTGGCTTGGAAATTTTGTGACCTTCCTGGGGAAATGGTCTCCATAAGGTTACAAATATCTCAGAGCAAGCAATTAAATCCCCAATATTGTGTTGACACAAATGTGTTCATCTGGTTTGTACTTAATAATGCTCAGCTGCGGTAGTCATGAGTACAATAGAGAGGTGTGCAATAAATGGAGTTGTGGCTGTTGAGCCTTCACTACAATTTTGGGTTGTTTTTTTCAAGCTTTGTATGTGAGCTTTGCCTATAAAGGTGGATGAAATGCTGGTTCCAGTTGTAGTTATCTGTACTCCTGTTTTCTTTTTACAGAGCTCTGTTGCCCTTGACAGCCTCTTGCTTGAATGAAACCAGAACACAGTGCGAAACATGGATAAACTATCTATTTCTGAACTGTCCGAGGTCATCAAACAAACCCCCAAAAATGTCTCACAGAATTTCCATCTGGAAGCATGAATTGGCTGAGCTGGATGCACAAACCCTGTCAAGCCTTCCCTTAAGTCTCGCCAGGATATTAACTTTGAAATAAAGCCTAGTTTTCCTGAGTTCTGTTTTGAAGATTTCTGTTCTATTCAGAACGTCTGTCTTGCCATTATTTTTAAGAAAGAGGTAAAAGCCAAAGAGTGGAATTTGGAAATATATGTGTCATCAGCTCAATTATATTGTTGCCTAGAATTGAGCCATGTTGGCACATAAAACTAATTTACGGCTATAATTACATGCATAATACCTTTGCCTGACCCCTCTATTAGCTACGGCCACTAGAAGTACATTTGTCCCATGTAAACTCAGCTACCAGTGATGCTCTGTAAACCCCATTTCTGCATCCTGCTTTACTATAACACAGAAGAAAGAGATTTGGAGGGTCATGAGGAACATTTCAGAGAACTCTCCTTGTAGTAAGGGTTTCGAAAACCTCATACCAAGTTTCTACCTTCAGGGTCACATTCCTGCCATATAAAAATTTTACCACCAGGTTGTGAACCACTAGAAATTAAGGAATTCACTCAGACCCAACATCAACAGTGCACAACCCTCACAGCCAGTACTATCATACAGCAGGAATCACCAAATGGCTTGATCCAATGCCCACCTAAGTGAATAGGAAACTTTCTGTGGGTTTGAGGGAGAGCTGGTTGGGAAAAGGGAGACAGGTCCAACAGTGATTTAGATATTAAGGTGGCTAGGTAAATTTTCAAACTTCAAGTCATAAGACTTCTTGTTTTTGTGCAGAGGACATGTGGTTTAGTGACTAAACAGCATTATTTCTTTTATTCCTAACAGCATACACACACAAGCAAAACATGTCACAACATTTATGCTAAAACCTTGAGATGCATACACTAGCCAGTTCTTTTTAGAATTCTTTTATTTCTGATCAGTTTTCCACTGTTCTTTGAGAAATGAGGTCTTACATGGCTCATATTTTGCACTATGATTCATCACTTTGAAACATCTATCATGTCTGGATTGTTGAAAAGCATGGTGTTTAAAAGAAAAAAGTTTTGCCCAAAAATTTCAGACTGGGTGTTCTCTGCCCACATATTCATGGATACATTTCTTTATACACAGTGCTAAAAAAATATTCAACCAACCCTTCAGGCAACCAAGTTCATCTCAGTTAGTGGAAATGAAGCAACATACTCCTGACCTAGCTTTTGTTCATTGTGAGGATATCATGTATCAGCTGAATTCAGACTAAAATACCAACTGGAAAAAGATATGACAAGGCATAATCAAAGTTAGTAAGAAACAAAGCATATCTGACTGATTTTTGATATGAAAGGCAAAAACATGACAGGAAAGCACTCACCATAAAAAGCGTTAGTGATTGGTGAGCAGGGATGAATAACAGGGACTAAATACTTATAGGATTGTCAAGAGTTTGTCATGAGGTGCCATCACCTTCCTAGCAGCCTTGGCTCCAGCACAGCAGCAATGAAGAGTCTGAATTGTCTGTGCTCCCTTGTTTTCCAGCTGCTTCTACAGGCCCCCAGGCTTTTTCTGTAAGCAGTCAAATACCTATATTAGCAGCTGGAAACAAGGAGAGCCAAAGTTGTTCTATGTACAGAATCACAGAATCACAGAATCGTCAGGGTTGGAAGGGACCTCTGGAGATCATCTAGTCCAACCCCCCCGCCAGAGCAGGGTCACCTACAACAGGTTGCACAGGACAGCGGCCAGGCGGGTTTTGAATGTCTCCAGAGTGGGAGACTCCACAACCTCTCTGGGCAGCCTGTTCCAGTGCTCCACCACCCTCA
>VZSZ01007023.1:18006-29569 GCA_013398815.1 Ibidorhyncha struthersii | reverse complement strand
ATTATGTCCAGAGGTGAAGCAAATGAATTAATTAATTTGCAATGGTTCTCCAGGGTTCCTCTGAATTCCTTCAGTTCTCTATTCTACTGATATGGTAAGGGCATTCAATTCTGTTCAAGTCAGTGGGCAAGGAAGGTATTCAGGGCTTGATCTTGCAAAAGCTAAGTTATAAAAGTATGCATGTTTTTGGAATCCCAAGAATGTGCAAAGATTTAGAATTTATACTTCTAGGATTACATTTTTCAACTCAATTAAATCCAACTGTGCCAGATGCAGTAGCTGAAATTATAGATTTGGAACAGTTATTTTGAGGATGTTCCAAAGTATATGTAAATCAAGCACCATGATTATTTTTAAATGAACCAAGAAGCACTTTGTTTTGTTTAACAAAAGTTTTCTAATACTCCGAATTCTTCTATGTTTGCATGTGTATTTAGCTAGGGTCTGGATTACATCTACATTGTACAATAAAGCACCCAGGAAGGGGCAAAAGTGTGGAGAGATTGTGAAGCATCACTGCAGTTTCCCAGCCATGGGATAGGTGAAGAAGGCAGTATGAATTGTACAGCATGTTCAGATGTGTAGTTGAAACTCATCCAGACTATCCAAACCTCTGGAGACTTGAGGCTGAAAATATCTTTTGAACAACTCTCCTTCTGCAAGATCTGTCATGCTTCACCAGGCTCAGTGAAACTCAGTGCTCTGGTACCCAAACAGAGCACACTAATCCACTAATCCCATGAGTCAGAAGGCCAAAATAAGAGTGGATGTGTTAATATTATTTTGATGCTTACAATTTTTGACAAAACTGGGTTATCCTATCACTGTGGCAACCACTCCCCTGACAAAAACAGAAGTTATGCTCTGTCACTAAGGTAATTTCATTCAAAAGATAAGCTCTGTTCAGAGCTTTCAGCAAGACTGTGTATGTCTTGGAGACACAACATGGCACTATCTATATTATCCCCAGCTTTATAAGAGCAGAGAAAGTGTTGAAAAATGCCAGAAGGCATTTTAAACAAACCGCAACCCTCTCTATCAGCCTAAGTGGTATTTTCATTGCAGTTCAGGGTAGGAGATGGCTCACTGCAAAGTGGAGTCGTGAGCAAATTCCTCACTTGAGTTTGCCAAAATTTTGCACTCCCCTTCGAGCAGTAAAATACAAAATTCCAATGGTAAGTGAATTAGTCAGGTACAAAAGATGACCCTGCCAACAACTCAATCCTTCTTTGTCATTGTGGGAGAAAGAGCAAGGGTGGAAAGTCAAGTAGAAACAATACCACTAGACTTTGCAAGAGCCTGCTCACTGAACTGATCACTTGAACATGGATGGACACGAGACGAGAACTCCTAAGAGTTCCCCAAGGAAACTAAGGATTTACTATGACATCATTAATTTCCTGCAGCACAATTTTAATTTCCAGCTAATAATCCTATGAAATGGGTCTTTACAGCTGACAGAACCTGTTGTCAGAATGATATGCCTGTCACCATGTATCTTTCTTTGTCCCAGATCCAAAAGACTGAAGGTACCATATCTCCCCATGCCTTCTTCACAGCTTTCTTTCAGTACACACCCCTGATAACACTGAAAAACAAAACAAAACGAAACAAAACACACCCACAAAAATCAGCCAGGGAGGGAGAAGCAAATTTCCTCCCTTCCTAAAGGCGATGTTATTACTACGGTGGTCATGGAGATGGAGACCCTAGGAGCACATGTAGCACCAAATGCTAATATTTTTAACTAGGGAGAAAACAAACAAACAAAATAAAGTGCAGCTGCCATCCAGCTGCTTTAAAGAACTGCCCAAAATTTGCACAAATGAGAATGCTTTGAAGGAAAAACTTCCTTATGAATTTATTTAGCTTTTACAGAGAGTGCCTCTGCTCTTCTTTTGCCATACTCTCTGAGGTAGGTCATGGTGGAAAAGGTAAATGATGATTCTACCATGTCATGAGCTTTTCCATCAGTTCTGGGATGGGGCAGACCTAGTTCCTAAAACTCTTCCCCTTCTTTACAGGATACTGTATCCAACTACTCCTTTAATCAAAGCTCTAGGCAGCCTAGTTGTTCCCAAATAGAAAGAACCTGTTACAAGTTAACAGATAAGATTGTCCACCAGAGTTGTAGAAACTGAGAAGACACAGGGCAAAGACTGACTGCTCTGGTCACAGCTGCAACTTGCAAAAAAAGTATTTCACAGAATCACAGAATCATTGAGGTTGGAAGGAAAGTCTCAAAATCATCAGTGTCACAGAGCTCACATCCTAGAAAACTTAACAAAAGCACTTACAGAGTCACAATTCCAGAAGATCCCTTATAGTCACACATTAAACACAGAAATGTGCAGGTAGAAGTTTTCACAGGGGCTAGCTAAAAGTACAGTTCTTCAAAAAGACATTATATATTACAGGAAAGAGCTGACTCTGCCAACTCCACCCAGTAAGTCATGCCTCTTTCCTTAGAGACTCACATGAAGCAGAAGGTCCATGAAGTATTCAAGATTTAAGATCGATACCTGCAGCTACAATAATCACAGAATCATAGAATAGTTTGGGTTGGGAGGGACCTTTAAAGGTCATCTAGTCCACCCTCCCCCGCAATGAAGAGGGACATCTTCAGCTATACCAGGTTGCTCAGAGTCCCCTGCAACCTGACCTTGAATGTTTCCAGGGATGGGCAATCTACCACCCCTCTGGGCAACTTCTGCCAGTGTTTCACCACCCCCATCATAAAATATTTTTTCCTTATACCTAGTCTGAATCTACCCTCTTTTAGTTTAAAACTATTACCCCTTGTCCCATTGCAACAGGTCCTACAGAAAAGTTTTTCCCCATCTTTCTTATAAGACGCCTTTAAGTATTGAAAGGACACAATAAGGTCTCCCCGAAGCCTTTTCTTCTCCAGGCTGAATAAACCCAACTGTCAGCCTGTCCTCCTAGCAGAGGTGCTCCAGCCTTTTGATCATTTTTGTGGCTCTCCTCTGGACCTGCTCCATGTCTTCCCTGTGCTGAGGGCTCCATAGCTGGACGCAGTACTCTGGGTGGGCTGTCACCAGAGCAGAGTAGGGGAACAGAATCACCCCCCTTGATCTGCTGGCCACGCTTCTTTTGATGCAGCCCAGGATGCCATTGGCTTTCTGGGCTGCAAGCACATATTGCTGGCTCTTGTATAGCTTTTCATCCAGCAGTACCCCCAAGTCCTTCTTGGCAGGGCTGCTCTCAATCCCTTCATCCCTCGGCCAGTATTGATTTCGGGGGTTGTCCCGACCCAGGTGCAGGGCCCTGCACTTGGCCTTGTTGAATCGCATGAGGTTCACATGGACCCAATTCTCAAGCCTGTCCAGGTCCCTTTGGATGGCCTTCCATCCCTCCAGCATGTCAACCACACCACTCAGCTTGGTGTCATCCACAAACTTGCTGAGGGTGCACTTGATCCCAGTGTCTATGTTATTGATAAAGATCTTAAGCAGAACTGGTCCAAATACAGACCCCTGTCAGATGACACTCATCACAGATCTCCATCTGCACATTGAGCTATTGACCACTACAGTCTGGATGCAGTCCTCCAACCTGTTGTCCTCATCCACTGGACAGTCCATCCATCACATCCATATCTCCCAAATTTAGAGAGAAAGCTATACAAGGAAGCTATACATTGTTCCTACATGGCAGTTTTTTGCATAAACCAGCATAAACTAGCATTTCTGAGATTGATAGAGCTCAACCCAAACCAAAAATACCATCTGTGGAACAGTGCTGAACAGCAATATCCTCACAATGATCTGCATCCAGCACACACTCATTCCAGTGCAGGGGCAGAAGTTCTTGATCTGTAGCAGCTCTTGAGTTACAGCAGTACTGGCAGTTAGCAATGGGGTGGACTCAAAGGCTTGTTGGCTCATGTACTGATTTTGGCAACCAAATAGAGATGGACCTTGGACCTCACCTCTGGACCTTGTAGTTGGTGTCTAGGACCCTCATTCTCATGCGGTGGCCTTCCAGGTTCATGCCCATCACAGAAAAGAGAAAGGGGAGGCTGCTTGCTCTGGAACCAGTTTCATCCCCAGTTTGCTTTACTATTAGGGAAGCTGATGCATCTGGTGCACAAAACGACAAAACTAAATAACTCTTCTGGATGACTGATAAACCTCTGAATTGGTTGTGTCTATTTTCTTTTGCAGCTGACTACAGAAAGCAGTGAAATATCAAGTCCCCGGTCCAGTGGTGGGAGCACGTAACACTTGAGACATTCCCTCATAATGGAGACAAAAATATATAAAGTCAAATTCTTACTGAATTTAATGGGAATTTTGCTATCAGTGGGATGGTGGGATTCAGAACTAAGTTCACTAGTATTTCAGGAGTAAGCAAGAAAACTGAGACAAAATGTCTATTTTTCGTTGGAGCTTGAAATATGCAAAGACATATGTTTTACCTCAAACCAGGACAAACTTTATTCAGATGCCTGAGAGACTACATTTCTGATATCAAGTGGCATTCTGAATGACCATAAAAACGTTCCTTTGATCCAGTAATATGCACTCATGGCATCTTTATGAACCAGAGGTTGTCACATCTATATCAGAATATGGATTCTGTGCCTAAAACTTAGTTGGAATATTTTGTAGTCACCTCACTGGTAGCGTGTGGGTCTAAATCTCCATAGCCAGTTAAGTGCAAAGGTAAAGAAAACATCAAAAGTAGTCTGAGAAACACAGCAATTCACTATTGTATTTTATCACTGGATCATATTTTACTTAAATGTGCGTAAAATCTTTCCAGTTCTGAAGTTTAAAAAAGTACTGCAGGTATCCCAGTATGTTGTTTGGTGGGTTTTTTTCCTAATAAGCTTATATAAGTGCCACTTTCTAATCCTGCAGCAATTTACCCACTGACCTCTCTCCATGTTTTCTTCCAGGGCTGCCTGGAATGCCCTTGAGAGAAACACTTCTCTCTCTGCAAAATTTACCTGTGCTCTGAAGACCGAAAAAAGCACAGCTGCATGGTCTGCACTTATTTATATGTATTGTCACAGGAAGAAGAGAAGATTTAAGTTCTTTATGGATCACTACAGAAGGAGACAGCTTTATGTAACTCATGTATCCAGTTTTAATGATAGCTGACTACTGGTTAGTCTTATTCTCTCATTTTCTTCTTCTTTCCTAATGGTAGCTATATTCTGTCCTGTGCCATGCCTCTATTCAGCTAGATTAATTTCAGTTGTGCTGAATGTGATAAAAAGGAAATTGCTGTGATCCTAACAAAGTCACCTTCTGACTCTCTTTGTTAAAGTGAGCTGTGAGCTGAGTTTAACATTCATCTTGACTTTCGGTGTCACTATATTTTAAATATCTTGCAGTACAGATCTAGCCTTTATACCACCTTACACATTATCAGAGAGTAGCAACAACTGGGGAAAAGAACCATGTCTTCTTGACACAAGGGTGTACCCCAGGCAATTTCACACAAGGAAGAGCTAGTCATGTTTCATGTCAAGACAATGTAAAACTCATCTGACATACTGTGTGCCATTCTCATCCCTCACATCTGATACAGATGAACTGAAGCCAGAGGAGCTAACAGGAGGATCCAAAAAGAAACATGGGGAATGGAAGTTTTGTTTTGCTAAGTCTGAAAAGACGTAGTATTGCTCTCTGCAAACACATGGATGGACAGACATTGGTGGAGGAGAAAAGGTATTTAAACTGAAAGATAACTTTTGCAGTATTTATACTATGACAACCCAAAAGAACCAGCTGGTAAGAACCAGTAGTGAATTACTAAATCTAAACATTTCTTTTTTAAAAGAGCTTTTGGAGGAGCCTTTCAGAAGAAAGAACCAGGCAAAAATGTGATTGATTTCCAGATAGGGTTTGATTACATGCTGTTCTCTGCCTTTTCCTACTATAGCTAGGGAAATAAACTTCATGGTCCCCTCCTGCAGTGTCTTCCTACACAGCATAGTCATGATTCACCCAACTAGAAACTTGGAATAGATTTAATATTTTCAGGTGGGTTCAAATATTGATTTGATATTACAAATTGGAACTCGGAAAAAAATTCTTTCTATATTTTAATTCACAGTATTTCTCTGTTATTTTAAATATCAGAAGATATTCCTTCTTTTGCGTTTACCATGATCATTCTCACCTCTCTATGTATGTTAATGATACACAGGAAATTATATACAGGGTTCTCTATCTTTGTATAAAGCCAAATAAAAAGTATAGGAAGGGATCAGGAGACTATTCAGACAAGTCCAGCAACGTGACAAGTCTTCTTTAAAGACCATTTCCATCTGCCAAGGTGGACACTTCAATCCCATAAACTCATGTGAAACTCTTCAACTCAGGTTGGCTCTCTGGCCCACACTAGTCTCTCCATTGACATTCCAAGACTTAGTTTTTAAAATGAGTACTTCACATCTATCTACCAGGGAAAATACAGATCCTAGCAGAAGCTTGTACCTACCTCTGTGTGTTTTATTCTCACAAACATTATGCTGGCAGTTCCCAGTAGTACAATGCTTGTATAACAAAGTTCTCCCGAGCGAGCGTATTTTGGCAATGACTAGTTCACCTGTGACCAATAGACACAGGTATTACACAAATTGCCTAGTGCCGTTGTTGTGTAACTGAGAGCTTGTGTCCTGTTGCAACCTGAGTTGTGACAGTGGAATCAAGGCAAAAATGAGACCCTGAAAATTAGTTTTGCTTTAGTGCTTTTCTTCAGTAGATGTAGTTTTCAAAATCATGTCCCTTGATTGCTTAGAATAGTCTTCTAGTTGCAGATATTAGACTTGAGAAGAAAATACAATCAGGTACTCTGATGTTTCTGTAGCAA
Organism: Ibidorhyncha struthersii; assembly: GCA_013398815.1. Lineage (NCBI taxonomy): Eukaryota > Metazoa > Chordata > Aves > Charadriiformes > Charadriidae > Ibidorhyncha > Ibidorhyncha struthersii. The sequence continues at coordinate 22,720 of VZSZ01007023.1, read as the reverse complement.
AAACCACAAAACTTCACTTACTAATTCCTGCCATAAGACTTTAATTTGTGATAGAGCTAAAGTATTTGTTCCAGGGAGAACTTCTATCTCAGTTTCAGGAGTCACTAATTCTGAATATCACAGTTAGTTGCCCTCACAGTGAAAATAAGACCCAATCACTGCATCTTGCCATGCCCATGTTAGTGTTTACTTTGTGAAGACTTGCTTTTCTTCTGAAATTCCTTTGAGAGCTCTTCTGTTTGCAAAGAGCTGTAGAGCAGTAACTTCATTTCTTTCACATAACACCACTCACATTTTTCTATTTTACTGATAAGGACTGGAAGGAAAGTAAATTAGAATAAAATAACTTAGAAAATACTCTTCATTTGGGAAGAGATGGACAAGATGACAGTTTGTTTTGGTTTTTTACCCGTGTGGATTTCATTACCTCTTTGTATTTGCGTCTAAAACTAGATGGAACTTTCCCTCACAGCTTTGGTGAGTTACTGATTATATTACAGTATCTCAGAGTCTTTGGTCATTTCCCAGAAATCTAGCAGTTGGAGGAGATGAAATAGGGTAAATTAGCATGGCTTCTGCATGGCACGATGTGGATGAACAGTCCAGTGGAGCAATGAGGAAGCAGAGATTCACAACTACTGGCAAGCTAACTGTAAAGGACACTCGAATACTTCTACACACCAGTATCTTAAAATATAGTCCTGTGTCGTATGATTTTTCTCATATCATTAGGCATGACCGAGCCATTTAGAGGAAAATGCACATGTGCAATTGTGAGAAAAAAAAAAAATATTTAATACATAGAAAACTTACTTCCAAGAAAAAGAAACAATGGCAGGACCAGCTAAGCATGCGCAAAAATGTTCACAGGACAAGCTGTGAAGTTATGCAAAGACATCCCTCCGGGGCAGTTCAAATAAGAGATCCCTTTTGGGAACCTCTACACTAGCATTCTGGAATCTGCCAGATCCATGGGCTACAGTAACTAGACTTTCACAGTGAAAATACCGGATACATCAAGAAAAAAGGAATCCTATCCCCTTTCCCAGAAAGCCTCCCCTAGTTTATTGAGATTATTGGATATATTTTATAATGGTTAAAAAGAAAAAGCTCAGACCTCCGTGGAGTCTATTAGTTCCCTGCAGCACAAAACGTAGGCTTTATTTTACCAAACTGAGATCACCGATATCAGGTATGACAAGCCAGGTGGAACTCATTTGCAGAAATAAGATTCAAAAGTGGGCTTTAGTCTGGAAGAAGGTAGAGTTCCCAATGGGAACATCTGCAACCTGGTTCTTTTTGCACATAAGAAAAATTAACTCAGCTATGAGCAAATCCATTACCAGTTGTCAACTCTGAGGAAGAGAAAAAAATATCTTCCTCTCCAGACCCTTCCTCTAGAGATCCAAGAAGAGCATACAGGAAATGCACAGAAACACCAACACACCTCATCAACACTATTCCCTCAAACCTCAGCTATCATGTGACCGTGAATGATTTCAAAGCACTTCAAAGGTTTTTATACAGATTACTGACATAGGGGTTATGTATAGGTTAGGCAACCCTGAGAAAGGTGCCACAAATTAATTAATGCTTTATTTGCTCCTGCTCCTGCCTGGACTGTTACTCTGTTAAAACAATGGACAGCTCGACCCATAGAAATCACCTAAGGACACCCTTGGCCGCTATTTTATGAATTTACCCAAGTCAGGAGCAGAAAGTAGTAAGGCTTTCTTCTGTTATACTGGGCTGCACAGGGGAACTTAAGGTGGCTTGGCTTGGATGATCACACAGGCCACGTTCACATCACCAGCTGACAAAGCCAAAACAACCTGGTATGGCATGTACAAGGACTGCAAGATGCAAGATGTGTGCTGACAAATCCAGAAAGACAAGTCTTTTCTGCGCCTTTCCCCAAACTGCACAAATGAGGAGGCCTAGCACTGCTTTTGCCTGTGGCTAAGATGACCTGGTTTAATTGAGTGAAAGAAATGCTGCTCACACCAGCCAGGCTGCCAGCAGTGTATTCAGTCCTTTGGTTGCCATGAATGTCAAACTCGGCGAAAATATTTGATGAAAAATCGTTAACTCTGAAGAGTGAGGGAGAATACCTAACACAGTCACTGTTGAACAAAGGTAGAGTCTACTAATTGGGAAAAATTTGCACGTATAGACTCTCAACAAGAGCAAGCAGTTGAAGTGATGCAGTGAAGTATGCACATGCAAGCCAATTCAACAAATTCTTCAGAATAATACATTCACATACCAAATAAAACAGTCTTTTCCAGCATAGTCATCTTATATGAGACAAACTGACCTTTTGGGCACTTTCGTCATCACAAGAGGGAGGAAAAATGTGCAGGATTGATTTCATTTTAAATAATGGCAAGATTACATAATTATTTAATTTTATTATTTCTGCATTAAAAGGATGGTTTTCAATAATGAGTGAATGTTATGCTTTGCCTTCATGCCCATATTGTTGCTTTCCAATGAGGTCTACAAACTGTAATATCTGGGAGTACTACAGGACTTCACTTGGAAAATCTTAACACTGTATTAAGGAATGTTCTGTATTTGCAAAGGACAAAGATGGGTTACAGTGATAACCAGTGGATTCAATTCCCATAATTACAAATCCACAGTTAATGATGGGCCAAAGATATTCTGCAATATGTTGCAGATAAGGAAAGTCTTGGCTTTGATGTAATTCTAGGTAAAGCAAACTGGAGAGGAAAGGGTTTTCTATGAAAATCTCCCTGCCTCCAGCTTCTTGGAAACTTAGCACAAAATGCCTTCTGATCTTATGGGCAGTGAAGCAGGGCTTGCAGAATAGAGTTAACGATACATCAAGGAAGGCTTGAAGACTCTCCATGACAATAAAGTGGTCCTAGTTATTATTGGCCACATGGCTGTGTGAAAAGTCATTGACTAGCACTTCACTGACAGCAAAGAAATGGAAGGTTAAGTTTCCCCTGTTAGAAGAAAAAATTACAGTTAACAGAAACTTTACAAAAATTGTTTTTTTTTTTTTTAAAGAAGAAAATAAGGAAGAGGGAGTTCCTCCTGTTATTTATATGAGGAAATCTACTGAGCTTTTCCTGGAAGACCATGGATGGCTGGAGAACAGGTGGGATTATCATCACAGTAGCATGTAAGTAAAACCCAATTAATAGAATGGGGAAGTGGTTTATTATTTGGACTGTTTAATGCTTTGAGTTATTTTTGTTAACACCTACTTAATTCAAACAGTGAGAGACACCTGGGAGAAATATCAAATCCATTTTGAATTTCAATGGAGGACTGAGGAAGCTCGTAATCCACATATAGGACTTCCGAAGGGCCTCTTAGGGAAAACAGGAGAGATCAGATTTAATATAGCTGATACTTTTAAAAGGAAAAGCATCCATGACTATAACACCCTAAAGAAGTATAAAAGACCCCACAGCTTCTTATTCTCTTTTTCAGTACTTTGGCAGGAGGAGCCACTGTCTCACAGGATAAGGACAAAGCAGACTGCTACACCACCACACCTACACACCAACAACTTCAGTACTTCATTTTTCCACAACAAGACTGTTGGAAGAGCTCACCTTAACTAATGCAGTAGCTGGAGGCTGTCAACGGGTTTCCCCTAGTAGTTTCTAAACATGGCATGAGCATTTTGGTTGTAGGTTCAGAGTCACACAGTAGACAGTCATTTCTGCAAGGTCAGGGTCAGGAGATGCCTGAGAATGGAGCAGAAAGAGGGAAGAAAAGGGTACTGAAAAGATAGTTAAAAATTCACAGTTGGCATTGGAGGGGAAAAATCTTTTAATAGGGTAATGCTAAACTAAGTTGGCAAAAATAGATACAAAATAGACAACAGTTTAAATAACACAATGGAAATACTTGGCAATACTAAAAAACACTAGGCTAAGGGTTAAATCCATAAAAAAGTGGAACCAATGTAACTAAAACAGCATTCAACATGTACACTAACAAATACCACTTCATAAACACATTCTCTCTCGACGGCAGAGTTTCAGATAGGAGACTAAATCAAGTCTCATATCGAGTTTAATTTTTAAGTCTCAACACAAAAATAGGCACAGGTTAGAAACCAAAACCTGAAGTGTGTCTATATGTGGGGCTGATACTGAAAATTAAGTAGGAGGTATTGAAGAGACATGTACTTGTGATGAACCACTTGGTGGATAGGGAATTGGCTGGGTGGTCACACTCAAAGAATTGCGGACAATAGCTCGATGTCGAAGTAGCAAGCAGTGACAAGTGGTGTTCTTCAGGGATCGGTACTGGGACTGGTGGTTTTTAGTATCTTTGTTGGCAACATAGACAGAGGGATTGAGTGCACCCTCAGCAAGTTTGCTGACGACACCAAACTGTGTGGAGCGGTTGACACGCTGGAGGGAAGGGATGCCATCCCGAGGGACCTGGACAGGCTTGAGAGGTGGGCCTGTGCAAACCTCATGAAGTTCAACAATGCCAAGTGCAAAGTCCTGCATGTGGGTCAGGGGAATTCCCAACACAAATACAGGCTGGGTGGAGAAGGGATTGAGAGCAGCCCTGAGGAGAAGGGTTACTGGTGGATGAAAAGCTGGACATGAGCCAACAATTTGTGCGTGCAACCCAGAAAGCCAACGGCATCCTGGGCTGCATCAAAAGAAGCGTGGCCAGCAGGTTGAGGGAGGTGTTTCTGCCCTCTACTCCATTC